>CM039086.1:39635397-40235397 GCA_022113865.1 Chimonanthus praecox | reverse complement strand
GTTCTAGAACCTTTGTTAATCTGACCGACCAATCTTGACCATAATGGGTCAATCTTGTCTCCACCGAGGGGTTAGTGAGAACGACTGGTCGAGCTAACAGTGAACATAATTCATATTTCCAAGTTCGCTTACATTTCACAGTCAAACTTCCTCTCTAGGCTTTTTATGATTATATCATTTGTTCAACTAAGCCTAGGCATAGTCCTCCTAAGGTGTGGGTATCACCTAAAGTCATCTATGGCTAAATACATATTTTGTGATTGCCATAACGATGAGCTTCAATTCTATAGAATATGATCTTCACTCTTGATCACCTTGAGTCTACAAGCTTCTAGCAAGTGTTTCTTCCCGAGTAATGTAATAGACAAACATAGGGTCTTGGCAAAGTAGGGGAGCTAATAGATGTCATTTTGACCGGTGATATCTAGTAGTTGAAAATTATAATTTTTTAAATACAACAAGCTTATTTTTCTATAATTTTTTTTAACATAGGTATCCCTACTTCACACGAGGTGGGACTACTCCACGAGCATATATAAATCTCTCAATCCATACACTAATTTACTCAATAAGAAATAATCTATGAAGAATGGTTCAAAAAAATTTAAATGTGAATTGAACTTAAAAACTTTTAAATCCATTCATATCCATACCACGTGGAATCCATATTGATGAATCCTGTAGAGATCAGAAGCTGGTGAAAGTGATTGGAAGGAGGTAGTAGACACCGGACAAGAAGCAACTTACCGAAGGTAGTGGACGACTGATAAGTTGAAAGGAATTTTTAAACACTGAATTGCTCATAGGAGTAAGAGACGAATGAGAAACATCTAAAGTTTGGGTGGGTCCACCACCTTGATTGAGGAGTGAGGAGTGAGGAGTGAGGAGCGAGGAGCATAGATAATGGAGTGCACGTAAGAGAAGGCAGTAACGCGTTAATGCCACTATAGAAAGAAAGATTAAGATTGCTTTTATATATTATATATTATATATTATATGATAAGATTTAGGGAGAGACTTGACCCATGTCTCTCCAAATAGGCTTAGGCTGGCCTTCTTTCCTTTTCCTTCCGCCTGTCTTTTCCCAGCAATGTTAGATAAGAACAGGAATGGAGCGGGGCCAAACCCGTGACTGAGTTCAGTACAAATTTGCAGCAGTCTAATGGCGTTGTGTCAGTTCACACGAGTGAGTGCGATTGAGAAGAAGTATCCAAAAGGCAACGCCCATCTCCGACTATTTTTTAATCTTACTAATACATCATACAGTTGTCAGCTGCCTCGCTTCATCTTTTAGGTAATGGCTTTCGTACAGTAAGAATAAGACACCAAATCTATTAAAATTGCCTTTGCAATAAAATCTAAAACTATTATTATTTGAATTATTTATATTATTTAATTCATGGATCTTTATTATTGTAGGCTGCGATAAATGAAAGAGAAAGAAAATATAATTTTTTATAAATAATGTGGTCAGGTTTCTTAGATTACTCGACTAATTCTTATGTATAAGCTTCTCTCTCCACCTAGACTGGATAATTCTAAAGGGTGTGATCCTTGAGAGTGAAGTGATACTTAAACTCAAAACTCCCGCTTCTTGAGAGGGATTCCTGACTACCACTCCACCTTCTAAAAGATATCTCTATATTGTTCTATTAAAAATATAAAAGAAACGGTAATCCTGTATCTCAATGAATAATTGTGTTTTCCAATTAATGGATTTTACTGTATCCACCTTATAGCAGTCGAAGGTACAAATATCAGCCGATACATATCGTATCGGTCGATATATATCGGTTTTTCAAGACCGAATAATATCGGTTAATACGATAAGTATCGGCCGTACATACCAAATATCGGCCACAATATCGGCCGATATTCATAAATATCGGTATTTAATTATTTTTTTATTTTTTAAAAACACCGATACGATTTTTACACGGTTTTTCACGGTTTTCAACGGTTTAGGGTTCACGGGTTTCAGGGGTTCTCACGGTTTTTTGCGTTTTTCACTGTTTTTCACGATTCCGATATCGGAGGAGAGAGAAAATGCCGATATCGAGATGAGAGATAAAAATATCGGCCGATATTACGGCCGATATGCATATCGGCAATTATTATCGGTTAAACCGATATTTTGACCCCTGATAGCACTAATGTTTTTCTTAAAATAAAAAAGTGAAAAAATATTTAGATATCAATCAAATGAACAATGACCATCGATTTAATCTATAATTAAGATAATTTATAGTTGTTATATTTTAAAATAGGAAGGGGCGGAGTTTAATAAAAATAAAAAATAAAAGTGAAAGAAAATATAATATATTGTAAAGTGAGCAAGAATATAGATTATCACAGAGTACAACAGAATACTAGAATCTTAAGAGCAAATTGTAAATAGACGGAAAGTTGTTGGTCTATATAAAATAATTCGTCAAAATCAAATGTGAAAGTCAGCTTTGATAAATGAAAGAAATTACTACAATAAAGATGATAAAATATCGTTTCATTTCCCTTAGATCATTCTCTCTTGAGCTGCTCATTTCTTATTCTTATTATTACGATTATTTTAAATAATTGTAAGTTGTACCATTACTTAATTCATTTTTTTTTTTTGTAGAATTTTGGCTTTCTTTCTGCCTTTCTTATTACACAATGTATATATAGATGTACAAGTCTAGGTACAACCAATGTCACAAATATCATTCTCGGGATATTAATCTTGAGGAAAATATAAATATTTAAAAAATAATAAAATAAATATAAATATCTTAAAATAATAAATAAATATATAAGATAAGTGTATCGACTCTATAAAATCAAAAGATAATTATTTATGTGATTTTTTTAATTTTTTTTATAAACGTAATTAGCCACCTGATTTAAATTAAAATAAAATAAACACTTGAAATAAAGGTTTCTATCAAATATCAATTTCTATTATTTAAATCAATAAAAGAAACATATTTAAATAAAACTTATTTATTATATTCTGTATGTAGACAATTTTAGTTTAGTTTAATAAGATTTAATATAACTAATAAATATATTAAAATTATAGGTCAGTGAGTCATCCAAGATCTTGACTCAATAACTTACCAAAGTAATGAAAGAAAAATGCCTCACACTCTCACCGCTCGAAGCAAGGCACATGCAAAAAAGGCAAAAAAGTTGTCCCACATCGAAAGTGAGAAAAAGGGATGAGAGAGCTTCCCACTTTATATGGGTTATCCGAGAGTACAGATCTCTAATCCGTGACTTCCACTTCACACATACGTGTGTGTAAAACATTGGGAGATAAACTACCGGTATATTGCATTTTTAACGTGATATTATCGTTTCTCTCGTTAAAAATGTTATTGGCGTTAATATCGTGTTTTTAACGCGAAAACGTTATTTTGCCGATATTTTCGTGGTAAATTCGAAAATATCGACGGTATTTGTTACATTGGGTACAACCCCTTAATTAGGAAACTTGAGAAATATAGAATAATACAAATATATGTAGGGTCAACCATTTCCGTTAATACTCCCCCGCAAACTTGACGGTGGTAAGGCGACGAGGTTAGAGCTAAGCAAGAAGAAGCGTTGTGTCGACAACCCTTTAGTGAAAATATCGGCGAGTTGATCCTGAGAGGATACAAACCGAATTTGATGCGAGCCAGCGGTGACACATTCACAGAAGAAATGATAATCAAGCTCAATATGTTTAGTCCAAGCATAGAACACATGATTAGCCGCCATGTATGTAGCACTGAGATTATCACAAAAAAGAACGGTCGGAGAAAAGAGAGAAATGCCAAGCTCTCGTAAAAGATGTTAAATCCAAACGGTATCGGCACAAGTATAAGCAAGTGCTCGGTATTCAGCTTCAGCACTTGACTGTGAAACGGTGGGTTGCTTCTTAGCAAACCAAGAAATCTAATTGGGACCCAGGAAGATACAATAACCTGTAGTGGAGCGTCTACTATCAGGACAACCGGCCCAATTAGCATCAGAGTACACGGTCAGGCACAGGGGTTGTGTCGCACGCAGGAGGTGGAGCCCACGACCAAGGGAACCTTTGAGATAACGGAGGGTGCGTTTGACAGCAACAAAATAAGATGTGCTAGGCTGACTCATGAACTGTGAGACAATGTACACCGCATAAGCAATGTCAGGCCTAGTGAGTGTGAGATACAGAAGAGCACCAACCATGTGATGATATGCGGAGGGGTCTAACAACAAATTACCAGTGGTGGTAGACAATTGAGTCTTAGCAGCAACGAGTGTGGAGCAAGTTCTTCAATCGAGCATTTTGTGGCGACGAAGAAGATCAAGGGTGTACTTGGTTTGAGAAAAATGTGACCCGTTGGAATGTCGAGTCACCTCAGGATCCAAAAAGTAGTGAAGAACGCCAAGATCCTTGATTTCAAATTCTGTACCCAGCCTGCGAGTGAAAGAATGAAAAAGCGACGAAGAATTGCCATTCAGGACTATGTCATCAACATAAAGGAGAAGAATCATAATATGTGTGCCACGTCTATATGTGAACATAGAGTTGTCCGCTTTGCTTTGAACAAACCCATGAGAGATAATAAAGGAGATGAAGCGTTGGAACCACATCCTGGGTGTTTGTTTCAAACCATAAATAGCCTTTTGTAATCTGCAGACATGATGAGGACGACGAGGATCAACAAAGCCAGGAGGTTGAGACATATAAACTTCTTCTGTGAGATGTCCATGAAGAAAAGCGTTCTTGACGTCCAACTGGTGAACGGGCCAAGCAGAAGTGATGGTAAGACTGAGAACTATGTGGATAATAGTAGGCTTGACAATTGGACTGAAGGTCTCATCATAGTCGATACCTGTTTGTTGATGAAAACCTCTAGCAAATAATCTGGATTTGAACGCTCAATGCTACCATCTGAATGCCGCTTAATCTTAAACACCCATTTGTAGCCAATAGAGTTTAAATGTGATGGGGGTGGAACAAGAGATCAAGTGTGCTGCCATGTAGAATTTTGGCTTTCTTACTGCCCTTTTTATTACACAATGCATATATAGATGTATAAGCCTAGGTACAAGCCCTTGACAAATATAGAATAGTACAAATATATTTAGGGCCAACCCTTTCCGCTAATAATTTTAAATAAGGAAGAAATAAATATATAAAATAAATTTTAATTATATGTAGAAAAGAATCTTCATAAAGAGAACATCACATATTCATTCACATGGCTATCATTATCCAAGAACTATGAGTTTCTCTCTCTCACTCTCACCATCGTGTGAATGAATTTAAAAATTTCTTCAGCTCTGATTGGATTCTGAACTGAAGCTGAAAAAGGTTTATGCAATTGGACTTGCATGCAAAGTGGGGAATAAGCTTGGTGGGTGGGTGCCCTGCCCACCCACGCAAGACTGTGCCATTCAAAGATTGAAAGCAACTCTCCATCAATAATTTTTTTATACCAATATCTATGCCTAACACCAAATACCACTTCATCATTGCTTGTGTCAATTTGCTCATGAATGACCCCTTGTGATATAAAAATGGGACCGCATTGAATATAATCAAAATCATAGTTTAAAATTTTAAAATAAAAATTGATCAAGTCAGTTCAAGTTGATTTAATTCAATAGAATTTTGAATTTAGCGAGTTCACAAATTTTATTGATTTTTTTTATAATTGACTAAAAAATTTCACTCGAGTTACCTAACTGATAGAATTTTGAATCGATTTCAAGTTTTAGGTTTTTGAACTATGGTCTTAATCATGCATTTGTGAAGTGATAAGAGAGTCCTATATCGTCTAATTTGAGAAACTGATAAATCTATATAACACTTGAGAGATCCTCCTCTCAATAGCTAGGTTTTGAGAGTGAGTTCTATCTCAAGAATATTATCAAGTCATGGTTTTCTAATATGGTATCAGAGCTGATTTTACTTACAACTGTTGCACATAAGAGAGGATGAGCTACATGTGAGGCGGATGTGAAGTGGCAAGAGAGCCTCACATTGCATAATTAGAGAAACCACTGACTCTATGTCACACTTGAGACACCTTTCTCTCAATGACTGACTTTTGAAAGTGAGTTCTACCTCATAATTTTATCAAGTCATAGTTTTCTAACTGTATTACTTTTGACACTGTAGTTAAATTTTATAATTAAATATGCATTGCATAAATCTATAAAAGATTTAATTCCATTTAATTATGATTATCAACTTTAAATACATGAATAAACGGGTTTAGTGATGAAGATATGATTGAGTATGTTGGGGCTTAAAATGTAGGGTGCACATCATGTTTGCATTGTTATCTAAAACATTTTCTCTAATTTTCATCACATTTTCCAACATAAATATTAAGTATATAAAATAAGAAGAGGAAAGTACCTTTTATTGTTTGTATAGTTTGTTTGTTTTTTTTCTTTTATTGTTTAATTTGGTGCTGTCTCCATTTAAAAAATAGGCTTCAAAAGGGTGCTTACAAGGAAAAAGGGGCCCAGCTTTTCCTTTGAATGTTCAAATTCCCATGAGATAAGTTTTTTGTTGCTCCTATTTTTGAAGAATAGTACTCCCTCTGTGTCAAATTATTTGTCCTATATAAATTTTAGAATTGTCCCAAAATAATTGTCTTATTTATATTGGAGTAGTATAAAGTGTGTTGAAAATGGATGAGATCACATGGAGTATTAGCTGTATATAGAGAGTTTCTTAAAAAATACAAATATTTTAAATAAGACAACTATAATAGGAAGGAAAGAGTATGATTTTAACATCGCTAAGTATAAAAGTGATATACAATATAATGAGAAAGTAACAAAGGGATATTTAGTGATATATAATGGAGTGATTTGATACTTCTCAATTGGATTGCAGATGCTTGTAGTACACACTGGTACCTTTATAGCTAATAATAATGTGCTTAGATCAAGTGGACAACAAATGGTCAGTAGACCTGATTGTTGGTGCACCCGGACATTTACAACAGTTCCACTCTGTTACCTCCTATTGCTGACGAGGGGAGTCTACACCAACATCTTGGTGCACTTGCACTTTGGGTTCAAATTTGCTACAAAGTTTTGTATGCCACAATGGATTTTATTGTGCATTTACACCACAAAATCCTTAGTACAATTAATTAGAAGTGATTGAATTAATGTGGTGAAGACTCATTAGAGAAGGATGGGTCTATGAGAGCATATTTGGTGAATTTTTACTCCAAATGCAAGCAAGGATCAATGGAGGATAGAGAGGACCCATAAGCTTTGTAGTGAATCCAGGCATCCAGCTGCACTTCATTTGGAGCCCATTTGAATATATTTTGGACCAAGGCCCATGGATTGAAGCCCATTTCCTATCAACATCCTTGTCATTGCCAAGTTGGAAGACACCTAGGATGCCACATGGCATGGAATCTTTCATTTTTATCAGTGTTTGGGCGCATGGACTGATTGGGACAACCTTGGATGATTTGGAAATCATCAAAGAAGAATGAATCTTCTTGCTTTACGCGTGGGTCTGATTTGTGGACAGATTTGAGTCTTGAATAATTAGCAATAATTCAAATGAAGGGCTGAGATTCAACCCAAAATCAACAATTTGTCCTTGCAATGGCGAGTGGATATAATTGGGTCAGATTTGGAACCAAGTTCCTCCAAGGATATGTTGGATTCTATCTTATATTTTGTGCTTTCTTAAAGTCCATTAATAATGTCAAAAGTCTACATGGCATCCAGCCACTGGTGGGATTTCAGCCACTCGTGGGATTTGAGAATAGCAAATCAAACCATTTAGAATGGGTTTGGGCGTTCACGGTCCAATGGGATAGGCTTGCAATTTTTAATATTATTTTTCCTAGAATTTAGTTGTTATAAATTCTATAAATATTAGGCTTGGACAAATTTTGTAGTGTATACAAGTTGAAGTTGAATCAAGTTTGAAGCTTAGAGCTTTGGGAAGTCTCTCAATGTTGTAGTGAGTCTTGTAGTTTCTTTTGAATTTAATTTGTGTTTTTATGTTGAGTTAGTTTTGATCTAAATTTGCGTGTGTTTGATTGTATGGTGAAAGTTCCAATTTTCAATGTGCTAGAATATCTTCTTGACTCTAGAGGGGTAGTGAATGGGACAATTCCATTTTTAATGGTGTTTACAAATTTCTTTATTAGTTAAGGTGCAACGGAATATTTATCAAGAGATTTGTTTAGCGGGATAATTTCTTTAAGCGATCCCACTAAAATTATGACCATTTAAATAAACTTTGATTATCGATGCTTATGCGCAAAATATATAATGAGATAATTAATATGCAAAGTGATACGTGTTAAGAAGAGTACTTAAATACTAAATACAAACATATATGAATCAAACACCACAAGACCAATTTAAAGTGGTACGGTTAGCCAACCTACATCCACTGCTAGGACTCACTCAACCTTAAGCTATCCCCAAAATTCACTAAGTGGTGACTTACACGCTCACAATTAGAGTAGAAATTCCACCTCACTCAATCTGCTGAGAATTTCACCCACCATTGTCGAATAGGAATTTTACCTATCCATTTGGCCCAGAGTTACACCCACCTCTGTGCTAGATACACCGCTCCAGAATTTTTTATAGTGGTTCTGGGGTACCTCCCCTTAATCCACTTTCGGAACAAAGGTTTTATAGAAAATTAAAACTAAGAAGCACTTGCCTTTGAAGCTTTTTCTTCTGATGTGTGCTTCTTCGACATCCCACCCATGTATGCCAACGCTCCGTCTCGTAGCCGTTGTTTAGCAATCACAGTCAAGGGTGTCAAAGAAACTGATTCTACCAAATGTTTCCTAGTTTATGGTTCTCTCCTTCTCAATTTCAAACTCAATTATCAGATTGGTTGTTTATGAGTTTTCATACTACCTCTCTTTCTCACAACTCAATTCATTTGATTGATTGTATTTGATTCCCCAAGTGTAAGCACGAAAGAGAGAGTGATCCTTCTGTTGGCCCTTATTTAAGCTCACTGATAAAGATGAGGGTCCAACTGATCTTGTAAAAGATCCCAACTGGTTGCATAAAGATTGATTTATATAGAGAAGGCAACCAGTTGCAGCAACGGTAATGTACCGATAGGTCGGGCGCACCGAGGGGTCGGGTTGAAATGTTACTATTCAACAACCCAACCATTGTACAATAATGCACTCTCAATGGTAATAATTTTTCTTGGTCAACATGTCGTTGTCGCCGATGGGTCGACAATAATGGCACCGAGAGGTCTGTCCATAATAGAGGCTCAGTCTGGGGCAAAAACATGCTGGCAGTAATTTCTAGTCTAGAAACCTATTACCCAAAATGACCAGTCGCCCTTTACTGAGGGGTCAGTCCTCGCTACTCTCGATCGGTCTTGAATAACTGATATGTCTGTTTTCTCGAGAGCCCACCTGAGTTCTAAGTTCCAAGTTCCAGAACTCATAAATCTTAATCGAGGAGTCATTGACCACGAGGGGTCATTTTAGCCTTTCTCGGAGGGGTAGGTGCATACCAGACTCTCAATCAGAGGCTTTTCTAGAATGACAGTTCTATGATCCATAACCTATGTCAATCTGGTCAACCAGTCTTTGACCATGATGAGTCGATTCTGTCTGCACCGAGGGGTCGGTGAGAACGACTGGTCGAGCTGACAGTGAAACCAAATACATATTTCCAAGTTGGGTTCCAATTCACTATCAAGTGTCCTCTCCAGGTTTCTTAATGGTTTTACCATTTGTTTTTCTAAGCCTAGGGATAGTTTTCTCTAAGGTGTGGGTACCACTTAAAGTCATCTATGGTCATTTTACCTGTTTTGTAATTGCCATAACAATAAGCTTTAATTTGGTGGAGCATGATTTTTTCTCTTGATTATCTTGGATCTTGAAGCTTCTAGCAAGTGCTTCTTTCCGAGTCATGGAATTGACAAACATAAGAGATTGGCCAAGCCGAGGCACTAACATATGGTAAATTTGGTTGTTCATGTCTTCTATCAATATTAGATTGAAATTAGATTCCATAATCAAAATTAATTCATTATAAGGTTCTTTGAATTTCAATTTGAATTAATGTCACATCCCAAAATTTTGAGATCTGATTTAAATAAAGTTAGTCTTTCAATCACTAATTACTTTCTTTATTGATAACATAATTATTTTTCAAATACAGAGAAATTCCTACCGAAAATTTGACAGAGTTTCGTCTGTATTTATATATTTAGAAAATTTTCTCTTCAACCATTTAACATGTCGAACCTATAAAATATTGGTCGTTTTGGACCCACACAGGGGCCGTACGACTTTTTTCTGGAGGTCCCACCCAAGGAGACACCCCAAAAGGCCTTGTGCTAGAGGAGAGAAACTCCATCTTATATACTACTACACAATCTACTCTTTAGACGGTGTAGGACCTTGACCACCTAACCTGGCTACTTTTTAGGACCCATACATGCCTACTCCATACTTTGGGGTGTTACAATCCACCCCCTTAGAACCAGAGCTGTCCCCGGCTCTGTCCACACCACAATCGAGATTTGAACCATGATTTAATATCATTTGTAATGCTTTACTCCACCCAGCATAATATTATCCGCTTTAGGCCCACACATGGCCCCGCACAACTTTGTTCATAGAGGTCTCACCCAAGGAGATACCCAAAAGACCATGTGCTAGAAGGAGAGAAGCTCCATCTTATATACCACTGCACAATATATTCTCTAGGAGATATGGGACCTTGAGCACCGAACCTGATTACTTTTTAGGACCCATACATGTCTATTCCATACCTTGTGGTATTACACCTAGGGAATACCACATTTCTCTTCCTCAACTTGAGGCCTTGAAGAACTATAGATGGGTGAGCTTCGTAAGCCAGAAGATGATTAGCCCAATATAATCATTAGCCTAGTAGGTAAATAATTTAAAATAAGATTTTTACTTTCACTTGTTAACCGATAATACAATAACAATAAATATATATTGCTTTAGAAAGACATGTCGTTTTATTTTCAAATCAAAATGAGCTCGACAAATCACATATTATCATCAAATCGACTGTATTCGACAAATTCATATATTTCTGTCAAAATCAAATGTTTTCTACCAAAACAAGTATTTCCATCAAATCATCAAACAGACCCTAGATTTTAGGGCTACCTAGATAAATCTTGTCCCTAGGTTTAGGGCTACAAAGACACACCCTTGCCACTTTCCAGGTTATTAGTCTGGTAGAAATTGGTATCACTGGGCTCCACCCCTTATTACTTAACCAATCATTTCCATTCATTTCATGATGCAATACTTTTACATTGAAAACCATCAAATCTGATAGGAATGGAGTAAAAATTCTCATGTACTTAAATCATTTTCTGAATTCATGCAAATAACCATCAAATGACGTATTGAACACTTAAAAAATACTTTTCAAACTCTTTTCATGAATATCAAATTTAAACTAAAACTGACTAAAATAATTTCAAACCAACACATGGATTAAATTATAAGTCGTACTTTATTTTCCATAGGCTTTTACATAATTATACGAATAACCATCAAGCGTATAACTACATTTTTTAATGAATAAAATAACCGCTTAAATTAGAAATTGAAAATATAATAAATGATTATACACTTCAAGAAAATCAAAACTTTATGAAATAATTAGTAGAATTGGAAATAGTCATAAATTAATATTATAGTAATTAGGAATTCAATTCATAAATATTAATTAAATCCCTTTACATGAAGACGTCTTTTTGACGTGGTCACAATTGAGTGGGAAATTGAATTTGAAAGTTGGGTTGCATCGGGCTACCAAGTCGTCATGTCAAGAAGACGAACAGACCTTGGAGAAGCTTAAAGAGTCGCTAGAATACTCGAAAGGCTAAAATTGTGTTAAAGGGGGATAAAAGGATCTGCTGCGGCGGACAACCGTGGTAAAGAAGAAAATGAGGGAAAAAGAGAGAGGAAGAAGAAAATCGAGATAAGAAGAAGACCGAGTGTGTGTGTCATGAGAGGGAGGAAATTAAATTTATAGAGAGGAAAAAGAGGTGAATTGTCAAAGAGAGAATACTTGATTCGAAGAGGGTTGGACACGTGAGATAGGCGTGGTGAGAAACAATCGGTCGAACAAGAGAAATGCCGATTTACCATGTGAGGAGACTCGTGGCATGGTAGAAGGAGGAGGTGGAGCACGGTGAAGGAGAGGGTTTGATCGAGAGAGGGGAAGGAAAAGTGAGGAAAAAGGGTTGGGCCGAGAGAGAGTAAAAGAAGGGAGAGGATTAGAGCGGGTCACAGGTTTGAGTCAAAATTTTATTTGTTTTAATTTATTTCTTCATTTAGTTAATTATTTTCTAAAGATTAGATTTAGTTTAACAAATCTCTCAATTAAATTTACTTTTAAAAATTTAGAAATCATTATTCAAAATGGTGAAAAACACATGACATAAAATTTACTTAATTATAATGATGAAATATTTATTTATCATTAAATTTAATTAATTAATCATATTAGGTTTAATTAAAAACCCGATCATTACAATCTACCACCATTAGAAAAATTTCGTCCTTGAAATTTTATAACTTTATGTCCAAAATCGATAGGGTCCTTTAACAAATCTCACATGAGTGGGGCTCAACACCAAAATCCACGTCTCTCTTGAGAGGGTATCTGGCATCTTGAACTCGTCTAATTTCACTAAATATCCCATCATGAATTTTAACATAAGATTTTCTACACTTGATCCGCTTCCATCACATATACTTCCCACGCTAATTGAGGTTTCTCTATTCTAATCAAAAGGCTAAGGATATATTAATAACATGACTTGAATAGGACTGATCCTTGATTTCTTGTACTTTTATATACTTCAAATTTAAAAGTGGCTGAAAATTTTGCACTGGATTTTTCATTATTTTCCACACATAAATTTAAAGAAAATCTAAAAGTTAGTTGTCTATAGTCGTCGCATCCATTTTACCATGTTTGCATTAAAGAATAAAATCCACCACCATATTATAACATCCACTATAATCTACCATGGCATCAAATCTTTTTCCACTTTTCAGAATCCCATATATTCATTATACCGTAGTTATGATCGGACCATAATACACCTCCATTATCTAGAGAATAATACTTACACGTTAGCAGCCCACTGAATTTTTGACACATAAGAATCCTGCAGTTCTCCTTTTTTTTTTCTTAATGCAGCTTTATGAGGGCATGAACTTCCTCAATCGAATTTGAAAGTTTCCAAGTGGGGGGAGGGGTCAATCTATTTTTATTGGTGTTAAAAATTTCTTGATTATTTAAGGTGCAGTGGAATATTTATAAAGAGATTTGTTTAGTATTATAATTTTTTTAAGCGATCACAGTAAGGTTATGACCCTTTACATAGGCTTTGATTATCGATGCTTGTACGCAATGTGTATAATGAGATAATCAATATGCAAAGTGATGTGTGTTAAGAAGGGTACTTAACTACTAAACACAAACACACATAGATCAAACACCACAAGACCAATTTAAAGTGGTTCGGTTAGCCAATCTACAACCACTGTTAGGACTCACTCAATCTTGAGCTATCCTCAAAATCCACTAAGTGGGGACTTACACCCTCTCAATTAGAGTAGGAATTCCACTTCACTCAATCGACTGAGAATTTCACCCACCACTGTCGAATAGAATTCCACCTATCCATTTGGCTTGGAGTTCCAGCCATTTCTATGCCAGAGACACCGCTCCAGAACTTTTATAGTGGTTCCGGGGTACCTCCCCTTAATCCACTTTCGGAACAAAGGTTTTAAAGAAAATTAAAACAAAGAAGCACTTTCCTTTGAAGCTCTTTTTTTTTATGTGTGCTTCGAGATCCCACCCATGTATGCCGACGCTCCGCCTCGTAGCCGTCGTTTAGCAATCACAGTCCAGGGTGTCAGGGAAACTGATTTTACCAAAGGTTTCTTAGTTTATGGTTCTCTCCTTTTTACTTTCAAACTCAATTCTCAGATTGGTTGTTTATGAGTTTTCATCCTTCCTCTCTCACTCACAACTCAATTCATCTGATTGGTTGTATTTGATTCCCCAAGTGCAGGCATGAGAGAGAGAGAGTGATCCTACTGATGGCTCTTGTTTAAGCGCACTGGTGAAGATGAAGGTCAAACTGATCCTTCCGAAGGATACCAACTGGTTGCATAAAGGTTGGTTTATATATCGAAGGCAACCAGTTGAAGTAACAGTAATGTACTGACAGGTCGATCGCACCGAGGGCTAGTGAGTAAAAATGTTACCATTACAATTTCGACTGTTGTACATTAAGTGCACTCTCAACGGTAATATTCTTTTCAGGTCGATATGTCGTTGTTGTCGATGGGTCAACACTTATGGTACTGAGAGGTCGGTCCATACGAGAGGCTCATTCTGGTGCAAAACATGGTTGACAGTAGTTTCCACTTTGGAAACTTGTTACCCAGAAAGACCTGTCGCCGATTATCGAGGGGTTGGTTCTGGCACTCTCGATCGATTTTTTTATTGCCGATATGTCTGTTTCTTCGAGAGTCCACAAAAGTTCAGAGTTTCAGAACTTAAGATCTTGATCAAGAAGTTGTTGACCACGAGGGGTCGTTTCAGCCTTTCGCCGAGGAGTCGGGGCATACGAAACTCTCAATCAGAGACAAACCCAAAATGACAGTTCAATATTTCAGATCCTAATGTCATTTGGGCCTACCAGTCTTTGACTAAGATGGGTCGATCCTGACTGGACCTGTAACACCTCGGATTTTCAATTTATTATTTATATGAAAATTATTCTTTTAAATTTGTGAATTATTAAATAAATGTTTATGGCCGAATTTTTAGATTTTAAAATCTATGTTTACACGCATAGATGAATTGAGATATCTAAGAATTAAATAAAAGAGTGCATGGCCGATTATAGGGTTTTCCATATCTATCATATGCGCATAAAATCATCTAGAAAAGGGTAATACACGGCATTGCTATATTTATTTTTAGCATTGGCAGATTGGGAGGTTACTAATCTAAGCAAGAGAGGTCGGCAATTGCTAATCTAAGCAAGAGAGGTCGGCAATGTCTAAATTAAACACAAGGGGTGCACGGTTTACGGTAAGTAAGTACACGGCATTAGCACCTTCTAACTTGGGATTAAGAGGAAGATTATAAAAGGAGAGGAGAGCAAGGTTACACGGTTTTTACAACCCATAGCCAAATTCTATTTTCCTCTCTCTCAATCTCTCATCCTCTCACACGGCAAAGAGCAAGAGAAGAAAAGGCAGCAACAAGAAGGTGTTCTTGGTTGGAGAAAAATTAAGAAGAAAGGAGAAAGATTAGAAGAGCCCGGAATCGGAAAAGGTTAGTATCTAATTGATGAATTTATTTTGAAATAAAGAACCATAGGTTCGGCCAAGGTGTTGGGCCGAACCCCATGAAAGAGGATGGGGGGATGGATTTTATGATTTTACTGGAAAGACATGATTTATTTGGTTGGATCGAAACCATGGAAAGCCAGGGAAAATTATGGGTTTATGTTCTTAAATTTTGAAGGAAGGATAGACCATACGGTTCGGCCATGATGAAGGACCGAACCCCATGGAACAAATATTGATTTTTAAAGGAAATTGTGGAGGAAAAAATGAATCATAGGGTTTGGCCATGTGCATGGCCCAACCCCATGTGAAAGGTTGTTTATGAATTAATTTTAATGGATGTATGGTTGTTGGTTTTAGATTCAAGAAGACCATGAAAGAATGATTAGATTAATGGATTTAAATGAATGGTCAAGATTGTGAACCATAGGGTTCGGCCATGGTGTATGGTCGAACCCCATGGAATTGATTTACCAATTTAAAAAGTAAATGTAAAAGGATAGATTAATCTCCCAAGGTGAGGTTCGGCCATGGTGTATGGCCGAACCCCACTAGGGTTTATTTTTGGAAACCTTTCTATTTATGGAAAGAGGTTGCTAAAATTAAAAGCTATCCTAATTATGGATCTTGGATCAAAATGGAAGGTGAGAATTATTTATGGAAACCTTCCAATTATGGAAGGATTGGTTGCTAAATTGGACAGCTTCCAATTAAGGAAGGAGGTTGCCAAATTAAGAAGTGGTATTTATGGAAGTTGGTTTATTTTTGGAAAGTTTCTATTTTTGAAAGTGAAGACTAAATTAGAAAGTACTAATTTAGGAAACTTTCTAAACAGGGAATTTTAATTTGGAAACCTTCTATTTATGGAAGGTTGGCCATGAATGGCAATCTTGTTAATTATGGAAGTTACTATAATTGGGAAGATATACACCATAGGGTTCGGCCAAGGTGTATGGCCGAACCCCATGGACCAAATTAAGGGATCAAATGATAATTTAAGTTATGGTTAATGGCTGAATTATGAATCGAATTATGAACCTATTTTATGAGTTTAGATTGATGTATCAACGAAGAAAAGGTTGGAAATAATTAGGCCAATGGCAAAGCTGTAATTACATGCCAAAGTGAGGGATTATGGGTTCGGCCATGGTGTATGGCCGAACCCCAAAAGGAGTATTTGATGGACTTGTTTTGGTCAAGGAAAGTTTATGGGTCTAGTTATGGTAGATTTAAATGAATGAGGGAAACAATGGCATTTTCGTAAATAGGTGTGAAAATAGTAAGCCATGGGTTCGGCCATGGTGTATGGCCGAACCCCATGGGGTTTTGTTTATGGACTTAGAACTTTGTAAATCAAGTGAGACTCACTTGGTGTTGATTTATTATTATATTATAAGGTAACGGGATCTGACAAGTGGTGCACGATCGGTGATCGATTCTTGGATGAAAGACGCAAGCACGTGTTAACGGTCTTTGGTAGGATTCCACCTCTTTGAAACCATGGATTTATGTACACTAGTTCTATCTTATATTTGATGAAATGTATGTTTCAAAAGATATGGTTTATATGATTTTCAAATGCTATGTTTAATTGTTTGAATAACATGTGTTGGATTGTTTTCAAAAGGTGATTCTAAATGCTATATTTATGTTATTAAAATAGCATGTGTTTCATTGGCATCTCATACATGACATGGGGTGGAGGATTTATAACCGGAGGGGTTACACTCCGTCGGGGCGTTCGAAAAACCTATGTGCGGTACCTTGATGTGATTTTCCATCAGGAAGAATCTGGAGGGTCCACACTCCGCCGGGGCGTTCGGAAGACCTATGTGGTGGGTACATTTATATACATGTGATGGGTGGGATTCATTGCATATTTGTCATCATTGCATGGCATGAATTTTATATGGTTTTGACATCACTTTATTATTATATATGTTTTGTACTAACCATGTGTTAGCTGTAACTGGAATACCTACTGGGCGCGTTGTTCTAACGCCCTACTTCTACCCTAGTTGATGACACAGGTAATCAGGGGAACGAGGATCGTAAGACGGGCCAGGCATAAGAGCTTGGAAGATTTATTTGATATGTTTTGAATAAAGTTACTTATGGACTTGTAATTGAGTAACTAATTTCAGAATGTAATAACTTAGATGGTCGGATGATTAGTTTGATGATTATGATATTTTAATAATGATTAAGGATTTCACGTACTTTGCTATCTGACTGGAATAGAACGTAGTTCTATTATGATTCCGCATTTTGATATTATGATTCCGCAGGTCATGATTTTTATTCCGCAAGTTGATATTGCTATGTGTGAACCATTTTTCATGGACTTGATCCATGCACACATAGGGTTGGCCAGTTACGGGTCGGACTTTGGAAGTTCGGACTTAGCTCGCGTCGTGACGTCCCGCGTTCTATCACTCTACTCTATTATAAAAAAAAAAAATAGACTTTGAATTTACGGGAAGAAACGAGTGAAAAAGGGCGGGGCGTTACAGGACCGAGGGCTTGGTAAGATAGACTAATCGTGCTGACAGTGAACGTAATTCATGTTTCCAAATTCAATTCCAATTAACTATTCATCTTTCCTCACTAGGCTTCATATGTTAACCATTTGTTTTTCTAAGCTTAGGGATAGTCCTCTCTAAGGTGTGGGTACCACCTAAAGTCATCTATGGCCATTTTATCTATTTTGTGACTGCCATAACGATGAGCTTCATTATGGTGGAGCATGATTTTTTCTCTTGATCATCTTGGGTCTTCAAGCTTCCAGGAAGTTCTTCTTTCCGAGTCATGGAATTGACAAACATAGGGACTTGGTCAATCCGAGGCACTAACAGAATTGATTACATGGGAGGTCCCAAACAGCCACATGATGGGATAAGCTGGCTGAGGGAGATCAACACTTGGTACAAATATGACAGAAGTAACGAAAGAAATGTCATCAAATGATTCTGAAGCCACAACAAATAGCATTATCTAAAACTTCACCAAATCTCGAACCCAATCTGAGAAGGAAAATACACCTTGAAAAGCTTCTTTATTTGAGCTCCACCCAAATCAAATACCACACTCAGGACCGACTAAACACAAGGTGAGTATAAAGCAAAAAAATCTAAATGGCCTTCTTTGTATTTAACATATTATTATAAGTAGTATTTAATTAAAATTTTAATTATATATAATACGACGAAGATGTTCTTCTATTCTTGGATCAAATTTTGCAATCATTTCAATTAAAACTAGAAAACTTCAATTATTTTCTTCATATATTTTCTCATTACTTCCACGAAATGGTATGTTATTTTTAGAAACAGCTTCTACAACAGCAATAATTCTTAAGAGTACTTTTTTCCAATGTTCTTTCTCTTTGTTAATCCGTTCTTGAATATTTTTATCGATTGTCTTATTTTTTAACAATCTTGGTTCTAAATCAATCCAACTCTACATATTCATAATATGCTTATTTGTTAGTTCATGATGGTTAAGCTTAGAATTAAGATTTTTCCAATTTCTAGTTCCATTTTTAACTAATACACTTTTACATAGTTTTGAATTAAACAACTTGCAACAAAAACAAAATACCAAATCCATCGCTTTTGAGTATACTAACCATTTTCTATCATACTTTTCTCCATTTGATAATACTCTTGTATAATAGTTAGCAGAGAAATGTCTAGAGTTTTCATCCATAGGAAATTTTATATTTTTATCTCTAATTGGACTTCTTTTTACTAATAAATCTCTTATTTTTGTATCTATAGTTTCCCATCGTCCTAGATCATAACTAATTGTAGAAATAGAATAAGATATTTCATTTTCTTCTAAATTTTCTTGAGTATCATTATTAATTTGTTCATTGCCATTCTTTTGTACCACTAGTTCTTCATGTTTTAATTATGTTAAATGAATCGGTTGTTCATTTGTTAAATCTTCATTCAAAATACTTGTTAAATTTTGTTTATTGCCAGTAAAGTTTTTATCAGGAGCCCCTTCTTGACATTGAACTAGCTTCTTTATTCTTAACATTTTTTAAAGTTTTGAAATCCAGATTCACATTTTCTATTAGACATATTTATAATTAAAAGGAAATTATAAATAAGACAAAAACCTTTAAGATTAAAGAATAATTAAAATGAACTAAAATTGAAAGATTAAAGAACAATAGAATTTGGCATTGTGAAAATAAGAGAATTGATGAATGGTTGTAATGTTTTTAATTATTCTACCAATTCACCAAAGATCTTTAAATTAAAAGTCACAGCTTGATCTGTAGAGAGGAAATATATTGTTAAATAAAAATTTATAGGCATGAGAATAAACTTTAATTAAAGAATGACATCTATTTCTCATAAATAGTGATGGGTAGATTGGACATTTCCCCACAAATAAAGTAATCAACCAGTCAATTTTGCAAGCAGACCAATTGGGACTGCTCTAGTATAAACGCAAGAACAGGATAAAATATAGACTGATGGTAAGTTCAATAGTTTTGTATGCATAAAATAATACTTTCTTCTATATTA
Organism: Chimonanthus praecox; assembly: GCA_022113865.1. Classification (NCBI taxonomy): domain Eukaryota; kingdom Viridiplantae; phylum Streptophyta; class Magnoliopsida; order Laurales; family Calycanthaceae; genus Chimonanthus; species Chimonanthus praecox. The sequence goes on along the minus strand of CM039086.1, from coordinate 40,215,485 downwards.
AAAAAAAGGTACAAAAGAACAAGGGGGAATGCCAATAAATTATGCAACTGATGAGGACACTGAATGCTGCCTCTTCAATAAAAATGAGTTAAACATTTACACAGCCTCGGTCCACTTGAAAAGCTAAGAGACAGCTAGAGGCCCAGTAGATTAAATTGCAATGTATAACAATGATCCATGATACAAGAACCAAAGTGACACCAAATCAACAATATCAGCAAGAAATGGATTAACATAAAAGTCCAATTAACAAAAGAATATAAATGACAAATAGTTTTGTAGTATTTCCACATTTCAAAGAAATCTACTCAAGTACATGAGTGAGTTTTCAATGATTATTTTGTGGTAGATGAAGTCTTTGTGTTGTACACCAATAAAGAAGAAGATCAAAACCTATTACAAAGAAGAAGAAAAACCCTCCATATATACAAAATAATCACATATAACTCAAAAGTAAGAGGGAAAAAAAAGCTTTAAACATCTCTAATATCAAATCAAGAAACAAGACCCATTTCCATGGAAGACCCCTTTGACACTATCAGAAGAAAGCAGAGCCTCTGTCATCGAAATTCAAAGTGTAGCTAAATGGGTCATATTTGAAGCTAAACTTGGTGCTTGACCTCCCTTTCCCAAACCAAAATACGTAACTACTATGAGTACTCGTACTAGTATAGGGCAAGTTAAAGGGAAAAATAAAATCAATCCACATCGGGAAAAAAATATCTCAGACTGAGAGGGAGCAAGCTGGATGAGAGAGAGAGAGAGAGAGAGAGAGAGCAGTGAGAGAGGCAAGAGAAGAGCGGCGAGAGAGGCAAGAGAAGAGTACGAGAGAGAGGAATGAGAGAAGATAGGGTTTGTGCCATTGTGGTAACTTAAAAGGGTGAAATTTAGGGTTTGCGCCTAGGGCCTTTTGCGGTAATTTAAAGGACGAAATTTGGGTCTCGCCATTAGGTTTTGCGGAAAGCTATCAAGAATTTCAGACCTTGGGGCCTTAGAAATCTAATTCTAAACTTAAACATCATGAACTAACAAATGTGCATATTATGAATATGAAGAGTTGGATTGATTTAGAATCAAGATTGTTAAAAAATAAGACAATCGATAAAAATATTCAAGAACAGATTAATAAAGAGAAAGAACATTGGAAAAAAATATCTAAAAAATTATTACTGTTGTAGAAACTCTTTCTAAAAATAACATACCATTTCGTGGAAGTAATAAGAAGATATATGAAGAAAATGATAATAAATTTCTAGCTTTAATTGAAATGATTGCAAAATTTGATCCAGTAATACAAGAACGTTTTCGTAGTATTATATATAATTAAAATTTTAATTAAATACTACTTATAATAATATATTAAATATAAAAAAGCCCATTTAGATTTTTACTTTGAGCCTCGACTTTTCGTTTAGCTGTCCCTGTTCCAAAACACCGTAAGCACTTAAGTTGATCGAACTACCTTCCACCCACTTTCCTATAGTCAAAATCTATCAATTATGATATCCTTCCATAGGCCACCTGTCCCATCACCAATCACAACAAACATTTCCAATGCTATTGCTACCATCCTTGTGCTGTTGGATGCCAAGATTAACCCTCGACCAATTCCTCTTTTCCCTTTCCGGGGCCTGCAAATTAAAGTCCCCGCCTCTCATATGATCATGGTGCCAGTTTTCATTCAGCAGTTTGTTTAGTACTCCTATTCGTACTGCACCATACGTTCATGCTTTGTTGGAATCCAATTTTTTGATGAGATCTTACAGATTATAGAATAATTATCAATGTTCGATGAGGGGACCACATCATTAGCAACATAGACACTCTGATTTTTTTTTTTTCAATTAGATGCACTGAAAGAATAGATAAACCAACAAACAATTGGTTTGCTAAGTTATAATGAACAGACCTGATATGCTATTTGCCTGTGCCATACATGTATATCCACACCAACCCATGCCTTTGAAAGCTCTGGGACATTTCTAATCAATTCATGATTGTGTATGACAATGGAAAACCTCTTTATGCACACTCAGTAAGATAATCTATTTGATTAAAAGACTTTTTTTTTCACAATTACCGACATCACCATTACTATATTCCGAAGTTGCCAAAGTTGTGTGTGTCTCAATGCAATTTATCTGGCTCCAAGAATAGATTGGTGAAGCTGACTCAGAATGTCTGTTTATGATGCTTTCATAATGTCTAACATGAAAATAACAATCTTAGGTAAATTCTTCCTAAGTCACACAATGTCTCATCTAATGACTCACATTTCCATTTACATGACTCCAATTGTCATTTTCAATGAAAAATAAGGCCTCGACATAAACAACAACATGAATAGATATTCTCATATAAAGAGAGGTGTTGGAATATATTTAAGATATTAGAATTATAAAGTGATTAAGATTCTAGTTTGTGTTTACCTCTAATTAAGAGTGTATTTGATTTATAATTAATTTAGAGTTTGTGTTTCATTGTGATAGCCCTAGGGTTGGCCAGAGACTATTTATACATGTAATAGCATTGGTATTCAATGCAATACTCAATTTATTCTTTTTCTACATGGCATGAGAGCAGGTTATGATCCTCGTTTGAGAGTCGATTTCATGTGAATCTTCTTCTCTCCCTTTGTTCGAGGAATCTCTCAGCAGAGGGAGGGGACGTTATGCACTTTCTTCCGCATGCTTCTCTAACTGGTTTGTCATCCTACGATTTGTCACTGGCATCCACGAATCCACTGTTGCTGCTGCCGAGGTCTTCTTGTTAGCATCGTTCTACCCAAATCTCAGATTTATCTGCTCGTGGCTGCCTTTGGCTACTGTTCTTGGTTGTGCCAACTTTTGTGGGTTGCACCTTCTAGTCCGATCGTTTCAGATCTGCTGAATCTACAAAATCGAAGATTTAGTTGCGTGCTAATCCCGATCCTTTTTCTCTGTTGATGCTTCTTGTGCACTGTTCTCGGATCTTCTCATATCTGAGATAGTTCTTCTCAGATTTGTGAGAATCCTTCACCAGTTTTTTTTTCCGTTGGATTTGGGGACTGCCTGGATTCATCGCACACTCCTATCTTCGGCGTTATCAGATGGCTTCTTCTTCCTTGGCATCTTTAAATGAACGCTGCAACCTATTCTGTCTTGAGATAACGGCTTCCTAATTGAGCGACATGCATACATCTTCTTCTCGCCACAGTTCTGATATGAAAATCCCAGATCTCCATTTGAGTACTTTGTTGTTTGTCATCGGTTACGCCGGCCATTGCAGTTGCAGATCTCTCTAAATTCTGTTGTCTTTCCTTATCGGGTTTCTTAACAGATTGATTGGTAAAGGTTGTTCAACCGTCTCCAGAAGAGCAGGAAGGATATTATATCTTGCAGATCTGGCGTGCTTCTCAAGCTTTCAGTCGGCGCAGATCCTTGTGTAATATTGTCGTCCCTGCATCCTTTCTTTCTGCCTTGGCAAGAGACAAAACTTGCCCCTGTTTCATCAACAATGTTTTTTGACCGCCAACAGAGATCTGGTGCTGAGATCTATTCATGCCCTGTTTCAGATTTGTTTTCTCAGATACAATGCATTATGCTATAGATATTTTATAGCAAGTTCTTGGCTGATTTCGATTATTTTTTATTTGGCCACCCATACCAAGTTTTTTCACTCCCAGTGCAATGTGTTACCTGACATGTCCTTCTCTCTGGCATCTCCCGTTGGACTCTGATAGTGCCATTGTTATCTTTGCTCACTGCCCAGATTTGTAGCATCAAGAGTTCTTTGTTCACTGCCTTCTTGTTGCTACTGTAACTGTGCAGGTGTATGCACATTTGGGAGATTTGCTGTCTCTCGATCATCGTCCACCAATCACGATCAAACCTCTTGTTTTTGTTATTTTTTCTTGCCATAATCTGTTAAATCTGTGCCAATAAGAAAGGGGAAGAGCTGAAGAAAAGGACACAAATCGCCCTTCTCCTCCTACATTTATCTTTCTGTCATCGCTGAGGGCACCCAACAAAACCAACACTGCGAAGAAAGGGACGCAATTGCCCTTCTCCTCCTACATTCGTCTTTCTATCATCGTTGAGTGAAATCGACGCTGCGAAGAAAGGTACGCAAATTACTCTTCTTCTCCTACTTTGTTGAAGCCGAAGAAAGAGATGTAATTTGCCCTTCTTAGTCTTTTATTTGCTTCCCTTTATGGTTACAACCTTTTATTTGCTGGCCTTTATAGCTACAACCATTGTTTGCTGGCTTTATGGATACAGTCTTGAAAGATAAGCTCTAACACCACAAGGACAAGGAATTAGCTCTAACACCACAAGAACAAGGACACAAGATATATAGTGGTTCGGTTAGCCAACCTACATCTACTTTTATGACTAGCTCAACCTTGAGTTTTCCCAAATTCATAAGTAGGGACATACACCCTCACAATTAGAGTAAGAATTCCACCTCACTCAATCGACTGGGAATTTCACTCACCACGTGTGCTAGAGACTACGCTCTAGATTTTTTATAGTAGTTCCGGAGCCAATCCTCTTTAATCCACTTTCACGGGGTAAAGGTGTAACGCCTCGCCCTTTTTCATGTAACACCCCGGATTTTCAAGTTATGAATATTTATAGAAATTGCCCATTTAAATTATGAATTAATCGATATGGACCTTAGATGGGTAAAGTGTTGGGACAAGTGTCCAATTAAGACCCAACGAATCATGGATAAGGTTCACTTGAAGTAAATGGTTAAGACTTATTTAATTGGGTCAAGATTGTCAATTGGGTCAAATACCCAATTGGGACCCAATGGGTCATGGTTGACTTGGTTGACCACCAAGTGAGTTCAAGCTTAGTTAAATTATGGTTGAATTAAGATTGAAATGGAATCAAGTATTTGAGTTGATTTTAAGTGAACAAATGAGTTGAATTAAAGTTATGAGTTGAGTTAAAGAGATGAGCTGAATGAGAAATTAATGGGACTTTCATCTTAAGTGAGTTAGGTGATAAGATGGAAAGTTGCACCTCATGAAACCCAAATCAAGGTTACACACGTTGGAGGTGGGAGTTTCATCTCATGGGATGAAACTCCAAAGTAAATATTAATGAGGGTTAATGAGGAGGTGAAAGGTTTTTGGTGGTTATACAAGGCATACACGTTGGAAGATGGAGGGGTGTTCCATCTCAAATGGTGTCTTTATGAGGAAGTTGGAGAGTTGTGTTGTTATACAAAGACACACAAGGTTACACGTTGGAATGGTGGGGGTTTCATCTCATGGGATGAAACTCCAAAGGAAGCTTTAATGAGGGAGGTGAAGAGCCATGGTGGTTACAAAGGGGTATCACCAAAGGACACCACTCTTGGCCGACTCTCATTGATCAAGACAAGGAAGTTGGAGGGTTTTGATGTTACACAACACATGTCCAAGTGTACACGTTGGAACATGGAGGGTTTCCATCTCATGATGGAAACCCAAGGGTCATATGGTGGGGAGTTTCATCTCATGGGATGAAACCCCTAAAATAAGTATCAATGAGGAGGTGAAAGGTCATGGGAGTTACAAAGGGGTATCAACCAAAGGACACCACCCTTGGCTGATTTACATTGGGCAGCAAGGAGAATTCCTTGTTTTATCTCACTCTCTCCCTCTCTCACTCAAGGCCGACCACTCTCAAGACAAAGGACTTGGAGTAGTTTTGATCACAAGCTCCTCTCTCTCTCAAACCTACACTCTCTTGGCCGAACCCTCTCTTTGGGTTTTCATTTCAAGACCTCTCAAGCTCACTCTCGGCCAAGGATCAAGGAGGAAGAAATGCTAAGGAGGGAGAAGATTGGAGGAGCAAGAAGGAGTGAAAGAAACCGGAGGAGTCGCGGAATCGATAAGTACTTGATAGATTTTTATTAAGTAAGAAAAGATGATCAATGATCATGGTTTGGCCTTTGCATGGCCAAACCCTAAGCTATATGTATGAGAACCATCAAGGACAACAAAAAGGGGTGGATGAGGTTCGGCCATGATGTATGGCCGAACCCCATCAAAAAAATATGATCATGGTTATTTGATTTATGAGAGAAAGTGATAAACCATAGGGTTTGGCCATGGTGTATGGCCGAACCCCATGGAAGGATATAATGATTTTAAAAGGTTTTACATGGAGGTATATTGTTAATGTTTAAAGGGTTTTAAAGATGAGAATGATGGATGGATGTTGGTAAATGTTAATGGTGGTAAATGGGTCTAAATGATGTAAAAGGGTGGAGAACCATGGACCATGGGTTCAGCCATGTTGTATGGCCGAACCCCATGGAGAAATATTGAATTGGTTACATGTATTTAGATCATGGAAGTAAGGAGGAATGTTATTGATTTTTTAAATGGTCTCAAATGTTATAATGATGAAGAACCTTGGACCATGGGTTCGGCCATGTTGTATGGCCGAACCCCATGGAAGAGTATTAATGATTGTAGACGATTTAAATGAAGTCATGTTGATGGACTTTGAGTTGTAAATAATGACCGAAGGGTATGATTAAACCCCCCCATGGAGGGACTTGTTTATGAACTTAAGATGGTAAATGATTTAAGAAAAGGAAGGAAAGAAATGACATCATGGGTTCGGCCATAATGAATCATATATGGATTATGTCATGATAAATGAATGGATGATTAAATGGAGGATTTAATTATAGATCTATGTTTATGGATTGGTTATGGACTTACGTATGAGTAAATAAAAGAAGTGATTAGCTACATGGCAAAGAAGTAGATATGGTAGAAATGAAAGGACCATGGGTTCGGCCATGGCGTATGGCCGAACCCCATGGATCATGTTTTTGGATTAAGGAATCATGTATGGATCATTTTGGGACTTAAGTCATATGTAAATAAGCTAGGTAATTAGCCATGGATAGAATAATGGCAAATATGTAAATATGTGAAAATGATGGGCCATGGGTTCGGCCATGGTGTATGGCCGAACCCCATGGGGAATGTTTTATGGATTTACGGTGTTAATAAGGTTAAATGATTAACTTATGGTGATTGGTTTAATGAATCAAAGATGGCATGATCTTGGACCAACATTGGTTAGAATGATCAAGGATAAAAAAGAGGGACCCAAATTCAAGTGGGTGAGGTTCGGTCATGTTGTATGGCCGAACCCCACAAAGATGTGTTTATGGACTTACACATAGTTGTAAATCAAATGGAACATGGTTTTGATTTATTGATATGTTATAAGGTAACGGGACCTCACAAGCGGTACAATCGGTGAGCGATTTTCGGACGAAAACGCAAAGACATATTAAGTTGATCATTGGTAGGATTCTACCTCTTTGAAACCATGGGACATGTAATATGATTTTAGTTCATGATTTTGATGAGTTATTTTGTATCAAATGTTATGTTTCAAGTATGGATTTTTAATGCTATGGTTTGTATTACTCATAGCATGTTGGCATTTGCATCTCATGCATGGCATGAGAGGGATGATATGTAACTGGAGACCACACTCTGTCGGAGCGTCCGTAAGGCAACTGTGAGGGTACCTTGATGTGCATTATCCATCAAGAGTTAACCGGAGACCCACGCTTCACCGGGATGTCCGTAAGTCGTGAGGGGTACCTTGATGTGCATTATCCCATCAAGAGGTAACTGGAGGCCACACTCCGTCGGGACGTCCGTAAGACAACTGTGGGGATACCTTGATGAGGAGTTTTCCATCAAGAGGATACTATGTTTTGTGAGGATACCTTGATGATGAACTTTCCATCAAGAGGATGTGTTGTGATTGTGTTATGGTTGATGGGTGGGACTCATGGCATATGGCACCCATGGCATGACTTTGCATAAGCATGATTATGATCTCTATTATCATGCACTGTCGGTGGTTTTTATCTGTATGATTGGATCTCTATTATCATACACTGTTTTGGATACGATGTTTTACAGATACGACATGATGTATTACATCGGGATTTTTATACTAACCCATGTGTTTGACCCTAATTGGAATACTTACTGGGCGCGTTGTCTATTCTACCCTAGTTGATGACACAGGGAATGGACTGAACGAGGATGTGATCGGAGCCAAGCTTAGGAGCTTCGATGATTAAGTTGCATTTTGTTTAAGTTACTCATGGATAATGTATTTGAGTAATTAGTTCGTGGGACTGTAATAATGTAGATTATTTGCTATGGTTTGGAATGTTAATTTTGGATATTTTAGCGTAAGATATTTATGACTAAGTGATGGACATCCTTGCTATCTAAAATGGAATAGAATTGTTATTCTATGATAATTCCGCATCTATGATTATTCTGCATGTTTAACTTGAGTATGTGTGAACCATTTTAGTGGACTTGGTCCACGCGCACGTATGGTTGGGCAGTTAAGGGTCGGGCTTTGGAAGCTCGACTTATCTCGCGTCGTGGCGTCCCGCTCTCTCTCACTCTTTATTCAACAGAAAAAAATAGACTCTGATTTTCGGAGAGTGAAAAAGGGCAGAGCGTTACATTTCACTTGCATAAATAAGAATATTTTTTTTTATAAGTGAGAGAGGACTGGCCGTTACGACGCGAGTCAAGTCCGAGTTTTCAAAACCTGACCCTTGACTGGCCACTATTACGTGTGTGTGGACTAAGTCCACTAAAACATTTACGCACGCTTATCTTATTGCTTGCGGAATAATTTATATGAATAAGATGCTATTCATTTTCTTAACATCATTAGGCAAGGAAAGCCAATCACCATAAAAATTAAATAAAACTAAAGACATTAAACATAGCAAATAAGTTCTAAAGTGTCCCAAATAGTCTAAAATATTATAACCCAAAATGTAAGTCCTCCGAATACATCATTGAAATCAAAACTAAGTAAATTAAACTTTAATCTTCCAAGCTCCTACTAATCCTTTTTCCGTCACCCTTGGCTCCCTTCAGGTTCTACATCTTTTTCCTTAGCATTTCCTGTTTTAACATCTATAGGATAGAAGTAGGGAATTAGTCAACATGCCCAGTAGGTATTCCAATTAGGGTTAGGGTTCACATAGGAGTAGTATTAGAATATCATAAATCAAGGGTTTATACATCATTATTGGCATATTTGTAAAAACATCTTGTAACTAATAAAACAATGCATGACGTCCATATCATAATCATGCTAACATAAGTGTCATGTCATGTGTGTCAATGCCAAATGAAATCCCACCCAATGTCCATACCCAATCACATCATAAATCAACCAATGGTTTCCTTGGCCAATTATGTCCAAAGTGTTTGAGGCTGCAACCACCAAGGCACTGTATACCCATCCACAAATTAACCGGGATTGTCGGTGGAGTGTGGGCTCCTCCGTCTGCGCAGGGTTTCGGGACTGACTACCCAGGAGCTCTTTGGCCCAATTACGTCGTACTTTTCTATCAATCGGATGCAGCCAAATCTCAATGGTTCATATAGCTTCATATAAGCTAATCTCAAGCCCAAGTCTTATTCGGACCGCTCTGAACTTGGCTTGTTGGTCATATTTGTTCCCTCCCATGCCATGCATGAGGTAATGTATGCAAGAATGCCATTTCATTTAAAATACATCATATAATTGAAAATCAACTCATAATCATATACAATTTATTTAGCCAATGTATTCATCATATTTTGAATAAAACAAGGGTCATATTATACTCCATAGTATTCTCAATGAGGTAGGAATTCTACCAATGTTTGATATACTATCCTTTCTTGTCTTGCAAGGATAACGTTAACGGTCGCTTGAGACGAATCGCAATCCCTTTGCGAACCTCTTATCCCATCAAATTCAAACATACATATTAGTTTGATTTTCCATTTTAATTTCATCATTCGTATTTCCATCTAAGTTCCATGTTCATTTCTCAATGCATTTATGCATCATAGTCCTTAAACCGTTTAAGACCCTCAATGGCGTTCGGCCATACAACATGGCCAAAATGTGTTCATGTCCACAAAAACCCATTAATGGGGTTCGGCCATACAACATGGCCGAACCTCATTCTTTGGTTTTGACCCTCTTTTTAATCCTCATATTATTTTAAACAATGTGAGTCAATCATCATTCAAATTTTTTTTTTCCCATTTCTTAATCTAATAATCCCAAGTTAGTCATTTAACCTTTAAACATACATAGATCCATAAAATCATCAATGGGGTTCGGCCATACAACATGGCCGAACCCATTGTTCTTCCTTTTCATCTCCTTTCCATCCTACATCACCTTCAGGATGGGTTTTTCTTAAAAAGAAATACATCAAACATGTTTTAGGTCACTTGATAGGGTTCGGCTATACAACATGGTCAAACCTCATCTAGTATCTCTTTTAGTCCTCAAATGGTCCCCATAAAATAATAGGATTGGGCTATGCAAGAAGCCGAACCTTGTTCTTTGATTCCTTTCTCCTTGAAATGCATCCTTAATCATGTTTAAACATGGATTCCATAGTCAATACTTAACTCAATATATTTCTTACCCACAAGCCAAGGTTAGGGTTCGGCCATACAACATGGCCGAACCATCATGGTGGGTTTTCATCCTATTACCTTAGGCATTTTCATATTTTTCTTAATCCATCCATTCAATCATAGTCATAGCATGGGTTCGGCCATTCATTATGGCCGAACCTATGTTCCCTCATATTTGATCATTCCTCCCTCTTACAAGTTCTTAACAAGGATTCATCAAAACCCTTAAAATGTTAGACCCATGGATTTGACCATATCATGGCCGAATCCATGATGATCCGGATTAATCTTATAGTTGTTTTGTTTTAACTCATAACCATCTTTTGGATGGATTTCCAACTCCATGGCCTTAGAAGATTTTTGCCCATTCATTCCAACTAACATGGAACCCATGGGTTCGGCCACACCATGGCCAAACCTATGGTTTCCTTAGATTAATCCCCATTGATTTTATTAAGTCTAGACATACCTTTCCTTCAATGAGTTGCTCCTCCTCTTTGGCTCTTCAATCTTCTTCTTTTCTTTTGATCTTTCTCTTCTTCCTTAGTTCTTCTTCTCCTTTCTTTGTTCTTCAAAATCTTCAAGTGTATGGAGGTAGAGATGGGAGAGAGGAGAGGAGTGGAGAGGAGTTTTTTTTGTTGCTCAAGAGAGGGGGGTCGGCCAAGGGGCTTGGGGTGCCCTTTGGTTTCGGTTTTTATCTTAAAACCTAATACCTCATAATGGCTTGGTCGAACCATGGAGGCTCTTGGTTTCCCAAGGGTGGCTTCATTGTTTTTATGGTGAAGACCCTTGAGTTCCCAAGTGTCTAGGTACAATGTACCTAGATAAGATACCCCAACTCTTAATCTCCACATTTGATCTTTCCATAGATGAAATCCTAGCCTTCCATCTTATCCCTTCATCTTCCCAACTGAAGTCCTCTTAAAAGCAAAACCCTAATTCAAGATTTAAAATTCAAAAGTGGTTGACCAAGTCAACCCATGGCATGGTCGACCAATTCAACCCATGGCATGATCAACCATGCACATGGCACTTGGGTCCCACTTTGGCCATGCCACTTGATGTGTCACCTCCACTTGTATGCCACCTCAATTCTACTTTCCACCTCACTTGATGACGTGACACCCTTGCTTAGTTGGCTTCCATGTGATGACATGGATGTCACATGGCAATGCCCCATCATCCAAATGCCACCTCACTTGATGAGATGGACTTTAATGCATTAAATGCACTAACTTATCCAAATTCAACTAACTTAACTAAATTTACCCGATTATTTTCAAACTTCCATATACCATTTTATTTTATTATTTTAATTCCATTATCCCCTCTTATTATGTAATTTATGTATGATGATCTAATTCATCAATTATTTTTAAGTCAAGATCACCTATTACCCATTGGATTTTAATTGGGTAATTGACCCATTTCCTTACCCATCTAATGTCCATATCAACTTTTTAATTTCAAAGTCAATTAAATTGAAATCCAAGTGGGTCCATCCAATAAATTTATAAGCTAAGGAAAATCCAGGGTGTTACAAAAAGTTTTATCAACAAAATGAAAACCAAAAAGAACTTGCCTTTTAGCTCTTTCTCGAAGATGTGTACTTCTCAAAGATTCACCCAATGTGTACCCGAGTTAATCCCGACGCTCTGCCTTGTAGTCGTCGTTGAGCAATCACAATTTCAGGGTGACTAGGAAATTGATTCTATAAATATCTTCCTAGTTTGTATCTTTTCTTTCCTCATCTCTTTCTCTTTTTCACTAACTCAATCAATGGATTGGTTGTATTTGATTCTCAGGTGTAGGCGCAAGAGAGTTGATCGTTTCTCATAGTGTGTGAATTTTCTCAATTCAAGGAAGATAATTAAATGATCACACAAATCTCATATTTATAGAGGAGTCAACACAGTTTTTCAAACTGTCTAGTACCGACAGGTTGGGAGCACCGATGGGTCGGTGTTCATATTTATTACGTTCAACCACTCGACCGTTGAGCATTAAATGCACTCCCAATAACAAGATTAGTTCCCGATCAACAGGTCAGTGTCACTGATCGGTCGATAGTCATGGCACCGAGAGGTCGGTCCATACGAGAGTCTCGATCTGGGGCAACACCTTGCAGACAGAGTTTCATGTCTAAAATCTTGTCCTGCCCAGAACGATTTGTCTCCCTTTACCGAGGGGTCGATCCTTGTACTCTCGATCGGTCTTGAATTACCGAGATGTTTGTTTTCTTGAAAGTCCACTTGAGTTCTAATTTCTAGAACTCATAAGTTATCATCGACGAGTCATTGACCACAAGGGGCGTTAAGCTCATCACCGAGGGGTCGGTGCATAAAAGGCTCTCGATCAGAGGCATACCCAGAATGACAGTTCTATGATTTAGAACGTTTGTCGATCTGGCCGACCAGTCTTTGACCACGATGGGTCGATCCTGTCTCCACCGAGGGGTCGGTGAGAACGACCGGTCGAGCTGACAGTGAACTTAATTCATATGTCCAAGTTCCCTTTTAATTTATTGTCAAGCTTCCTCTTTAGGCTTTTTATAATTTTACCATTTATCCGAATCAGATAGGAATGATCCTCATAAGGTGTGGTACCACATAAAGTCATCTATGGCAAAATACATGTTTTGTGATTGCCATAATGATGAGCCATAACGATGAGCTTTAGTCTTCAAGCTTCTTAGCAAATGTTTCTTCCCGAGTCATGAAATTGACAAACTTAGGGACTCGGCAATACCGAGGCACTAACAAGCCTTTTATTGGTTGGCCTTTATGGCGATAGCCTTTGCTAGCCTTTATGACTTCAGCCTTTTTGTTTGCTAGCCTTTTCGATCTAATTGATTGATGTGATGGCTTCAGCCTTATTTTGGCATTTATTATTCCCTTGTTTTTCAAGTGTTCGCCGCCTACCATTTTGCAGCCAATCAACGCTGTCACATAAACACATATTTGTAGTCCATCAACGCTGCCTCTTCACCAATTTTAGTAGTCAACCAATGTGCTGCTTCTCCAACAAATCTTCGTGGCCAGTCGGTGTGCCGTTTTTGCCGTTCACTTGCTATTTCTTCACGTTCCAAGCTTCGCATTCATCCACGCTTCACTCGCGGGGGCGTGTTGGAATATATTTAAGATAGTAGAATTTTTAGAATTATAATGTAATTAGGATTCTAGTTTGGGTTTACCTCTAATTAAGAGGTGTATTCGATTTATAATTAGTTTAGAGTATGTGTTTGATTATAATAGCCCTATGATCGGCTAGAGGCTATATATACATTTAATAGCATAGATATTCAATAAAATACTTAGTTTATTCTTTTTCTATAGGAGGAAAATAGATCTAAGATTTTAACTTCATCTCTACTCATAGTCTGTCAAATTCCATATAAAATAACTTTTTCTTCCTTGCCTTGCACTTGCAATCTGATTTGTGTTTTGATCACCTTCCAACAACCACCTAACTCTCGATCTCCATTTTCCATCTAATCTCGTACTAAACAAATCTAAGTATGCAACTCTGCTTGACTTAAGAACTCCACAAGCCATCTTTACAATTGAACAAGTTAAGACTCTTCACAAAGTTATTGAGACTACCGACTAAAGTTTTCCTTAAATTCTATTATCTATGAAATCCTCAAAAGGAATGTACCAAAAAATTTCAAGCAATTAAAGTTATCATCCATAATAGTGAGTGGTGTTTAAAAGCAGTTCAACACATTCAACTCCAGATTGAGGACTTATACATCTTTTTATCACTTTTATAGTAGCGATTGTTTATCACCAACTCACATCATCTTTGTCAATTGCATTTACTAACATAATTTCTTCAATCTTATTCCACTTGGTATTTTTATGCAACTTTAAATTCAACAACTCAAATGATCCCTAAGAATTATTCCTCTTTCCTCAAAATTGACTTTAGCTATCACCTAGCATACGAATATGCATTCCAAACCAACAATCAAGTCACCTAAATCTTGTTCTGCTTCTACCTATGTCATTATGGCTTTCAACATTCTATTCCTTGATCCGAGTGATCAAATCACTTAAATATCCTTTACTCCAAACCAGTGTTATCAGAACCGGACCGAGCCCGCGACCGCCATATTGTCGGTTCGGTTATAATAAAAAACCTTCTGATGAGTTAAACCGCGACGGACCGCGGTTTTTTGCGGTTTTCTTAATACAACCATGAACCGTGGGCCGCGGCTTGAGTTAAAAAAGAAAAAAAAAAAGCACGATGGGATACGAAATGACTTCCTTAGGGAATAAGGAGGGGCGGTAGACGGGTGGAGTAAACGAAAAGGCTTCCCATTCTTACTCTTTCTTCTCTGTCAACTCCTCTGCTGCTCTTCTTTTGCCCTTTCTCAACTCCCCTTCTACTCTTCTTCTTCCATTAGTCTCTCAAGTGTACACTCGGCCTTCCCTGACCCTCTCCATCTTCCGTCCGTCTCTCTCAAGCTTCTACTCCCGCCCTTCTGTGAGTTTTTTCTTCCATCGTTTTTGGTAGCTTTTCCTCTTTTATTGTATTTATTTTTTAAATTATCTTTTTCTCTTTTTGAAATGATTTTCTTGAATTGTTTGATGTTACAAAAGGTAAAGTTTGTATATACTGTTATATTTTTTGGGTCCTATACTTCTATTGTGAAACCAGTTCATTTTTCATGAATTTTTTTTTTTTGCAGTTGTTCATTATATTTTTGTATCTTTGAGTAGTTAATTCCTTTTATTGTTGTACTTTTCTTTTTCTTTAAAAGGATAATATACTGTAAGTTTTGTATAAGAAAAAGGGGACAAAAAATTATAAGTGTCATTTTATCATTGTTATTTAGGTTCATTGGAGGTAGGAAAGATAGTGGGGGTGTAGGTGGTTGGTGAAGGGAAGAGGTTAATGGAGAAGGTGAGTGGTTTGGGTGGATTGATAATGACTTAGATTAGGACAGTGATCATGGAGGGTGAAGGGTTTAATGTTTACTGTTTAGGCGATGGTGAGGTGATGGTGAGTAGTGGAGTTTTACAAATGAGATTTTCTTGAAACCAACACTATGGTAGAAGTAATTAGTAAATGTTATTGTTTTTAGTTTTTATTCATGTTTATACATTTTTATATAGTGGAATTAATTTATCATATTTTTTTCTAGTTTACAAGTTGTATCAATGTCAAATCCTTCAAAGTCTGGCACAAGGACAACATGTGGAAAGACTGATGTGACATGGAACCATGTGGGAGTAATTGATGACAATAGTTTACAATGTCTTTATTGTGATAGAATATTTAAAAGTGGAGGGATCCATCGAATGAAACATCATTTAGCACAAGTTAAAGGCAAAGGAGTTGACACATGTAAAAATGTTCCACCACATGTTAGCATCTTGATGATGCAAGATTTAAATTCTTTTGCTTCTCAAAAGAAAAGTAAAAAGCAAAAGACTTGTTCACAAAGTGAAAGGAGTCAACAACTGGAAGAAGAAAATGAAATCCAAGAAATTGTTAGAGACTTTGGTGATAAAGGGATAGTCATAAATGAGGGTGAGCGAAATGGTTTAGAAAGTTGCTTTCCTCCTCGAACCACAAAAGGAGCTCAACCCACCATTAGAAGTGCAATGGCAGGTAAATATGCCATTGAGGCTGCAAATATGGATGTTTATAGGTTTTGGTATGATGCATGCATCCCATTCAATGCCATCAATTCTTCTTATTTCCAAAAAATGTGTGATGCTATAGCAAGTATAGGTCCTGGATATAAAGCTCCATCTTTTCATGACCTCCGTTGATATTATTTACAAAAAAATGTTGTTGAAATTCAAAGTGCTTTGAAATCTTTCAAAAGTGTATGGAAAGAGTATGGATGCACACTTATGGCTGATGGATGGACAGATGCACGAGGTAGGACATTAATCAATTTTCTCATGTATTCGATAAAGGGCACTATTTTTTAAAAATCAGTTGATGCAAGTCCCTATTCAAAAACTAGAGAGATGTTATTTGAGCTTTTTAAAGGAGTTGTTGAAGAAATTGGTGCAGAAAATGTGTTTTAAATTGTGGCAGATAATGCCGCCAATTATGCAAGTGCATGTAAGTTGATAACAACTCATTTTAAAACTATATATTGGACCCCATGTGTTGTCCATTGCATTGATTTGATGCTTGAAGATATTTCAAAAATGGAAAGGGTGAAATGTGTTATTGAACGAGCGAGGTCTCTCACTACGTTTATATACAATCATGGTTTTGTATTAACATTACTGATGAAGTATACTAATGGAACTGAGATTATCTATCCAGCAATCACACATTTTGCGACTCATTTTCTAGCATTACAAAATATTTAAAAAAATAAAGGTGGATTACAAGCAATGGTTGTTAGCAAAGAATGGATAGATAGTAAATGGGCTACGAAAGAAAAAAGAGGCAAAGAAATGACTGAGTTGATCTTGAGCTCTTCCTTTTGGTCTGAATGTGAGATTATAGTTGCAGCATTTGAACCTCTTGTAAAAGTGTTACGCATGGTTGATAGTGATGATAAGCCTACAATGGGTTATATTTATTAGGCTATATATAAAGCCAAACAAGCCATAAAAAACACACTCAATAAGAGAATGACAAATGATTCCACATCGACATTGTCATCATCAAGAATGTTGTTCGAAGCTATTCCTTATTTGGGCATTATAGATACTCATTGGGATAATCAATTGCATCGTCCACTTCATGTTGCTGGACATTGGCTTAATCCATCATGGTTTTATAAAAACATCAACGTTGATCGGGTTTTTAATAGAGTTCTTGATTGCATTGAGACATTATACTATAATGATATTGCAATGCAACAATCGATCCTCAAAGAGCTTAAATGTTATAAAGAAGCATTAGGAAACTTTGGGCGTAAATTGGCTATTGAAGTTCGCAACAAAATACTTCCAAGTATGTTTCTTTACATTTAATTAATCATTTACTTTAATTAAATAGGAAACTTTAGGTCTTTTCATATTGATGTGTCTTATTTCCTTTTTCAGCTGATTGGTGGATTAATTATAGAGGTTCAACTCCAAATTTACAAAAGATGGCAATTCGTATTTTAAGCCAAACTTGTACTTCTTCTGGATGTGAGCGCAATTGGAGTGTATTTGAACGTATACATACAAAAAAAGGAATCGATTAGAGCATCAAAGGTTGAATAATTTGGTGTACGTCCAATATAACTTGCACTTGTTAGAAAGGTAAGAATTAAGAAGTCTTCAAACTTATTTTATGTTTATCTTTATTCTTTGACAAAGGTATCAACTGATTGATATTTGTGTAATATTTTTATTTTGATAGAAATTCAAAAAAAAGAATATGTTTTGATCCAATATCTTTAGAAGATATCGACGTATTAGAAGATTGGATAGTTGAGTCAGAGCCATCCCTATTGAATGAGGAGGAACTACAAACTTGGGAGAGAATGGAACAACCTACGAGTGTAATGACTCAACTTGAGGAAGATGATTTAGGTATGATTATTTAAATTATAATCATTGTTGATATAATATTCCTTGAATTTAGATTATATAAAATGGAGTTGCATATATAATATTCTCATACATGTATTTTCTTCAATTGCAGTGAATTTGATGGAGAGGAATGATGGAGATGAAATTGAAAACTTGGATTTTTTCTATGATCAAAATGAATGAAGATGTTGGTTCTTTTAGGGTTTATGGTGACTTTGAAATTTAAATATTTTTTGGACATTAACTAATGTTGACTTATTGAATTGTTATGGATATTAATTAGCATTGAGTTGTTAAATGATAGTTTAGATTATAGAACTTTTTATTTTGATGATATAGGATGGATATTTAGATTGTGAGATTAGATGTTAAATTAATAGCTTTTAGATTTATAATTGTGTTTGTGAGAACAATTTTTTTATTTTTTATGAATATTTAATATTATTTATAATATTAATTGATGAGCACTGCTTTGACCGGCTTTGACTACGGCTCAACTCGGTTAAACCCGGTTGAACCCAACCTCCCTCGGAGACGGTTCGACTGACGGTTCGGTTCTGATAACATTGCTCCCAACCTTGGTCTGAGGATTGAACCTAAAGTTCTCATACCACTTTGTCACATCCTAGAATCGAGATGTGATTTAAATAAAATTAGTCTTTCAATCACTATTTACTTTCTTCTTTGATTACGTAATATTTTCCAAATACGGAGAAATTCCTACCGGAATTCTGGTAGAGTTTCATCTATATTTTGACATTTAGAAATTTTTCCCTTCAACCATTTAACATGTTGAAACTGTAAATAAACACTCCTATAGCTTCACATTCACACAAATTCATTTTTCTGGTCATAGAAGACTCCTAACATCCACCAACATATTTAAACAATTTACATCCTCCAAACTGTTATTTTGATAAGCATCAATTAAAATAAAGCTAACTAATAAATACGATTTACAATTTTCTCAAGTTAACCAGTTCAACCTGTTCATAAGATATTTTTTTTTCTTTCCATCGCAAGTGAGACTCCTATGCCCAGTCTCTTTTAAAGCGTAGAGAATACAATGTTTCTCCTCCTCAACTTGCAGCTCTTAAAAACTATAGAGGGGTGAGCTTCATAAGCCCAGTATAATCATTAGCCCAGTAGAGAAATAATTTAAAATAAGATTTTCACTTTAACTTGATAACAGAAAATAGAATAACAATAAATATATATTTCTTTAGAAAGACATGTTGTTTTACTGTCAAATCAAAATAAACTCGACAAATAACATATTATCATCAAATCGACTATATTCAACAAATTCATATATTTTAGTCAAAATCAATGTTTTCAAAGAAAAAAAGTATTTCCGTCAAATCATCTTAAAAACAGAACCCGGATTTTAGGGCTACCGAGACACACCCTGTCCTTGATTTTAGGGCTACAAAGACACACCCTTGCCACTTTCTAGGTTACTAGCCGGGTAGAAATTGAAACCACTCGTGCGAGTGTAGAGTCTTTCATCCAAAAGCTCCACCCCTTATTGCTTAACCAATAATTTCCTTTCATTTCGAAGATGCAACACTTTTACATTGGAAACCATCGAATCCGATAAGTACGAAATAATTAGTAGAATTGGAAATAGTCATAAATTAAGATGAATAGTAATGTATAATTAAATTCATAAATATTAATTAAATCCCCCTACACGAAGATGTCTATTCAAGGTGGTTAGTGCTGCACTATGCTATGGAGTATGAAAATGATACACTAAGTGTAGAAGAGCACATGAGTTTATGCCGTGCTTTGGTATGGAGTATAAAGTGAAGTTTGAGAGATTAAAATGATTGTATATTTTTGTAACTGTAGGATTACTTATTTGATTGTGGGACTGGTATGTGTGTGTTTTTATGTGCATAACTATTGTTCAATATGTTGATTCCAATCCCTCCTAGATGCAGGAACTTTTATGGAGCGGGGTCAATAGAACCCCTGACGAGACTAACCATGAAGTGAAGATGTTAGGATGTTTGTATTTTGAGAAGATAATGCAATACCCTAGATCTTTAAGTGTTTATATTTTGAAGTTGTATGCATATAAACTTGTATTTTGTCGATTAGTATCAGAAAAATGTAATTAATATCCCCTTGAGTTTTATCTAATAGTGTATGGACTGTGTTAAGAACTTAGATGAACTGTGGACTTCAGTTTTTACGCTGGTTATAGATAGTTAAATGGAAATGTAAAATGATAGAATGAGAATTATTGTTTAATGATGAAATAGATGTTTTAACGGATAGGATTAATCGTCAAAAGATCCCACTTTCAAGGAAGACTCTATCAAAATTTCGAAGTCTTGAGGACCCGAGAAGGTCTAAGATTTTTTGAAATGACTACGTATGTAATCCCTCACATGGAGAGACTTGTGGGTGAGAGATGAAGAGTTTTTTTTTTTTAAAAAAAAATAGTCATGTGTCCCCTGGTTCGGGTCATGACAAAATGGTATCCGAGCAAGATTCAACTGTCGGACTGTGCGTATCGAATGAGTGATATGATGACTAGAATTTAGGTTCATCCCGTTAGATTGAGACTAAAGGTAGAACAAACTTTGAGTTGGGTTTAGGCTTGATCACTTTCTTTTTCTGAGATTTGTGTAATCCAATAGCCTAGTTGATCCTTTACACAAGCTGTTCAATGTGAAGTCTTTGTGATTTAGACCTTGTGATTCGGACTCTTGTGAATTTAGAGTCGAAAGGTGTTGAAAGCATCGAGAGGTTTCAGAGCAGGTTAGGCTTGGGAAGAAATGATTGAATTCCCTATGCTGAAAGACCCTGAGCATTTTTGCTTGTGGAAGTATGAGGAATGGACAACTCTGTCTCCTTAGAAGATAGTTTTGGTAAACTGTTAGTTTCTTTTGAAAACAGTTTTGAATGAATGATGGTATTCTTTGAAGGAGTCAAGATTCAATTATTTAAGTCCCGGATTTCCTTGTAAATCGAGGTTTTATACAAAAGAAGATTTATCTGTTAAAATTATTGCCATGTTACTTTTTTTTTTATTATGCTTTTAGTTGATGTCCATTTTAATCATTTTGGTTGATATTATTGTAGATACTAGATTTTGCCACATGTATATCTATGATGATTTGTAAAAAAGAAACCTTTAAATTTATGAAATGAGAAAGAGGAAAAAGCCTTCTCTCTTTTGCTTCTAACCTCTGCCCATTATTCTTCTCCATTTTACATCTTCTCTATTTTATATTTTTCATTTTGTTACTTTTGGATAAACAAAGGGTTGAAATTACAGCCAACATCTGGTATCAAAGCTTGGTAGTGAGCTTTTGGGGCTTTTCTTCAACCCATTTGGAGACCGTGAAGTGGACCTGTCGTGGTTCTTCAAAGTGCCTCACAAATCTGAAGTCATCTTCTTCAATCAGATCTGAAGAGGTTCTTGCAGCAGATCAGAGAAGGCATCATTGGGTTTCAACACTTGGAAATGGAAGAAGAAAGAAAACAAAAAAAAAACAAGTGTTCTCAGAACCAAGGAAGAAGAAGTAATGGCAAGGTTAAGAAATAGTGGTTCTCAAAACCCTCATTTCCCAATTTTTTATTGAGAAAGCTATGATTATTGGAGTGTGAAGATGAAAACTCTTTTTTCATTTCATATCATTTGTGGGATTTGGGAGAAGATGGGTATGAAGAACTCAAAAAAATGGAGGCCTTGACAAATGCCCAAAAACAACAACTAAAGGATAATTGAAAGAACGATGCAAAAACACTCTAATTGATTCAACAAGGAGTTTCCGACACAATCTTCCAAAGAATCATCAATGCTACAAAAGCTAAGGAGGCTTGGGACATTTTACAAAAGGAGTATATGGGTGTTTTGAAGGTAATAGCCATTAAACTTCAAACTCTTAGAACAGATTTTGAAAATCTTGAAATGAAAGAAAGTGAATCAAAAGAACCATCAAATTTTGATCAATCCAAAAGTGAATCTTCAAGGGGTGGAAGATATGGAAGAGGAAGAAATACAAGAGGGGCTTGTAGAAATAGTTTTGAAAAGAGAGGAAATGTAGAGTCCACTCAACGAAAATGCAATATTTGTAAAAGAATTAGTCATGTTGATAAAGATTGTTGGTTTCGCGGAAAACCCCAATGTCACAATTGGAAGAAATTTGGGCATGTTAAAAAAGATTGTCGATTCAAGAACAATCAACAAACCAATTTCTTTGAAGAGCAAGAAGGTGATGGGAATGCGGTCTATGCTTGTCAAGCGGCATTGGAGCAAAGAAATAATGTGTGGTTCATTGATAGTGTTTGTAATAATCACATGATGGGAGTTAAAAGTATTTTTGTAGAAATGGATACTTCCTCAAGTTCCCAAGTGAGAATGGGAAATGGTGCCTTGGTCCAAGCAAAGGGAAAGGGTACTATTGCTATAGAGACAAAGAAAGGGGCAAAGCACATCAGGGATGTGTTGTTAGTTCCGGACTTGGAACAAAATTTATTGAGTGTTGGACAACTTGTGGAGCATGGATATTTCGTTCACTTTGAAGACAACTCTTCCAAGATCATTGGCAAAGGAGATATAAGACAAGTTGTGACAAGAATCAAGATGGAGAAGAATAGAAATTTCCCTCTCACTTTCGACTATCCAAAAAATGTGGTTGATGGATGTAATTGATGAGTCATGGGCATAGAAGATTGGGGCACTTGAATTTTCAAAGCTTAAACAATCTTCAACAAAAGAACATGGTGTAAGGGTTGCCGGTTATACAACATGTGAAAAAAAGTCTGTGAAGGTTGTGCACTTGCAAAACATCATCGGGAGTCATTTCCAAAAGACAAAGCATGTAGAGCTAAAGCACCCTTGGAGCTTGTTCATACCGGTGTGTGTGGACCAATGAGAACCTTAACTCATGCAGATGTAACAAGTATTTTATTATCTTTGTAGATGATTTTACAATAATGCAATGGGTGTATTTTTTGAGCAAAAATCCAATGTTTTCTCTATTCTCAAAAAAATTATGTTAGTGCCCCGACTTACCTAGTCACCTATTTGTCAATTCCATGACTTAGGTGAAGCATTGCCATGGAAGGTTGAAACCAACGAAAAAAGACTCAAGTGGTGGTGAAGACTGAAGATCAAGGTGGAGAATCAAGAATCACCATGTGTATGGCAATCACAAAGGTAAATTGGCCATAGATGACTCTAGGTGCAACCAAACACCTTAGGATGACCTTGCCTAGGCTAAGTAATCACATTGGTAAATATATTGTAGTCTAAATGCACTCATGAGAGTCACAGAACCAGATGGGAAAAACATTGGAAAAATTGGTATTCTGTCAGGGAGCCATCATGTCCACTGATCCATCGGTGAAGACAAGACAGACCCATCGAGGTCATTGACACGTCGACCAGATTGAAAGGGGTTCTGGATGAAAACCTTGTAAACATGCCTCAGCCTCAGATCGAGTGTATCGTGACTGTCGATACATCGAGATGAACCCAGTCGACACATCGTCAAGGTCGACATGTCGTTCTGGATTATGTGACTACTGGTTGAAACAATACTCTGTATTTTCAGGCTGCTCTTAGATCGATACACTCGAGTTGGTCGATGTATCGAGAGGTCGACACATCGTGGATGTCGATATGTTGAGGAGGCTGGTCAAAGATCTGTATGAAAATCCTCTGTAAAATGCCTTAAGCTTCAGATAGATACAATCGTATTTGCTGACATATCGAGCGATGGCTCGTCGATACAACAAGGATGCCGACGTATAAAGCACGTTTGTAATTGTAATGTTGGAGTCGTAACAGCTATATAACGGTCATATTTTGGGTATCGACACATCGACAGTGTCGATATGTAGATGACTCTGTGTCGGGATTTTTGTGTTTGCCTATATATTCTCCAAACCTTGATGAGTTTGGTTGGACACTCTTGTGAGAAACATCCAAGGCATTTCTAGAGATCCCATTCCTCTCTAAGCACCTTACTAAGGAGAATCATCTAATACCAATCATCTTGATTGGGATTAAGAGAGAGAGTAAACCAAATCTAGGATAGTTCTTGCATAGCATAAATCCTAGAGACCTTGCCCAAGGATTGTGATTGAGCATACACAAGGCACATCTTCGACATTGTCGACATCACATTGGGTAGGACATCTTCAAGAAACACATCATCTACAAAGTTGAGCTAACAAAAGGCAAGTTGCTTCTTAGTTTGATTTAATTTTAAATCATCATCTTGTGAAGTGAATTAAGGCAAGGAAGCCGGAACCATTATAAAAAATAGAGGAATAAGGACGTAGACCGGGGTAGGTCGAACCTTTCAAAATCTTAGGGGAGTTGGGTGAAATTCCCAACCAATTGATTAGTGAAAGTCCTAATCTATTTGTGAGGGTGTAAATCCCCACATAGTGAATTCGGAATAATCTAAGGTTGGGTGAGTACTTAGAGTGGATGTAGGAGGGTTTACCCCGAACCACTATAAATCTACTGCTGTGGGTGATTAACATTGTTTGTGTGTTTGATCAACAATTGGTACACTCTATTGTTCACACAAACACTTTGCATCTTTATTATCTTATTAATTCTTTGCTTGTAATTTTAATTAATCAAGAATTTTGCAAAGACCAAAATAAGTGGTGATTGCCCTTTTTGTACTTCTTTGGATAGCCAAATGGATAACTCCACCTCTTTAAACCATTCGGAAAATCAAGATGGAGGTAAAGATTTGAATTGTTTTATTGACTCCATTGCACCCACCCATGAGGAATCCTGAAGTGAGGAAGATGATGATGATGTGATCTTGAAGAGGAAGATGACTTCCAAGAATCCTTTGATGCCTTGTATTTAGAAAGTATGAGATTGGCAAAGGATCTTGATAAGGTAAAAATTGGGAATGCCAAACTCTCTACCCAATTTCAATGTGCAAATAATATCACTCATTTTCTATTTTTATTTTTTAGGAGAACCTGAAAGAGGGACCACAGGCGTCCTTGAGTTATCTTAAGCAAGTTAGGAGTCTACTTAGTCTCTTTTTGTTAAACTGCTCTTCTGGATGTATTTTTGTGGATGACTGTATAAGCAAGGCCAGATGTTGCTTCGACGTATAAGGTGTACTGTTTAAATTTATAGTTTTTGATGTGTAGTGAAGAATGAATGAACTTCACTTAGAATTGACGTAGAAATGATATTGTAGGTTCCCATGTATAGAATTTTTTTTCTAAGTACGAAAAACATATGAAACTTTGCCGAAATTTCGGTAGAATTTTTATCTCATGTTTAGAGTTTCTCCCTTTAATTTTATTTAAATCACATCCTGAAGTTTTGGGGTGTGACAACGTGGTATCAGAGCTTTAGGTTAAGAATACCTAGAGCTTGGTGTAAAAAGTTAAGTTTGATTGATTTACTTGCTATAGAATTTATAAGTTAAATATGGAATTTTTTTTTTCACATGAGTTGATGTTTATTCTAGTAACCTACCAACATGTCACAAGGAGGTGTAGGATCCTCTGCCTCAGTCTCTTCCAGTCAAGATGTGTTCATGGAGATGATGCGAGCAATGCAAGAGATGGCGTCATCTATGCAACATCTCGCTGGGACCACACAGTCAACCAACTCGTACTCTAGCAATAATAAGGAGTCAAAGAACACCATGCAATGCAGGAATTTCAGAGGTATAATCCACCAGAGTTTCATGGAGAACCAGATCCGATGAAAATAGAGTTTTGGATGGAGCAGATTACAAAGATTTTCGATACCATGGAACTAAATGAAGACGGAGTGAAGATCTCATGGGCTACTTATCAACTAAATGGGGAAGCTCATCAATGGTGGAAGATGGTAACCCGATCTCAGTCTTGGAGAGAGAAACCTAAGACATGGGAAAATTTCAAAAAGATATTTCTAGAAAGGTATTTTCCAGAAGTAGTGAGGGATGCAAAGGTTGAAGAATTTCTGAATCTTGCTCAACGAGAGATGACAATAATGCAGTACAAGGCTAAATTTGCCGAACTTTCTCGTTTTGCCACTCACTTAGTGGAAGATGAGACCAAAGCCAAAAGATTCCAGAGGGGCTTAAAACCCTCCATAAGGGCCAAGATAGCAATTCTACATTAAGAACCTATGCAGAAATTGTAGATAGAGCTTTAATAGCTGAAGAAGAAATGCAAGACTTAAAAAGGCTCTTTGAAGCTAGAACGTCATCCTCACAAAGTAAGACACGACCGACAAAGAGACAAAGGATCTTCATTGAGGAATGTCCATAGTCACGGCTTCCACTTTTATCATTAAAAAATTCAAATCAATCTGGGCAGCAACACTCGGCTCAAGAAAAGCTCACACAAGGACCTTTGCACTGTTATGGATGTGGTCAAACTGGGCACATCAAACGTTTCTGTCCACAAAGAGGTATGCAAAGTTCAACGGCACAGTCCCAGCAGTCTAATAAGATTCAGCCTTCATCAGCACCACCTTTTAGATCTGTACCAAATAGTAGATCAATGACGAAGGTCGGGTTTATTCCCTCACATCAGTAGAGGAGACGCCAGACCACTCAGTTGTTAGAGGTACATTCCTGGTTTTCAATTCTTGGACTCGTGTCTTATTTGATTCTAGAGCATTACATTCCTTTATATCTGTAATATTTGCCTCGACTTTGGGACTTGAATCTGAAAGATTAGACATCCCATTAAACATAGTGTCCCCCGTAGGAGACAGTGTGATGGTGGGTTGAGTGTGTCGGTCCTGTGACTTGAAGGTTGTAGATTAACAATTTATTTTTGACCTCATTCTTCTAGAAATGTCAAGGCAAGAGTATGAGAACCATTTACGGATTGTCTTACAATTGCTAAGAGAACACCAGTTATACGCTAAACTCAGCAAATGTGAGTTGTGGTTTACAGAGGTGAAATTTCTTGGTCATGTGGTGTCTAAAGAAGGAGTGTATGTGGACCCCTCCAAAGTGGAAGGAGTAACAAATTGGAATCGACCGAAGAATGTCTTTGTAATCCGAATTTTTCTGGGTTTAGCTGGGTATCATAGGCGGTTTATAAAGAATTTTTCTTGCTTAGCCGCACTAATGACCCGGTTGACTCGGAAATGAGTTAAATTTGAATGGGATGACACTTGTGAGTAGGCATTCTTGAAATTAAAAAGAAAATTGACAACAACACCCATTCTGGCAATTCCTGAATGTGGCTTTGGTTATGTAGTTTACTGCGATGCATCCCAAGAAGGTTTGGGTTGTGTACTAATGCAACAAGGTCGTGTGATAGCATTTGGATCTCGACAATTGAAGACACATGAGAAAAACTCTCCAACCCATGATTTGGAGTTAGCTACAGTGGTACTTTCTTTGAAAAGTTGGAGGCACTATCTATACAGAGAGAAATTTGAGGTATACTCTGACCATAAAAGTCTGAAATATTTGTTTACACAAAAGGACTTGAATTTAAAGCAACGACAATGGATGGAGTATTTGGAAGACTATGATTTCACCCTTCATTATCACCTTGGCAAAAACATATATGGTGGAAGATGCACTCATTCGCAAATATTATGTCATAATAGAAAGCATTGTGGGTAGAGAATGGAAAATGCTGGAAGCATTGGAAGAGTTTGACTTGCAATTCCAGGCACAAGAAGAGCAGGTTAGTCTTTGTGCCATTTAGGTACAACCAACACTAGTTGCTCGAGTAATAGAAGCACAACAACGTGACACAGAGGTAGAAGAAATCCATGCCTGCATTAGAAATGGTGATAGCACGAAAGGATGGCAACTCCATTCTAATTGAGGAAGAAGGTTGCAAGGAAGACTATATGTCCCTACTCAGTGTCGTGAAGATGTTCTTGAAGAATCTTATCGATCTTAGTTTACTGTTCACCCAGGCAGCATGAAGATGTACCATGACATGTGTCGACAGTTTTGGTGGAAAGGAATGAAAAAGGATATAGCACAGTTCGTGGGTAGATGTTTAACGTGCCAACAAGTAAAGGCTGAACATCACTGACAAGCTGGGTTACTTCAATTGTTACCAGTGGCTGGATGGAAATGGGAACATATAACAATGGGACTTGTTGAAGCACACTAATATGGTGTATTAGTGCTTAGCACCCTTTGTAAATTTATGACAAAAATGGGAGAAATCTTAGAAGCTTTATGAAGCTTAGGGGGAGGAATATTAAAAGCTTGAAAGAAAGCTTAAGTTAAGGGGGGAGGATAGTCTTTGATTGAGGGGGAGTTTAATCAAGATTAAAAGGGGTTTAGTCCATTAATTATTGGGGAGCACTATGTGTTTATGTACTAACATTTGAGGGGGAGATCTATACTTCCACCTAGTTTGCATTGTGTGTGTGTACAGGTACATGTACAGGATCACAATGGAGCTTGCAAGCTAAGCAAGATGAAGGTCTCATCTTGAAGCATAGAGTCTAGGTTTTGTCATTTGAATATTAGTTGTATCATTTATATTCAAATGTATGTATATTGGGTTGGGTAAGTCATCGAGTTTGTATTCATTAGTTTCTAGGTGTTTTGTCATAGAAATTGACAAAGAGGGAGACTGTTAGTGCCCCGTCTTACCGAGTCACCTATTTGTCAATTCCATGACTTAGGTGAAGCAATGCCTCGAAAGGTTGAAGCCAATGAAACAAGACTCAAGTGGTGGTGAAGACTGAAGATCAAGTTGGAGAATCAAGCATCACCATGTGTATGGCAATCACAAAGGTAAATTGGCCATAGATGACTCTACACCTTAAGATGACTCTAGGTGGAACCCAACACCTTAAGATGACCTTGTCTAGGCTTAGTAATCACATTGGTAAATATATTGTATCCTACGTGCACCCATGACAATCAGAGAACCAGATGGGAAAGCATTGGAAAAACTGGTATTCTAACAGGTCGACCTGTCGTGTCGACCTGTCCATCGGTGAAGACATGATAGACCCATCGAGGTCATCGACACATCGAACGGATTGAGAGGGGTTCTAGATGAAAACACTGTAAACATGCCTCTACCTCAAATCGAGTGTATCGTGACTATCGATACATCGAGCTGAACCCAATCAACACATCGTCAAGGTCGACATGTCATTCTAGGTTGTGTGAGTTCTGGTTGAAACAATACTCTGTATTTTCAGGCTGCTCTCAGATCGATACACTTGAGTTGGTCGATGTATCGAGAGAGGTCGACACATCGTGGATGTCGATATGTTGAGGAGGCTGATCAAAGACCTGGATGAAAATCGTCTGTAAAATGCCTTAAGCCTCAGATCGATACAATCGTATTTACCGACATATCGAGCGATGGCTCATCGATACATCGAGGATGCCGATGTATAGAGTGTGTTTGTAATTGTACTGTTGGAGTCGCAACTGCTATATAACGGTCATATTTTGGGTATCAACACATCGACAGTGTCGATATGTTGACAACTCGGTGTCAGGATTTTTGTGTTTGCCTATATATTCTCCAAACCTTGATGAGTTTGGTTAGACACTATTGTGAGAAAAATCCGAAGGCATTTCCAAAGATCACATTCCTCTCTAAGCACCTTACCTAGGAGAATCATCTAATATCCAATCATCTTGATTGAGATCAAGAGAGAGAGTAAACCAAATCTAGGATAGAAGTTGCATATCTTAAATCCTAGAGACCTTACCCAAGGATTGTGATTGAGCATAAACAAGGCACATCTTCGACATCATCGACATCACATTGGGAAGGATGTCTTCAAGATCAAGACTTAGGGTATTCTTTCTCACCATCTCCTCCTCTCCCTCTCTTAAACACACCCCATGTTGGCCAAACCCAAACCTTGATGTTTTCATTTGATCAAGCACATCTTGGCCGACCAACAAAGGAGAAGAAGAAGAAAGAAGGCAAAGGAAATCAAGAGGAGAAAGAAAAGCCGGAGGAGCCGTCGGATTTGTAAGTATTCCTAAACAAGAGTTTACATTTTTTAAAGGGTTAAGAAGAGACCATGGAATTCATTTTTCTTGGATGTAATGGTGGCCAAAACATCATGGGCCTTGGATTTAAAATCCATCCAAAGATGAAGTGAGAAATAGACAAAATGGGTAAGATAAATTAGGTTAAGAAAAGTAAAGGATGTATTAAGGACATTGTGTAATAAGGTTCATTTAATCATGGAAGTATTATTTTTTTGAAAGAATCATAGGCCATAGGGTTTAGCCATGTAGTATGGCCAAACCCCATGGTAGGTGATTAAGGAAATTTTAATGGGTTTAAAGGATTAAAATCATAGAAGGTGGTTAATGATTTTAAGGGTTTTAAAGGAATAAATGTTAGTGATTTTTGAAGAGGTTTTAAATGAGGGAATCCATGGATGAAGGTGAATGTTTTTATGGTCTTAAATATCACCAATGAACGATGACCCATGAAACATGGGTTCGGCCATGGTGTATGGCCGAACCCTATGGTGATGTAATAGTGGTTTTAATGGGTGAAGAAATGGAAACATGATTAAAGAATGTTGATAGTTTAAATGGATTTTCAAGTATAGTGTATAATGTTTTAAAGGGGGCTGATTTTAATGATTCTAAGACATGAGTGGTAAGTCATTAAGGGATCTAAGTTGTGGATAAAAAATGTGGTAAATGATCCAAGAGAAGTAAGGAGATTAACATCATGGGTTCGGCCATGGTGTATGGCCGAACCCATGACCCATTTTTGTGAGCCACTTGATGGGCTAAGTATGGGGTTATGTATGTGTTTAAATGAATGGAGATTAGGTTAATTAAATGGCTGATTTCTAATGTTGTTATGTCAAGGTTAATGAGACATCAATGGACCCATTTTGTTAACCAATTGATGGGATAAGATTAAGATCTATGTATATGCATTAATTAATGGGAATTAGGTTAAGTTAATGGTTGTATCTCATGATTGATGAGTCATTAATGGATCCAAGATTATGGATCAATTATGGGTTTAAGAATGGAGAAATAAGATGACAACTTAACCATGAAAGAAGTAGTGGCAAAATCATAAATATGGGCCAAAATGAAGAACCCCATGGGGGATGATCATAGACCTAAATGTGTTTAAAGATGACCTTATGAATGGTTAAATGAAGCCTAGGGTGGCTGGTTTTTAGACTCATGTAATTAAGATATTTGATGGATTAAGATGGGACCCACAAACCTAATTAGTAGGGTTTGGCCATGGTGTATGGCCGAACCCCACTAAGGCATATGTTAGGGACATGGACATGATTAAAACATGGGTTTAATTGTTAATATGTAATAAGGTATCGGACATCGCAAGCGGTACGCGATCGGTGACTGGATTTGTGGACGGAAAACGTAAAGGAACGTTAGTCGGTATTCGGTAGGATTCCTACCTTTTTGTAAGCCATGGATTATGTGTTATGTAATGGTTCCTTTGATTTATTTTGGTAATTAGATGGTTTGTTTTAAGATGGATTTTTATGGCTATGATTTAAATACTATATGGCATATTACATTTACAATGATTTAAATACTATATAGAAAATTGCAATTACATCTCATGCACGGCATGGGCGGAAAAATAAAGGAACCGGAGTCCATGCTCCGTCGGGGCGACCGAGAAGCAAACATGGGGATAGCCTGATGTGCTATAACCGGAGTCCATGCTCCGTCGGGGCGACTGAGAAGCAAACATGGGGATACCTTGATGAGGCTTTGCCATCAAGGGGGATACTTATGTTGATTGATCTTGATGAGGTTTTTCCATCAAGGGGGACTTTATGGATGATTGAAAAAGGGTAATGGTACAATGGTAATGGATGATGGGTGGGACTCATGACATAGGCACCCATGGCATGCCATTGAGTTCATGTTTTGTTTGATATTATTCCCTATATGCATTATTATCACTAATCCATGTGTTAGCCCTACTCGGAGTCCTACTGGGCGTGTTGTCTAACGCCCTACTTCTACCCTAGCTGATGACGCAAGAGACGGCGGAAACGGTGGACACAACGGGAGCCAAGCTTAGGAGCTTGGGAAAGCGAGTTACTTAGTTTATTTAATATTTATTTTGGAAATGTAATTTGAGTAACTTAGCTCGTCGGCCTGTAATAATTTATATTACTTGCTATGGTTTGGATTTTATTTTGGACATTATGGCTTGAGGTAATTTAGTAATTTAATGATATAATCTTCCCTGCTATCTAAAATTGGTAGGATAGTCTCTATTATAATTCCGCACTTAGTTTAATATTCCGCGAGCTTACT
Organism: Chimonanthus praecox; assembly: GCA_022113865.1. Classification (NCBI taxonomy): domain Eukaryota; kingdom Viridiplantae; phylum Streptophyta; class Magnoliopsida; order Laurales; family Calycanthaceae; genus Chimonanthus; species Chimonanthus praecox. The sequence goes on along the minus strand of CM039086.1, from coordinate 40,183,254 downwards.
TCTACGTGTGAACCGTTCTTCGTGGACTTAGTTCCACGCACACGTAGGGTTAGCCAGTTAAGGGCCGAGCTTTAGAAGCTCAGACTTAACTCACGTCGTGACGTCCCGCGCCCTTTGTCACTATTTAATTAAAAAAAAAATATATATATATATATATAGACTCGGATTTTCGAATAATTAAAATTAAGCGAGTAAAAAGGGGCGGCCGTTACAATTCTTGGGTGGACATTTTGTTCAAGTTGATGAGATTGGTATCCTTGGATGGACATTGTTTCCACGATGATGAGATTGGCGTCCTTGGGTGGACATTGTGTTTATATTGATAAGATTGATAGCATGACATGATATCATAACCTTATTTATATTCCATTTCATACATTATAATTATGTGGGTGCGTAAGTGTGTTGTAACGCCCCGCCCTTTTTCACTCTCTGCTTCTGTAAAATCAGAGTTTATTTTTTTTTTAATAATGGAGTGAGCAAGAGCGGGACGTCACAACGAGAGCTAAGTCCGAACTTCTAAATTCCGACCCTTAACTGGCCAACCCTATGTGTGCATGGACTAAGTCCATGAAAACGATTCACACATAACAATATAAACATACAGAATTAAAATCATAACATACGGAATTATAATAGAACCTAGTTCTATTCCATTTCAGATAGCAGAGCACGTCATTTCTTTATCCATAAATAAATATCATAATAATCCAAATAAACATCCAACCATAGCAAATCATCTAAGTTATTACATATCCGAAGTCTAGTTACTCAAAATACAAGTTCATAAGTAACTCAATCAAAATATAAACTATAATCATCCAAGCTCCAATGTGTAATGGCCCGGAATTTGTAAATCAATATATATGGGTTATTATTTATTTTTAATGGTGGAAATCGGAAATGTAATATTTTAGACTTATTGCTCAGTTTTGGATTTTATTGTAGACCATAATGTATATGGAAGAGGGAATGAATTATCCATGGAAGGGTAATGGCAAAACCGTAAATATTAGCCAAAATGAGGAAAACCCACTAGGACATGATGTATGGGCTTAGAAATGGTTAAAACATGGACTAATTGTTAATATGTAATAAGGTACTGGACATCGCAAGCGGTACGCAGATCGGCGACTGGGTCTATCGGGCGAAAACGAAAGAAAGAACGCTAGTCGGTATTTGGTAGGATTCTTACCTTTTTGTAAGCCTTGGATTATGTGTTATGTATGGGTTTTTCCTGGATTTATTTTAGTAAGCATATGATTGTTTTAAAATGGGTTTTAAGGCTATGATGTGAATATTAATGTTTTGCTTGACCTATTTGTGGTAATCAAATTATATGTTTTATTGATGAGATTTTTAATGCCATGGTTTGTACTATCATATTTACTACATGGTATATGGCATCTACATCTCATGCATGACATGGGAGGAATATGATAGGGGAAGGATGAAATGGAACCGGAGTCCATGCTCTGTCGGGGCGATCGATAAACAAGCATAGGATATTTCATATATGTAATATTATACCTTGATGAGGCTTTGCCATCAAGGGGGACCTTTGTAATTATGATACCTTGATGATGGTTTTCCATCAAAGGGGATGCCTAGTGTGGATCGCATCTTAATGAGGCTTCTCCATCAAGAGGGTCATGGCACGATGATGGTATGGATTTTATTTGGAACACTATGTATGGTTGAAAAAGGGACATTGTACAATGAGGATTTGATTGATGGTGGGATTCATGACATAGAACACCCATTGCATGACATTGCCCAAAGTGCATGGTTTTATTATAATAATATTTGGATGTTGTTATTACTAATCCATGTGCTAGCCCTACTCGGAGTCCTACTGGGCGCGTGGTCTAACGCCCTACTTCTACCCTAGCTGATGACGTAGGAAATGCCGGTGCAGAAAGACGAGACGGGAACCAAGCTTAGAAGCTTGGGGAGGCGGACTATTTCCTTTATTTAAGTTTATCTTGGGAAATGTGTATTTGTATAATTTAGCTTGTCGGACTGTATAATTCAGATTACTTGCTATATGTTGGGTTTCAATTTTGGAACATTGAGATGTTGAGATGTTTTGGTAATATCATGAATACTATCGTCCCTGCTATCTAAGAATTTGTAGGTTAGACTCTTTTATAATTTTCCGCACTTAGGGTAGTATTCCTCGAGCTTACTTCTGCGTGTGAACCGTTTTTCGTGGACTTCATTCCACGCACACGTAGGGTTGACCAGTTAAGGGCCGGGCTCTAAAAGCTTAGACTTAACTCGCGTCGTGACGTCCGCGCCCTTTGTCAATTTAAAAAAAAAATATATACTCTGATTTTCTGTGAAAAGGGGCTGGCGTTACACTATGCCTGGCCCGTTTCGCTTTCATCGTTCCCCTTGTTTCCTGTATCATCCACTAGGGTAGAAGTAGGGCGTTAGAACAACGCGCCCAATAGGTATTCCAATTAGGGCTAACACATGGTTAGTGCCAAACATATATAATAATATCATAATGTCAAAAGCCATATAAACCATGCCATGTCATGATGTCAAATGCAATGAGTCCCACCCATCACAAGTACATATAAGTAACCCCATAGGTCTTTCGGACGCCCCGACGGAGTGTGGCCCCTCCGGTTTCTTCTTGATGGAAAAGCACATCAAGTTATCCCACATAGGTTTTTTGGACGCCTCGACGGAGTGTGGCCCCTCCTGTTACATATCCTTCACCCCATGCCATGCATGAGATGCCAATAAAATACATTTATTTTTTATCATAAAGATAGCATTAAAACTCACATTTGAAACATATCCTTTTATAACATAAATTCATCAACATAAGATAAGAAACATTGTACATAAATCCATGGTTTCAAAGAGGTGGAATCCTACCAAAGACCACTACGTGTCCTTGCGCTTTCGTCCAGTAACCGCTCACCATCGTACACACCTTGGGAGGTCCCGTTACCTTATAATACATCAATCAATTAAAACCATGTTCCATTTGATTTCCTATTATGTTTAAGTCCATAAACCATTCCTCATGGCGTTCGGCCATACACCATGGCCGAACCCATGATCCATCACTTTCACCCTTTATTACAAGTTTGCCATTGGTCTAATCTGTAACAGCTCGGATTTCAATTTATTATTTTGTATGAAAATTATCCATTTAATTGGTCAATATGAGATATGGATCTCATATGGATAAAGAGTTGGGTCATGGCCCAATTAGGACCCAACGGTTTTGGAATTGGTCTCAATTTAATTTAAATGGGTTGAATTATTTTAGTAATGCATTATGTCCAAAATTAATTAAAAGATTATGCATGGCCGAATATTGGATTTGAATATCCTAGGAGATGTTTAAAAATCAAAGGAAGATTTTATGGCCGTGTATGGGATAGTGTGTGGCCGAAGGTGGGATTTGTATATCTATGATAGGCGCATGGGATCTTTTAAAAAAAGGGTATGCATATTGTCTTAAGTTAAATTAGGGAAGTGTCTAAGATTTCTTAGGCTATGATTAGTATTACCTTCTAAAAGAAGAGCACACGACAATAGCAAATTAAACAAAGGGCTCACGGCATTGCTATTTTGTATTAGCATTAGCCGAATGAGAGGTTATTAAAAGAGAAAGGAAGGTCGACAATGGCTATCTTAAGCACCTTCCAAAGTTGGGACCAAGGAAAGGCTTTATATAGAGATGCATAGCCGAATTTTACAACCCCATAGCCGAATTTTATTTCCTCTCTCTCAATTGTCATTCTCGCCAAGATCAAGAGCAAGCAGAAGAACAAATGAGAAGGATTGGAAGAGCAATAAATCAAACGGAAAAGGTTGGTATTCTTATTTGATAATTATGTTTTGAAATAAAGAACCATAGGGTTCGGCCATGGCGTGTGGCCGAACCCCATGGAAGAAGATTGGGTGATGTTTTGATGATTTTAATGGAAAGAAAGAACCCCATGGAAAGATATGATTTATTTTATTGGGTTATTAAGAATGAAAACCATGGAAGTGTTAATAAGTTTATGGGGTTTTCAAACATGAAGATGATTGATTTATACGTATGTGTTTAGGAGGATTTTAAATGGAGATATGGTTAAGGATATGGGTCGGCCATTGCATGGCCGAACCATGATTTGATTATGGCTAAATATAAAATCAAAAGAATGGAAGAAAAGTGGCGAGGTTCGGCCATGGTGTATGGCCGAACCCCACCTAATATGTTCATGAATTTCATGGGAGTTTGTTGATAATGTAATATGATGTTTAGAGGGGTGAGGTTCAGCCATGGTGTATGGCCGAACCCTATGGGGTTGTTTTGGAATGGTAGATGGATTTTGGTTGCTAAATTTGGAAAGCATCCAAATATGGAAAGATGGTTTCTAATTTAGGAAACTATCTAATTTTGGAAAGAGGTTGCTAAATTTGGAAAGCATCCAAATATGGAAAGATTGTTTCTAATTTAGGAAACTATCTAATTATGGAAGATGGTTTCTAATCTAGGAAACTATCTAACTAAGGAAGATGGATACTAATTTAGGAAACATTCTAATAATGGAAGGTGGAGTTTAATTATGGAAACCTTCTAATACTGGAAGGTAGAGTTTAATTATGGAAACCTTCTAATAATGGAAGGTGGAATTTATTTTTGGAAACCTTCTGATAAGGAAAGGTGGAGATTATTTATGAAAACCTTTTAATTATGGAAACCTTCTAAAGTATGGAAGGATAGATTATTAATTGGAAACAAGGACATCATGGGTTCGGGCATGTGTATGGCCGAACCCCATGAATCAAATTTATGGTTTTTGTTTAATGAGTTATGATTTTTAATGTTTGAAGGATCGGATTATTGGTTATTTAAGCCATGGATGGCAAAGTTGTAATTTCATGCCAAAGTGGAGGATCATGGGTTCGGCCATACACCATGGCCGAACCCCATGAGGTTTATTTTATGGACATGATTGGTTAATGAATTAATACAGGGTTTAGTTATGATAGATTTAAATGAATGAGGGAACCAATGGCAATCTTGTAAATATATGGAAATATTGGACATAGGGTTCGGCCATGGTCTATGGCCGAACCCCATGAATTATTTATGGGACTATGCATTTGGATTAAAAGAAATATGTATGGATTATTTGGAACCTAAGCAATGAAAAAGGGTTATGGTTATGAACAATGGCATAATTGTAATTAACTAAAGATTAGACCATGGGTTTGGCCATGGTATATGCCCAAACCCCATGGGGTTTTGTTTATGGACTTAAAACCTTGTAAATCAAGTGGGACGTGGTGTTGATTTATTATTATATTATAAGGTAACGGGATCTCGCAAGCGGTGCGCGATCGGTGATCGATTCTTGGACGAAAGACGCAAGCACACGTTAGCGGTTTTTGGTAGGATTCTACCTCTTTGAAACCATGGGTTTATGTACACTTGTTTTATCTTATGTTTGATGAAATTTATGTTTCAAAGGATATGCTTTATATGGATTTTAAATGCTATGTTTATTTGTTTAAATAACATGTGTTGAATATGTTTCAAAAGGTGATTTCAAATGCTATGTTTATATTATAAAATAGCATGTGTTTCATTGGCATCTCATGCATGGCATAGGGTGGAGGACTAATAACCGGAGGGGTCACACTCCGTCGGGGCGTCCGGAAGACCTATGTGGTGGGTACTTTTATGTACATGTGATGGGTGGGACTTATTGCATATGTCATCATTGCATGGCATGGATTTATATGATTTTTGACATTACGATATTATTATATATGTTTTGTACTAACCATGTGTTAGTCGTAACTGGAATACCTACTGGGTGCATTGTTCTAACGCCCTACTTCTACCCTAGTTGATGACACCGGTAATCAGGGGAACGAGGAACACAAGACGGGCCAGGCATAGGAGCTTGGATGATTTAGTTTATTATTTTTAATAAAAGTTACTCATGGACTTGTATTTGAGTAGCTAGATTTTGAAATGTAATAACTTAGATGGATGGATGTTAATTTTTATAATTAGGGTATTTGAATGATGATTAAGGACTTGACGTCCTTTGCTATCTGAATGGAATAGAACTTGGTTCTATTATGATTCCGCAAATTGATGTTATGATTCCACAGGCTATGATTTTTATTCTGCAAGTTGATATTGCTATGTGTGAACCATTTTCGTGGACTTGGTCCATGCACACATAGGGTTGGCCAGTTAAGGGTCAGACTTTGGAAGTTCAGACTTATCTCGCTTCATGACGTCCCGCGCTCTATCACTCTACTTTGTTAAAAAAAAAAAATAGACTCTGATTTTACGGGAAGAAGTGAGTGAAAAAGGGCGGGGCGTTACATAATCCTAGTTTACATTTCATTCATTTTAATCTACCATACATAGTTCTTTAATTCAAACACATGATCCATCAAATAGTTCATGGGGTTCGGCCATATACCATGGCCGAATCCTATGTCCATTATTTTCACCTATTTACAACATTGCCATCCATGGCTAACATAACCAAAAACCTATAATCCAATAACATAATCCATAAGCATATATTTGTATCCTCCAATTAATTCTCCATTTAATCAATCACTATATTAAGTCCATAACCGATTCCTTAATCCAGACATGATCCACCAAATATTTCCCATGTGGTTCGGCCATGGTGGTCTTTTATTTTAGACCATATTTACATTTTTCCCATTACCTTATGTTTATGTCCAAAACCGATCCATAACATTGATTCATAGGGTTCGGCCAAACACCATGGCCGAACCCTATGATGTCTAACTTTCCAAATTTATCAATTCCCATTCTTGAATCCATTATTCAAGGTTCCTTCCTTTTTGATCCAAAAGTCCTTTATTAAAAACCTTTCTAAATTAACAATCATCCTCCATGGGGTTCGGTCATACACCATAGCCGAACCCTATGGTTTATAATCCTCTCTTTAAAATCATTCATCCAATAGAAATTCCTTAATAATTTAAATCCATAAAAGACCTCATGGGGTTCGGCCATACACCATGGCCGAACCCATAATCTTTCCATTTGGCCTATATTTACAATATTGCCATTACATAAAACATAGCCAATGCTTCTCCATGGGGTTCGGCCCTTCATCATAGACGAACCCTATGGTTCAACAGCTTCTCTTAAGCCATTTAAACCCATATAAATTAATTAACCAACTCCCATAGTTTTCATCATTAAAAATCCATAAATTAAACCATGTCTTTCCATTTAAACCCTTTAAAATCATAAACCTACATCTATGATTTTCATCTTTCAATTCCATTAAAATAACTAAAGTCCTTCCATGGGGTTCGGCCATAACACATGGCCGAACCCTATGGTTCATCATTCCATTAATTAACCATAATCATTCCCTCAATTTTCTTCCATGGGGTTCGGTCATACCCATGGCCGAACCCTATGGTTCCTTTCTTTAAACGAAATTATCAAAATACTAACTGGTTCCGCGACTCCTCCGGTTTTCCTTCACTTGTTCTTGCTCTCCCAATCCTTCTCTTCATTGCACACTTTCTGACTGCCCTCTCTTCCTTTGTGTATGCCGTGAACACCTTCTTGCTAGAGCTCCCAACGTCAAGACCTTCTTGATGGTTGTGTGTTGCCTTGCGCCCTTTGGTGCCTTTTCTTTATAAAAACCTCTACTTGGTCCCATATTTAGAAGGTGCCTTGCGCCCCTTGTTGCCTTATGTGCCTCCCTTCTATAAACTTCCACTTGGTCCTAACTTAGAAGGTGCCAAGATCCTTTAATTTATCCATTGCCTAATGTCGTGCGCCCCTGGCTGAAATAGCCATTGTCGTGCGCCCTTGTGTCTTTCTTCCAATCGGTTCTATGTTTAGAAGGTGCCTTGCGCCCCTTGTGTCTTAATTAGAAGTTGCCGACCCTTCAATTAGCAATTCCCCCAATGCCGTTTTTAATCAAGGAAAAGGACCCTTTTTAGATATATTCTAACACATCATGCGCATATCTCATATGTGGCTAAGACATCTTCTATATTTAGCAATTCCCCTAGTATCACTCTTAATCAAGGAAAAGACTCCCTTTTTAAATGATCTTATGCGCATCCTCATGGATGTGCAAATCCCACACACACGGCCATGCATCTTTTATTTATAGATATTGCATTACTATTTTTATTAAGGCCCATTTAATTCTATTGAAAATATTTCCACAATCCGTTGGGTCTTAATTGGGCAATGACCCAACACTTTACCCATATAAGGTCCATATCTAACAATTCACAAATTAAATGGGTAATTTTCATATATATATATATATATATATTAATAACTTAAAAATCCGGGGTGTTACATGTGTAGTATGCATATTTTCTCACTGAGTATTGTTTATACTCATATCCTTACAATTTCATGTAAGGTTGCACCGGCTGGGTCCGAGGGACCCCGAGGAAGAACTTAGTTTATCATGCTGCTTTATACGCCCTACATATTGAGTTAATTGCTTTATTTATTTGATTTGAGTTGGTGATGTTGTTTATACCATTTTATTCATTGTAAATTTGGCTGTAATAAATTCTAAAATGTTTGATAACATTTATGGTAGAGAATTTATATCCCTTTTGAGATATTAATGATATTTGAGTTCATTTATGATCTCGATGTTTGATTTGTGAGTACACGTGTGTTTCCCACGTGTAATATTCTAAAAAGTAAAATTATTCCGCATCACGTGCGTATGTTTTTGGGTTAGGGCGTGACAGCAAAAAAACATGTCACAATCCACCACCGAGGGCGAATATATTTCGGCATCATTGGTAACTTCTAGAGCTATATGGGTAAGAAGAAATGAAAACTTCTCCCTTTGGTGCTCTAGAACATGATTGACCCAAGAGAGAGAGAGAGAGAGAGTCGGGGGGCGGGGGGGCGGGAATAGGTCAATCCCAGTTTCTATGGTGTTCTCAAATTTCTTGATTGTTTGAAGTTTAAGTGCAGCGGAATGACAATATTAATCAAGAGATTTATTTACTGTGATAAACTAATTTCAATCGCTTTAATAGTCACACTAAGTTTAGACCCCTTTGCATATTGTTTGATTATCCATGCTTGTGCACAATGTATACATAAACATAATCAAATACAAAGTGATGTGTGTTGAAAAGAGAGCTTAAATGCGAAAACACAAACACACAATGATCAAACACCATATGACCAAATTTATAGTGGTTCGGTTCGCCAACCTACATTCACTGTTAGGAATAGCTCAACCTTGAGCTATCTCCAAATCCACTAAATAGGGACTTACACCCTCACATTTAGAGTATGAATTCCACCTCACTCATTTGAATGGGAATTTGGCCCACCACATGTAGAATAGGAATTTCACCTATTCATTTGGCTGGGAATTCCACCCACCACATGTGTCAGAGGTGCCGCTCTAGATTTTTTTATAGTGGTTTCAGAACCAACTCCTTAACCCACTTTCAAAGGATAAAGGTTTTAAATAAAATTAAAAGCAAGAAGAACTTACCTTCTAGCTCTTTCTCGTTGATGTGAGCTTCTCCAAGATCCACCCAATGTGTGCTCGAGTTAATCCCGACGCTCCGCCTTTTAGCCGTTGTTGAGCAATCACAATCTCAGGGTGACTAGGAAATTTGTTCTACCAATATCTATTCTAGTTGATTATCATTTCCCCTCTCCCTCTCACAAACTCAATCCATATGATTGGTTGTATTAGATTTCCTAAGTGTAGGCACAATAGAGAGTGATCTTTTTGTTGGCACTTGTGTAAGCTTACTAGTAATGATGAGGGTCCAACGGATTTACTAAAGGATGTCCAACTGGTTACATAAAGATTGGTATTTATAGAGAAGGCAACAAATTTTTCCGGACAGTCCAGTACCAACAGGTCGAGCGCACCTAGGGGTCGGTGACTAAAATATTATCGTTCAACTACCCGACCGTTGAGCAATAAATGCACTTTCAACGGTACAATTTATATCTGACCGACATGTCTGTGTTATCGATGGGTCAACAGTCATGGCACCAAGAGGTCGGTCCATACGAAAGGCTCGGTCTGGGGCAACACCATGCTGACAGAGTTTCAAGTCCAGAAACTAGTCTCACCCAAAATAACCTATCCCCCTTTATAGATATGTCGGTCCTGGTGTTCTCGACCGGTTTGTGTTACCGATATGTCTATTTTCTCGAGAGTCTACATGAGTTTTAAGCTCTAGAACTCATAAGTTTTTATCGAAGAGTCATTGACCACGAGGGGTCGTTTCAGCCTCTCATCGAGGGGTCGGTGCATACGAGACTCTTGATCAGAGGCACACACAGAATAACAGTTCTATGTTCCAAAACCTTTGTCAATCTGGCCGACCAAAATTTGACCACGATGGGTTGATCCTGTCTCCAATGAGGGGTCGGTGAGAACGACTGGCTGAGCTGACATTGAATTTAATTCATATTTTCAGATTCACTTCCAATTCACTGTCAAGCTTCCTCTTTAGGCTTTTTATGATTTTATCATTTGTTCAACTAAGCCTAAGAATGGTCCTCCTGAGGTGTGGGTACAACCTAAGGTCATCTATGTCAAATACATGTTTGTGATTGCCATAACGATGAGCTTAAATCTGGTGGAGCATGATCTTCACTCTTGATTACCTTGAGTGTTCAAGCTTCTAGCAAGTACTTCTTCCCGAGTCATGGAATTGACAAAGATAGGGAGTCGATAAAGCCGAGGCACTAACAATCTCCCCCTTTGTCAATTTCATGACAGAACCTAGAAGCTAACCAGATTACATTGATTACAAGTACATATTCAAATGGAAACAACAAGACTATGATCTTCGCATATTCTTGTTCAGCTTGCTTCAAATCATGATTTTCTGTTTCAGCACATAAGCAAGCAACACTAGAAAAATCATTAAAAGGGTTAGTCCAAAATATAAATACGCATCAATGGACTAAACAAGATTTGCATTCATACTCCCCCATATACCATGATTTCCTACTAACCAACACTGCCCATAGCTTATCCAAGCTATCAGTGCTGAAAAGATTTTCTCCCCCAATCTTCTTTAGTTTGATCTCCCAAACTCGAAGCATAGACATTCTCCTATGTCCATTGGCTTCTTCATATTCTCCTCTTTATGGTTCTCTCTTTCTAGAGGCCCAAACGCTTTAGGTTTTACCAATTACCCCCATAATTGGTTTTGATGTCTTATAGCTTCTACTAATTTCTCCCCCATTTTGTCATACAATTGACAAAGGTTTAGTAAGCAAAAATCAAGTTCCCCTTCATATTGAAGGAATTGGATTTCAAGTACCCCCCATGCTTCTTGCATTTAGTGTTTCCATAAGTTCACTTCCAACCCATTTACTCTTTCCATTGATCAATGCATGCTTCTCGTGTATTCAAGCATTAATATCCTCCACAGTACAATGAAAATTGCTATTGCATTACTGTTTTTCTTCTTCCTCCCCTTTAAGAGTTGTGTTGTCTTAAAGTTGTTCTCCCAATGGGGTCAAGCTAACCTAACTAGCTTCCCTTTTTAGAGTATTTTCCCCTATTCTCCAAGCTATCTTTTCTTGCTTCTTTGACTCAACTCCCCCATAAACTTAGCTGCCTCTAAGTTTAGTTTTCTCCAAGCTTGCATCATCCTTCCTCCCTACACTGTCATGACCAGTGACAGGTGCTAAACAACACATATTTTGTTCTCCCCCAAACTCCAAGGATGTGTGTAACATCACATCCGATCCTGTCTCCCTAACATGCCAATACTTAACAAACTCATCCCAACCTACATGTTAGTCTATTTAACAAAAACCATGTTAACCATAAACAAGATTAGAAGGCATTCAAACACAGCAATGCACACATCAAACCATAGAAAACCATATCATATCATTGAATCAAAATATGCGGTATGGTTTTGGAGGGGGCATCATAGATGCTTAGATAATATAAAAAATATACGGTTTTTCAAGCCAAGCAAAATGTGAAAAACTATCATAAGCAGTGCCATCCGAAGGGGGTGATACTGGAGGGGAAGGGGATTTTCGTCGGCAACTCTCTTTGAGTTTTTCCGTGAATGTGGAGAGACTTTGGATTGATTCATTCATGAAGGTTGAAAAGGCTCCAATCTTTCTTTCCAACTTCCGAAGTTTTTCAAGGAGAAAGTAGAGTTGTCTTATAAGAACTCTGTCAGACTTGGATTTTGTATCTTCCTTCTGTTCTATTCTTTTCTCTTTTTTTACCTTAATGCTCTTACTTTCAGCATGCCATTTCTTCACCACTCAAGACCCCTAGAAAGGTTGTGACCTGAACTCGTTTTTTTTGTTCTTCCACTTTCTTTGATTGGCACTCGAGAAGGAGAGGTAGGTTCTCTAATGGTAATCCCAATTTGCCTTCAAGTATGGGTGGTGGTGAGTTCTTCTTTTGGGGTCTCCTAGAGAAATTCTTGACTCGACGACCTATAGTATTCAGGAAATACGAAGATTCTCCTTGATACCACTGAAATTTGGGTTTCTTAGACAATGTGGCATGATCATTCTCAGAATCAGAGGATGCAATGATGACTGGGGACTTGTTCTTTGTCATTTTCCACTATGTTTTTCTTTGATTCAGAAACAACAAAATCATTTGAGAGAGAAGAATGCATAGAGCTTACCCAACCAATGCGAATCACAAAATCCGTGATTTTCAAGCTACGAGAGGCGGGAGACCCAGAAACCCTCTGATTTTCCAGTGAGAAATCGCTTCGAGATGTCCTATTGAGTGGTCTAGGGTATGGGAGGCAAAGGGGAAATCGCCAGAGCTCAACGGGAAAAAAAACTACAATTTTTAAATGATCTGTCATTTTCGCAAAAAGAAGACCTTTTAACTTAATCTTCTGTCTTACTGATAGGTCATGAACAACGACTGGTCTATACGACATGTCGATAAGTATCAACCATTCACTCCTTTTGATTTATTTCCCCTTTTAAGGCTGTGTTCTGATTTTTAACAAAACTGACATGTATTTTCCTCCAACTAGTCTATCCTTCGACCTAGGTTTTTAAAATTGAAGGATGACTGGGTGTGTGTGTGTGTGCACTTACGATGTTCATAGTCCATCAAACTTTGCTTATACACCTTTTAATGGCAGTGTAGAAACATACATTAACACAGGTTCTGTGCCATTAGAAGATTCAACACTTCCTTCTGAAGGTAGGCACAAAACATGGATTATGGATCTCTTTTCTTGGATCCAAGTACCTTGAGCACATTTAATTTACTAATTCAACCATATTTCCCAAGTGTGTGATGTCATGAGATGCGGCATCTCCAGGTTTTAACAAAGACAAGATGTCTATGAATCATAACTCATTCCACATAATGTGTAAAATAACAGATATTGGAATGAGACACTAAGCACAAAAACCATACATTCATTTCACATTTTGAATACATTAATCATGCATATGGAAATGAAGTATGACACTATCCACACAGCTCTCATGCATTTTACCATGTAACTACTCAAACATGATAAACAATTTTATCATTCTTTCAAGAACCCTCCAATGAGGTTTATTCATTGGAAAGGGCTGGTACATAAATGGATTACAGATAAGCATATTTGATCATTTTGGTCAACACTTTTACTAATTCAGACCAAACCAAAAATCCATTTAAAGACATAGAGCATGTTCCATTCCACAAGGGATTCACAAGTATAAGAACTTGGAATGAAACGACATTGTGTATGTGTCCCATACACACCCTATACATGAGGTAATGCACATTCTACATTCATTTTCTAAAGATGCACAAATCAAATTGCATGTGAAATGAAATGAGATAAGTATATTCCAATACTAGAGTGCAAAACTACATGTTCATACGAATATCTTACACTAGATCAATCTAACAATCAAACAAGAACATGGATTGAAGGTAAGATACACATGTGATTCCAGAAAAGATGTTCAAATGTGATACCAACAATGGTAGCCCTTTACACATTTGAACATAACATTGTGAGACTTGGAATCTAAGTCCACAATCCAGTGATGGCCTTTTACCAAATCAGTTTTAATCCTGGGTGCCTTCTAATTTGACTTTGTGACTCAAAACACTAGATTTTATACCAGGATGTTGACCAAACATAAGAGACAAACATCTTGGTACATGGCCTCATAAGATACTTGGAGGTCACTAACTTCTTCAAGTTCCGTCACTCCATCCTCTTTTTCTCTAGAGGATTTAGCTTGGGCTTTTTCAATGGATGAACTGTAGTCAGTCACCTATTCTCTCAGTACACAAATTGGTCATGATAGGTGATGTCATCCATTGGGCTAGAAGAGACAATTTTTCGTGGATTCTTTTAGCCTCTTTTGTTGTTTCATATCTTTTTAAATATCTTAAAAACATATTATGAAACAATACTAATGAACGCTACTAGTGTTTGATTAAAGTGCATAGTCATTTCATCACTAGTCCAAGCTATTTGGTCTTTGGACTGAGTGGTCATAGAAGTTGAAGGTTTATCAAATACCTCTTCCATAGGCTTAAAACACTTTCCATTCATCTATTTCTAAATATTTATTGATGAAAACATTTAAAGTTTTTCATGATTGCTGTACATTTTTCATCACAAATTGAGGTTTAGAAATATAATGGCTTTTCTCTCATAGCCATTGTTCTAGTACGGATCAACTCGGATGGTTAAATCTTTTGTGTAGAACACGAGGCTCTGATACCAATTGAAATTTCTCCCTTTGGTGCTAGAACATGATTGACCCTAGAGGGGAAGGGGAGCACGCCCGCGCGGGGGGGGGGGGGGGGGGGGGGGGGGTTGTTGAGGTGAATAGGTCAATCTCAGTTTTCATAGTGTTCTCAAATTTCTTGATTGTTTGAAGTTTAAGTGTAGTGGAATGATAATATTAATCAAGAGATTTGTTTAGTGTAACAAACTGATTTCAATCACTTAAATAGTCACACTAAGTTTAGACCTTTTTCCATATTGCTTGTTATCAATGCTTGTACATAATGTATAAATAAAGATAATCAAATGCAAAGTGACGTGTGTTGAGAAGAGTGCTTAAATACAAAAACACAAACACACAATGATCAAACACCATAAGACCAAATTTATAATGGTTCGGTTAGCCAACCTACATCCACTGTTAGGACTAGCTTAACCTTGAGCTATCCCCAAATCGACTAAATGGGGACTTAAACCCTCACATTTCGAATAAGAATTCCACCTCAATCATTTGTATGGGAATTTGACCCACCACATGTAGAATAGGAATTCCACCTATTCATTAGGCTGGGAATTCCACCCACCACATATGGCAGAGAGGACGCTCTAGATGTTTTTATAGTGGTTTCGGATCCAAGCCTCCTTAATCCACTTTCACATGATAAAGGTTTTAAATAAAATTAAAATCAAGAAGCTCTTGCCATGTAGCTCCTTCTCGTTGATGTGTGCTTCTCCAATATTCACCCATTGTGTGCTCGAATTAATACCGATACTCCGCCTTGTAGCCGTCGTTGAGAAATCACAATCTCAAGGTGACTAGGAAATTTATTCTACCAATATCAATCCTAGTTGATAATCATTTCCCCTCTCTCTCTCACAAACTCAATCCATATGATTAGTTGTATTAGATTTCCTAAGTCTAGGCACAAGAGAGACAGTGATCCTTTTGTTGGCCCTTGTGTAAGCTTATTGTGATGAGGGTCCAACAGATTTGCCAAAGGATGTCCAACTGGTTGCATAAAGATTGGTATTTATAGAGAAGGCAACAAATTTTTCCTGACAGTCTAGTACCGACAGGTCGGGCGCACCTAGGGGTCAGTGACTAAAATATTACCATTCAACTACTCGACCGTTGAGCATTAAATGCACTTTCAACGGCACAATTTATATCTGACCGACATTCTGTGTTATCGATGGGTCAACAATCATGGCACCGAGAGGTCGGTCCATAGAGAGGCTCGGTCTAGGGCAACACCATGCTGACAGAGTTTCAAGTCTAAAAACTAGTCTTACCCAGAACGAACTATCGCCCTTTATAGATGTGTCGGTCCTGATGTTCTCGACCGGTCTGTATTACTGATATGTCTGTTTTATCGAGAGTCTGCCTGAGTTCTAAGTTCCAGAACTCATAAGTTTTTATCGGAGAGTCGTTGACCACGAGGGGTCGTTTCAGCCTTTCACCAAGGGGCCAGTGCATACGAGACTCTTGATCAGAGGCACACCCAGAATGACAGTTTTATGTTCCAGAAACTTTGTCAATATGGCCGACCAGTCTTTGACAATGATGGGTCGATCATGTCTCCACCGAGGGGTCGGTGAGAACGATTGGTCGAGCTGACTGTGAACTTAATTCATATTTCCAAGTTCACTTCCAATTTACTGTCAAACTCCCTCTCTAAGCTTTTTATGATTTTATCCTTTGTTCAGATATGCCTAGGAATGGTCCTCCTAATGTGTGGGTACCACCTAAGGTCATCTATGGCTAAATACCTGTTTTATGATTGCCATAACAATGAGCTTCAATCCGGTGGAGCATGATATTCACGATTGATCACCTTGAATCCGGCCATTGCAATGACAAAAAAAACCTGTTTACCATAGCCACACAAAACATATTTCCATCAAGCATCATTTCATTAGAGAGGCCGTGGAAAATGATGAAAGGTATTGTAAAATTGAAGACCAAGTGGCGGATATCTTCACCAAACCACTTCCAAAAGATAACTTTCAATTTCTTAGAGAAATGTTGGGTGTTCAACCACAAGGCATTAAGAGGGAGTGTTAAAATTAATGGCATGTTACCTTTTTTATTATGCTTTTAGTTGATGTCCATTTTAGTCATTTTGGTTGATATATTGTAGATGCTAGATTTTGCCACATATATGGCTATGATGGTTTGTAAAAAAGAAACCCTTTAAATTTATGAAATGAGAAAGAGGAAAAAGCCTCCCCTCTTTTGTTTCTAACCTCTACTCGTTATTCTTCTCCATTTTACATCTTCCACATTTTACATTTTACATATTGTTGCTTTTGGATAAACAATGGGTTGAAACTACACTCGTTCGTTGCTACTGTTCTTTGCTAGTCTCCATTCACCATTTTGCTTTAAAAAAAAAACTCACACAACATCAAGATATCTCTTCTCTGGACAATCAATGTGTCAGTTTCCAAGCTTCGCGTTATTATCATACACGTTTCAGCTTGTGGGGACATGTTATAATCAATTAGATTTGTGTTAAGATATTGTTAGATTATATTTGATATTATTGTATTTTCCATTTTAGTGCCTTTCCTATTTTATTTTATTTACCTTCTATATTTGTAATATCCTCTCTCTGTAAATAAAGTTGAGGGTCTTTCCTTAAGAGACCTTAATTTACATGGGAGACACCATATTATTTTCACATTTTTGCATGGCAGATTTTTAATTTTTAGTTCCTGTGTTTCTAGCATCAAATGCTTTTCTCGAATTTTTAGTTTTTGCGATTCTACTGATGGATGCTCTTCTTGAATATTGGGTTTCTTTACTTCCAACACTAATGGCCTTTTTTCAGTTGTTGGTTCGTCTGTCTCCAGCGTTGGACGCTCTCCTTGAATTTTTCGTTCCTCTGTTTCCAACATCGGCAACTTTTCTTCTGTTTGTGGTTCTTTTGATTCTTGCACTAGACGCACTTCTGGAATTTTTGGTTCCTTTGATTTTGGTACCGGAGGCTCTACTTCAATTTACAATTCTTCTGATACTATTATAAGGGTCTTTTTTGCTTTTATTGGTTCCCTTGTTTCTAGCATCGAAGGCTTTTCTTTAGCATCTATTGCTTTCTATTCTATCATTGGAGGCTTTTCTTGAATTTTCGGTTCCTTTCTTTCTTGCATTGGATGCTCTTCTAGGATTTTTGTTTCATTTGTTTCTTGTTTCATTTGTTTCTTGCTTTTGAAGCCTTTCATGAATTTTCGGTTTCTCCGTTTCTTGTAGATGAATTTCTTTTTCATTTCTTTCCATTCTGTTAGAGGCTTTGCTACAAAAAAAATCCCATTCTTTTCTAGCAAAGAAGACTCTTGCTCTGGTTCTTCAAGTTTTAGCACTGGAGATTCTTCTCGAATTTTTTCAGACTTTTGGTTCCTTTATTTTTAGCTCCAAAGGCTCATCTCGAATTTTTTATTTTTTCTTTTCCAACGTCGGAGGCTCTTTTGAACTTTGGTTCTTTAGTCTCTAGCTTTGGAGAATTGTCTTAGAATTTTTTATCTCCTCATTTCCATTGTAGGATACTCTTCTTCAATTTGGCCTCCGACGTGCAGTCGATCTAGTAGTCTCGAGATTAAACTAGAAAAAAAATAACTTTTACACACTTCCAGGTTCATTGAAGAAAGGAGAAACAAAGAGAGGTGAGAGAGAGAGCAGTAGTCAACTGTACATTAGGAAATGAAGAAGCAAAGGATAAAATAGGAAAACTGGAGAAACCTGTGCATACAAAAAAATTTCCCGGCAAAATTGGATGTTGGTCATCCGAGAAGTTTTTTTGCATTGTGAGAATTATGGAGAGATGGGTGACTTGGCAAGTGACATAGCATGCTATGTTGGATTCTGGTCGCTCCTCTTTGTGAGTGGGAAATGAGACATTTATGTAGGTTAGATTGGACCAATTTTTTATTTGGAAGTCTGACCCGATATCTTAGCCCATGAGCTCTTAAATTGTGCTTTTAAGGACCCACTGGAATAATTTTGGGCCCAATTTTGCTCCACTAACTTTTGTCGTGAATTGAGTGCAATTGCAACATTATCTTCTTGAACTGGAGTTGGAACTTTTTCAATGTCTCTCCCTCATTTGATTGATACTCATGATGATGCCCACATAAAAAAGTGACAAACACCTAAGACTTGTTCTTCATGGTGTAAATCCAAGATTTGGTTGAAAAGTCACTAAATAAATGAAACAAAGTACTCGGATCCTCCCAATAAAGAAACTTTGACAGGTCCCTAAACATCGGAGTGTACATAGTCTAAAATACCTTTGGTACGGTGCAGTCTTGAAGCTAACTTTGTGGTGTTTGCAAAAAACATAGTGCTCACAAAAGTCTAATTTGCAAGATATAACACCTTTGACAAGGGTTCATTTTTGTGTAATTTTGATAGACTCCGCTCGTTCATGTGGCTAAGCAGCATATGTTATAAAAGTGTCTGGTCTGCATCATAGGATGTACAAACCGCTGTTCCACCTATAACTGTACTCTCCAAAAGCTCATACAAATTTCCAACTTTTTTCTTTTCATGACAATCAGAACACATTTCGAAACCTTCGTGGTTCCACTTTCTGCAATAATCTTGGAACCGTTCTAATCAAGGGCACCCAAAGGTATAATTTTTTTCTTTAGATTAGGAACATGTCTCACCTTTGTAAGAGTTCTGATAATGCAATCGAATTTCTTAATTCTTACCTCTCAAATCCCTACGATTTTGCAGGACACATAATGTATAATGGTGGGGAAATTGCAAGCCTAGAATGACTTGTTAATGAAGAAATTGCAAGCTTGGTATAGCTTGGAGTATGGGGGAGAATCTCTTAAAAATACTGATTGAAGTATGGGGAAGTATGAGTATGAATATGTTAGATCCATGGATACATGTTTTATGTTTGGATTAACACTACTGATGTTTTCTTTAGCTTTTGTGTTGCTTGCTCATGTGTGTCTTCAAGTATCTTTCAAATGGGGCAAACTAAGCAAGAATTGAAGCAAGTCTAGAAGTCAATTGTGTCATTTGAATGTATTTGTAAAATTTGTATATTTTTTTATTTCAAATAATGTATAATTGGGTTCGGGTTATCCATTGAGTGTGCATTTGATTAGCTTTTAGGTTTTGTCACAAATTGACAAAGGGGGAGATTATTAGTGCCCCAGTTTGCCAAGTCACCCATTTGTCAACTTCGTGACTTAGGTGAAGGCTTGCCTTGAAGAGAGAAACTCAAGATTCAAGATCTCAAGCGTTTGTTGAAGTCTGGAGACTCAATGGATCAACGTGTATGGAAATCACTGATGGTAAGTAACCACAGATGACCTTAGGTGGTACCCAGACCTTAGGTGGACCATGCATAGGCTTAGAGATCACATCAGGATAATTAACCCAGCCTAACATGTGTTTGACATTGAATTGGAACCCAACTTGGAAATATGAAATCACTGTCAGGGCAACACATCATTTCGAGCGATCATTCGCCAATGACAGCACACGACCAATCGTGGTCTTGCACTATGTCATGCCCCGACCCGAAGGGTGGGCCCGGAACGCGACTGATTTTTTTATTTTTTTTTGAAGCTAAGACTAAACTAACACAACACTCAAGCATTCTAACTGCGCCAGATCAACAGTTGGGCCCAAAGGTCACACATGATCCCAACATGTGGACTCAAACATATACTATAGGTCCCTCCCAAGAGACACAAACACAAACATCAATACACATAAATCCAAACACTGAATTATCATTCAAAATCAACAGCATCAGAGTAACTACAGAAACGTAGTAGCTTAATACATAACATTGATACAAATTAAGTACCACACTCGGTACTTTACAAAAGCAAGAGGTTCCAAGAACCAGAAAGCAAATATCAGGGTATTCCCCTCAGTGGGAATCCCAAAACTCCGCCCCGCAGCTTATCCACTCTAAGCTTGAAATATAAGGTTCTCCTCCTCGGGTTCATCTCCTGAAAGGTGAGTGGGGTGAGCTAACTAACCCAGTGAAGGAAATATAATAGTGCACTTAAGTAAAAAATAAGTTAGCAATAATCAACAGTTGCAATAATATCTCATACTTGATAACAAATAAGCATAATATCATCATGAGTCCCATAATTCATCATTCCTTCCAATACTGCTGTCATCCAACGTCATACCTACAGACTAGACTGAGACCATTGTATTAAGTTCCGACACGGTCAAAATACATCCTTACAAGTACATCTCCGGCTCTCCAATAGCCGATACTAACACCCTCATGTTAGTAACTGTCGACACCTATGGTCCAATAGACGTAAACCATCTCACACAAATGGCCGATATCCGTTCAATAGTCAAGGGCACGTGGAAGCAGTCTTACTCATTCCATATGATCAACATCATAGCATTCGTAAGCACCATAAACACTCTTACCATAGTGCATCATATCTAGGTACATGAGTGGGTTCATCAAATCTGAAACCACTCATTGCTCAAGACTCATCTCATAATAAAAACATGTTTACATTTTCTGCAAAGTTAAGTTCCCTCATCTTATATGTGTGGTTTCGCGGTCTCTGTTCGAATAACAAACAAGTGCACAATCAATCCTAAGCCACATACATAGCATTAAATACATACACATAAGTAGTATTTTGAAATCATCCTTGTTTTTTCCAAAAATATCCAAGGTACATGGAATTGAGTCTCCTACTTGGTTTCTATCCTTTTTAAATTACAATAATCCACAATATATAGAAATAAAAAGGTGTTCAGTCCAAACTCATATTGTCTTCTGGGCATTGACCAGATTTGACTTATTGAGTTAGGTCTAGATACTCAAGTCACTTCTCGGTTGTCTTCTGGATAGGACATATTGAGTAAGGCCTCGAAGTCACTCAGTGCCCTACAAATATAGCGTCGGCCTGTAAGTGAAATCACTCAGTACCCGACCAATAGGGTCGGCCAAGAAGTGAATACAATAATATTTATACTATAGTAATAAGAGAAGAGGGTCAATACATTTTTCTTTTATTTATCAATGGGTATGAACATCACAAGCATCAACATCTAGCCGGTCCGATAGACTCCTCTGGGAGTCCTCTTTCCATAGGGAGAGGTTTTAAACTTCGAAACTCAGTAGGCCATTAGATCTTAATCCCAAAAGCCCACTGACACTAAGAAATCAAGTTTTTTCCTTAAACTTCAAAACCATTTTACACATCCAAAACTTAACCAAAATCAGTTTTTCTTGATTCTAAACCGACTGAAATTGAAAGAGGAACACAGTGGTTACCTTCATTGGAGTTCCTGGGCTAAAAATTCGAACTTTGAAAATCTTCCTTTCTTAAGCTACGGGTGACAAAACAGGGAAGAACAGAGAGGGTGGTCGGCCGTTTTCAATCAGCTGGATGTAAGAGAGAAGAAGATTTGAGGGATTGCAGGCTGAGCTAAGGGGCTCAATTTATAGAGCTTTGGCCCAGATGAAGTGGCCATCGAGCAATTGCATGCTTCTACATGCGGCTGATGCCAACGTCCGGTACAGTGGAAACACTGTTCGGTCTAGTTTTGTTGCAAAACAGTCCCTGCAAAATTCTAGTTTTTGCAAAACGGCTCCTAATTCGATAAAAACTGGATTTTCAACTTAAAATCTAATTTTGAAAGCTCAAAAACTTAATCCAACCTCACCGATAAGTTGGGTTTTAAAAATTCTAATCACCATAAAAAATTTGAGATTTAAAACTCACTAAGAATCATTGATTTGAACAAAAATCATAATTTAACGTTATTTACTTAATTAAACAATTGTGTAATAAAACAATTTAGAGACCTCATTTTGGGGTATGAAAGAATAACTAGACCATACTTAAAATGGTCTAACATAAAATACTTGTTTCAAAATTTATCTCACTTCAAAAATCATTTAAAATAATTATTTCTCCCTTTTGGGATTTTAACGGGCGGTTTTGAATACCATTTTTTGAAAATAAAAATATTTTAAGATCAGAAATACAATTCCTTAATTAAGGACAATCATATCATCCAATAATAATCACATAATAACACAATTTATAAAATAATAATAATAATAATAAGCGGTAACTTACCATTTTTCCCTTCCAGCTGGACGAGCTGGATCACTAAGCATTCGAGCTCGGATTGGGCCACACCTAGGCTTTTCACAAAGCCCTAACCAAAATCTTCGAGATTAACCGGTCAAACAAGATTTATTAGGCTAAACTATGCCTAATCTGGGTCCGGGTATTACACACTATGCCGTGTGGAAAGTCAGGGGTTCTGGTTGGACAAGACTGTGAAACCCATGTGGTCTCAGGATGATACTATCAGCATTACACGATCGATCGTCTCGAAGCTTGACGAATCAATCGTATGGGCGATGTATCGCTGAGACAGGACATAGGCTGGACTTAAACAAATCCTGGAAAACTTGATATCATACGATCAATCGGGTACGTGATCGATCGTGAGTATAGGGCAGGAATAGATAGGCATCACGATCAATTGCCTTGGGCCTGGATGAGACTTGACACTGGAAATTACAGTCAGTCTCAAGCTGATACATTTTTCAACCCGCGATCAATGGCCAGGATACACGGACAATCACTCGTGTGGCACTATGTATCGTGAGGTTATCGTTTTAGAGACGTTACCGTGCATTAAATGTTCAATGGTCGGGTTCGTGAAGAGGAATTCAAACACGGATGATTGATTGCCTGTACATGATCAATCGTGTGTTTCAGTGATACAATTTTTTTTTAATGTTTTACCTATAAATAGCGCATGAGTTTGGGGTGTTTGTTGATGAAAAAGATAGAGCAGTCATTGCATATCTACCAGAGTTAATCCCTCAAACACCAAGACAAAAATCATAGGCTTATTCTCTCTTGGCAATTCACTTGCAAACCATTAAAGTATCCAATCGGTATAGATTGAGATTAAGACAGAAGGATTAAGCCAAAGCTCTAGGATAGACATTGGACCTCCAATTTCCTAGATACCCAAGAATTTTGGTTGCTCTACACGACGGATTTTCATCAACGTCGGGATTGTACGAGCTCACATTGGGTGGATCGTTTCGGAAGCACATCTACACATTTGCAAGGTTTCAATGCAAGTGCTTCCTAGTTTGATATTTTCTTTAAAAGTCATATTATTATGAAGTGGATTAAAGAGACTGAGTTTCTCTTAAACCACTATAAAAAATAGTGGGATTTGAATTGGGTGAAAGTCTCAATCAATTAGATAGGTGGAAGTCATATTCTATTGTATTGGTGTAATTCCAACGCATAGTGATTTGGAGATAGCCCAAGGTTGGTTGAGTCTCAACAGTGGATGTACGTTGTTTAACCGAACCACTATAAATTGTTTGCATTGTCTCCTTGTGTGATTTCCTTTTATCTTGTACGTATTCCAAATCACACACTTGAATAATTAAGTTCTCCACACTACATTAATCGAGTAAAATTTAGAAGGGCCCCATAATTTGTGATTACCCTATTCACCCCCCTCTAGGGTTAATCCGATTCTAAGCACGCAGGGAAATTTCATATTGGTATAAGATATGAAAGTAGATCATAAACCAAAACAAGACATGATTAGATGGTGGTCTATCTCCTAGGTACCCAAATGGTTGAGTTTGGTCTCTCATACACATTTCTTTGGGCATATCTTGCAGGTCCAAACATAGGATGCGTTAGCTCCTTCAAGACATGGTCTAATTGTCTAAACAAGGTGTCTTGCCTTGGGTTCACCATCCTTGGGGTACATACCTTGGAACCTTAGGCCTTGGTGGATGCATTTTGGACTTTCTATTAATGTTTCATGGGTGCATTTTATCCTTAACATTTGGAGGGTGATTAAGGGTCTTCTCTTGAAGGTGCCTCTTTCTAAGGTTGCATTTGAGCTTTTATTTTCCAACCTTAGCACAATAAAAGCATTACCCCTTGGGGGTCTTAGGCACACTACCCTTCACAAACACCCTTTGGCTTTCAGATCCATTGGTTTCCAATGAGGAACCAAGATCCGATCTATCGCCAAACTTTTTACCCGAACTTAAAAGTTTTTCTAGTCTTTGTTCACCTTGGATAAATTTATCTTGGAACTTTTTTTTAATGTTTTTTAAGTTCCTTAATTTGAAGAGTGAGCTTCTTAACCTCTCTTCAAGATTCTCATTGAGAGAACTCAAGGATTCAACATCCAAACAATGGATTTGAATTTCATCTTGAAGGGTCTTCACATTTTCCTTTAGCTTAATGTTTTCATCATTAGAGGCTTTTAATTGAGAGGTGAGTTGTCTGTTTTCATTTTTTACACCTTTAAGTTGGCTTAACAATTTTAAGTGTTCACTTTAGCCTTATCTAGCTTCTTGTCCAACTTCTCACTCTCAAGATACAAGGCATTGAAAGAGGATTGAAGATAATCATCTTCACCACTATCACTTTCAATAGCTGCCATTGTATCAATTGTAGATAATTCTTCATTTTGTACAATTGAGGCCACAAGAACTTTATGGGTTTCCCATTGACTTGAGTCTCCTCATTTGAATCACTCTCGAATTTCAAGGTATCCTCATAAGTGGCATTCATAGCCTTCTTGGGCTTTTCCGAAGGACATACATTTGAGTAGTGTCCTTTCCCCACAATTGAAACATTCTTGTTCCTTGGCCTTCTTCTTATTTTCTCTCTCACCATTAGGTTTATGTTTTCTATGGGCTTTTTCACTAGATTCTCCCTTTCTAAATTTTCTCATTTTATTTAGCCTTCTAAATTTTTTCAAAAACTTCTTTGCTAAGAGGGCCATTTCTTCACTAGGATGTTCTTCCACTCCCAGTTCTTTTTCTTTAACTGTTGGAAGTTTCACAGAAGAATTCAAGGCAATAGGTTTCTCCTTTGTTGGTTCAAGGTTGAGTTCAAAGGTTTGAAGAGAGCCAAACAAATCATCAACTTTCATTTTGGGCCACATTTCAGTGCTCTTCAATTGCCACCTTTCTAGAGTCAGACCTTTTGGCAAGATTTCTTAGGATTTTTGTGCAACCTTTTGCATCGGGAATTCTTTCACTGAGAGCCCACATAGAGTTGACTATGTCACTAACTCTAGAGTAGAAATTTGTGAAGGTTTCTTCTTCCCTCATTTTTAAGGAATCAAATTGGGCTTCCAATAATTGGAGCTTTGATCTTTTACAACGGATATGCATTCGTCGGTTCTCTCAAAAATTTCCCATGCCTCTTGTGCTGTTTCACACATCATGCTACTCTTGTATTCATTTGGTGAGAGTGCACAATTAAATGCATTTAGTGCTCTACCATTAGCAGTGGAAGAGGTATTTTGATCTTTAGTCCATTAAGAATAAGCCTTTGGATCAAAAGTCTTGAAACTAGTGGCTATATCCATTTTCTCAACCACGGGGTGTCCATCCAGTACACACAGAATCCCATACGGATGCATCGATGGAGATGAAAAAACTTTTCATCTTTGCTTTCCAAAAAGCATAGCTTTGATACCAATTGAAAGTTCCTTTAGTGCTTAGAACAAGATTGTCCCTAGAGGGAGGTGAATAGGGTAATCACAAGTTTTAATGCCTCTTTAAATTTTCTTACTTAATAAGGTGCGGAATTAAAACGATTAATCAAGTGTGTGTGTGTGTGTGATAAGCTATGTGTACAAGATAAACAATCACAACAAGGAGACAATGCACACGATTTCTAGTGGTTCTGTTAAACAATTTACATCCACTGTTAAGATTCACGCAACCTTGGGCTATCTCCAAATTACTAAGCGTTGCAATTACACCAACACAATAGGATATGACTTCCACCTATCCAATTGATTGGGACTTTCACCCAATTCCTATCCCACTATTTTTTATAGTGGTTCAAGAGAAAAACTATCTCTTTAATCTGTTTCACAATGATAAGATTTTTAAAGTAAAAATCTAACTAGGAAGCATTTGCCTTGAAGCCTTGCAAATTTGTAGATGTGCTTAAAAAACGATCCATCCAATGTGAGCTCGTACAATCCTGATGATGATGTCGACCCGTCTTGTAAAACAACCACAATCCTTGGGTTTCTAGGAAATTGGAGGTCCAATGTTTATTCTAGAGCTTTGGTTTAATCCTTCTCTCTTAATATCAATCTAAATCGATTGGATTCTTGAATGATTTACAAGTGTATTGCCAAGAGAGAATATGCCTATGAATTTGTCTTTGGTCTTGAGAGTTTTGGACTGGTAGATGAGGTTCTTTAATGCTCAAGATGTCTAACCAAAACTCACCAAACATTGATCTATTTATAGGCAAACATGAAAAATTTCGTAACACTGAAACACACGATTGATCATGTACTGGCGATCCATCGTCCGTGTATGAATTCCTTTTCACCAACCCATCATTGAGCATTTAATTCACAATAACGGCTCTAAAATGGTAAACTCACGATACATCGTGCCACACGACTGATCATCCATATTTTCTGGAGACTAATCATGCGTTGGCGAACATATCGGCCTGAGACTGACTGTAATTTCCAGTTCCATGTCTCATCCAAGCCCAGGGCTATTGATCGTGATGTCGATCTGTGCCTGTCCTATACCCATGATCGATCGCATGCCCGATTGATCGTATGTGATCGGGATTTTCAAGCTTTGTTTAAGTCTAGCCTATGTCCTGTGTGCGCGATATATCGCTAACACTATTGACTGGTCAAGGTTTCAAACTATCGATTTTGGGATGCCGATAGTATGGTCCTGAGACCACATGAGTTTGACAATCCAGTCAAACCAGAACCTTGTTTTTCCACACGACATATCGCTAGACCACGATTGGTCGTGTGTTGTCCCTAGAGAATGATCGCCCAACACGATGTGTCGTCCTGACAGTGAATTGATATTTCCAAGTTGTGTTCTAATTCGATGTCAACCACATGTTAGGCTTGATTAATTATCTTCATGCGATCTCTAAGCCTAGGCAAGGTCAACCTAAGGTCTGGGTACCACCTAAGGTCATCTATGGTTACTTACCATCTGTGATTGCCAAACACGTTGATCTGTTGAGTCTTAACACTTCAACTAAGGCTTGAGATCTTGAGTCTTGAGCTTCTCTCTTCAAGGCATTGCTTCACCTAAGTCACGAACTTGACAAACAAGTGATTCGGCAAGCCGGGGCACTAACAATCTCTTTTATTTCTTTTCACGTTCCAAATTTTTTTCTGGAGGACATGACAATTTGGTATCAGAGTGTAGGCTCAATTCCTTAGACTACAAATTAGGAAGAAAGATAAAACAAAATAGTGTTAGGATGGGACTTAGTATTTTAATCATTGATTTGCGTGCTTGAATTGCGTGTTCAGGCTTGACGCCCAAATCGTGTGTTAAGTTACAATCTTATTTCTTCTTCATGTCGTTTGATTAATGCTAAATTTGAACTTTCTATCAACAGTTATTACGGGGCCAGTGACTCGGGCCACTGTTTGAGCTGGCCATTTAGAGGATGTGGTAGTTGAAGATATACTTACAAACCATAAGACCGCTGCACATGAAATGCACCTTAACAGCTATAAAACGGTCACCCACGAATGGTCATGGAACCCATTGGTGATGGGTCTCCACTGACGATTGTACCGTTCTGAGGGCAACTCCAATTTACAGAGTTTATTTCAACCAAAACACTATAAAACCTAGCCGACGGATCATAGCCAAACGATGGGTTTGCCCTACCACTAACGACGAGTCACCAACTAGAATAGACTCGACTTGAGAACAAACTAGTTTGACAGTATTTGTTAGTGCCCCGGCTTGTCAAGTCCCTATGTTTGTCAATTCGATGACTCGGGAACAAGCACTTGATAACAAACTTAAAGACTCAAGGTGATCAAAAGTGAAGATTGTGCTCCACCGAATGGAAGGTCATTGTGTATGGCAATCACAACAGGTATTTGGCCATAGATGATTTTAAGTGGTACCCACACCTTAGGAGGATTATCTCTAGGCTTAGTT
Source organism: Chimonanthus praecox (assembly GCA_022113865.1). NCBI lineage: Eukaryota > Viridiplantae > Streptophyta > Magnoliopsida > Laurales > Calycanthaceae > Chimonanthus > Chimonanthus praecox. The sequence continues at coordinate 40,154,494 of CM039086.1, read as the reverse complement.
GAACAAAACGTAAAACCATAAGAATCCTAAGAGAGGAAGTTGGACAGTGAACTGGAAGTGAACTTGGAAATATGAATTAAGTTCACTGTCAGCTCGACCAGTTGTTCTCACCGACCCCTCGGTGGAGACAGGATCGACCCATCATGGTCAAAAGATTGGTCGGCCAGGTTAACAAAGGTTCTGGAACATAGAACTGTCATTCTAGGCATGCCTTTGATCGAGAGTGTAACACCTTGGATTTTCATTGTTGTTAATTATATTGGAATTGTCCGTTTAATTTGTGAATCAATGGAATTTGAAATTAATTAATGGAAGTTGACATTAGATGGGCAAGGAATGGATCAATGACCCAATTAAGACCTAATGGGTCATAGTAGCCTAAATCTTAGGGTAATTGGGTAAGTCTAATTAAATGGGTCCATTACCCAATTCAGACCCAATAGGCCATAGTGAACTTAACTTTACGTAATTAGATAAGGGCAAGGTAATTGGGCAATTACCGAATTAAGATCCAAGGCATAAAATCCACCTCATCAAGTGAGGTGGCATGAATATGATGTGGCATTGCCATGTGGCATGCATGGAAGCCATCTAGACAAGGTGCCACATCATCAAATGGCGAATGAATTATGTATGGATCACTCTTAGACTTGGGGTAGTAAATAAATGAATGGACCTATGTTTTGGAACCCAAACATAAGTTGATGGAGGTAATGGCAATATAGTAATATAGGCTAAAAATGAAAGATCATGGGTTCAGCCATGGTGTATGGCCGAACCCCATGAACCATGTTAGTGGGTGATTATTAGCCTAAGCATGTTTTAAAGAATGAAATGGACAACCATAGATGGCACAATGGCAAGGATGTAATTAAGTGAAAATGATGGACCATGGGTTCGACCATGGTGTATGGCCGAATCCCATGGAAGAAAATTGAGGGAATGCTATAGAAATTTAATGGAATGATGAACCATAGGGTTCGGCCATGTTGTATGGCCGAACCCCATGGAAGGACATTGGTTATTTTAATGGAAGTTTGGAGGATGAAAATCATAGAGTTATGTTTATAATTTTAAAAGGTTTTAAAGGGTGTAATGGACTTATGTATGAGAACCATGGACCATGGGTTCGGCTATGAGTTGTGGCCGAACCCCATCAAAAACTTTGATCGTGGTTATTTGATTTATGGGAGGAAAAGATGAATCATAGGGTTCGGCCATGGTGTGTGGCCGAAGCCCATGGGAAAGGATTTATAGAGTTAATGTATGAATGGTTAGATTAATGAAATGTTAGCCATGGATAGAAGAATGACATAGAATGTAAATATGGGTAAAAAATGAAAGATCATGGGTTCGGCCATGGTGTATGGCCTAACTCCATGAGGAATATTTTGTGGACCTATGTTTTTGGACCTAAAACATAAGGTGATGGAAACAATGGCAAAGAAGTAAATATGGGTAAAATGAAAGATCATGGGTTCGTCCATGGTTTATGGTCGAACCCCATGAGGAATGTTTTTGATGGACTTAGGTTTTATGTATGTTAGGTTAATGAATAAAAGGGGTATGATCTTGGAATTTAGTTAAAAGATCAAAGGACTCAAAGAAGGGCATAAAACCAAGATGGTGAGGTTCGGCTATGTTGTATGGCTGAACCCCACTAAGGTGTATTTTGTGAACTAAGTGATTAAGTGATTAACTTAGGGGTTATTGATTAATAAACCAAAGGAGGGACTAAAACCTAGTAAGTGAGGTTCGGCCATGGTGTATGGCCGAACCCCACAAGTTGGGTTTATGGACTTAGACATTATTGTAAATCAATGGGACATGGTTTCAATTGATTGATATATTATAAGGTAACGAACCTCACAAGGTATGTACGATCGTGAGCAATTACCGGACAAAAGCGGAAAGACATGTTAGTGGTCTTTGGTAGGATTCCACCTCTTTGAAACCATGGGTTTATGTACAATGTTTTTATCTTATTTTGATGAATTTACGTTGTAAAAGATATGTTTCAATTCTCAAGTTTTAATGCTATGTTTACAATATAAAATAGTATGTCTTTCATTAGCATCTCATGCATGGTATGGGGTGAAGGATATGTAACCGGAGGGGCCGCACTCCGTCGGGGCGTCCGAAAAATCTATATGGGATACCTTGATGTGCATTTCCATCAAGAAGAAACCGGAGGGGCCACACTCCATCGGGATGTCCGAAAGACCTATGTGGGGGTACCTTGATGATGAGAATTCCATCAAGAGGTTATTTGTACTTGTGATGGGTGGGACTCATTGCATTTGACATCATGAGATGGCTTTGTTTTATATGGTTTTGACTTTATGTTATTATATATAATTTGTACTAACCATGTGTAGACCCTAAATGGAATACCTACTGGGCGCGTTGTTCTAACGCCCTACTTCTACCCTACTGGATGATAAAGGAAATGAGGGGAACGATGAACGTGAAAAGGGCCAAGCATAGGAGCTTGGATGCTTTTGATTTACATTTTGATTAAGTTACTTATGGACTTCTAATTTGAGTAACTAGATTTCGGGCATGTAATAATTTAGATAATTTGCTATGGTTGGATGTTTATTTGGATAATTATGTTATGTTAATTATGGATAAGACTTGATGTACTTTACTATCTAAAATGGAATAGAATTAGGTTCTATTATAATTCTGCAGTTATGATTTTAATCTGCATGTTTATATTGTTATGTATGAACCGCTTTCATGGACTTAGTCCATGCACACATAGGGTTGGCCAGTTAAGGGTCGGACTTAGCTCGCGTCTTGACGTCCCGCTCTCTATCACTCTTTAAAAAGAAATATAGAATCTGATTTTCGGATAGTATAGTGAAAAAGGGCAGGGTGTTACAGGCCACACTCCGTCGGGGGGTCCGAAAGACCACTGTGGGATACCTTGATGTGCATTTCCATCAAGAAGAAACCGGAGGGGCCACACTCCATCGAGGCGTCCGAAAGACCTATGTGGGGGTACCTTGATGATGAGAATTCCATCAAGAGGTTATTTGTACTTGTGATGGGTGGGACTCATTGCATTTGACATCATGAGATGGCTTTGTTTTATATGGTTTTGACTTTATGTTATTATATATAATTTGTACTGACCATGTGTAGACCCTAAATGGAATACCTACTGGGCGCGTTGTTCTAACGCCCTACTTCTACCCTACTGGATGATAAAGGAAATGAGGGGAACGATGAACATGAAAAGGGCCAAGCATAGGAACTTGGATATGTGATTGGATTATATTTTGTTTAAGTTACTGATGGACTTGTAATTTGAGTAGCTAAATTTCGGGCATGTAATAACTTAGATAATTTTGCTATGGTTTGAATGGTTTGTTGGATATTTAAGTTAAGTTTAATTATGGTTAAAGACTTGAAGTACTTTGCTATCTAAAAAGGAATAGATCTAGGTTCTATTATAATCCGCAGTTTATGATATAATCCGCATGTTTATATTATTATGTGTGAACTGTTTACATGGACTTAGTCTATGAACACATAGGGTTGGCCAGTTAAGGGTCGGAATTTAGAAGTTCGGACTTAGGTCGCGTCGTGACGTCCCGCTCTCTATCACTCTTTTATTTTTATTTTTTTTTAAATAGAATCTAATTTTCGGTAAGCGAATGGAAAAGGGCGGGGTGTTATAATGTGTGTACTAAGAATATAGGTGAATGGTTCTTCCATTGAAAATGTCCATGCTAAATCCTCCAAAAGAAGAAAAGGATATAGTAAAGGAACTAGATGAAGGTAATGACCTTCAAGTATCCTTTGCACCCATGTACCAATATGTTGGCCTCTTTTGTCAAGACATTTTGATTCAAAAGATTAAATGGGAAAACACCCAAGATTAAAACTAGATTTGATAAAGTCCATCACCGGTTTGTGGACTTAGATTCCAAGTATCACAAGGTTACGTTCAAATGTGTGAAGGGATACCAATGTTGGTATCACATTTGAAACATGTTTTGGATCACCTTATATCTTGCCTTCAATCCATGTTCTTATTTGATTGTTGGATTGATCCTATGCAAGATACTTGTTTGTACATGTAGGTTTGCACTCTAGTATTGGAATATACTTATCTCATTTCATTTCATATGACTTGTATTTGTGCATCTTCAGGAAATGAATATAATGTGTGCATTACCTCATGTGGAATGAAACAAGCTCTATGTCCTTACATGGATTTTTGGTGTGACTTACAAATATTGTTGATCAAAATGATCAAATGTGCTTATCTAAATCCATTTATGTACCAACTCTTTCGAAGGAATTGTAGTATACTTGAAAGAATGGTAAAAAGTTTATCATGCTTTGCGTAATAACATGATAACAGGCATAAGAACTGTGTGTGTAGCATCATACTCCATTTCCATATGCGTGGTAACCATATTCAAAATAGGAAATGAATGTATGATCAATGTGCATTGTGTCTCATTCCAATATTACTTTATGTGGAATGACTTTTGTTCATAGACATCTTGCCCGTGCTAAAACCTTAAAATTCCACATCAAATGACATCACACACCTGGGCAATATAGTTGAATTGGTAAATTAAATGTGCTCAAGGTACTTGGATTGTTTTGGATTCAGAAGAGATCTATAATCCATGTTTTGTGCCTACTTTTAGAAGGATAAATTGAATCTTCAAATGGCACAAAAACGGAGTGAATGTATGAATCATCATTGGCATTCAAAAGTGTATAAGCAAAGCTTGACGAACTATGAACATCGCAAGCACACACACACATACCCAGTCATCTTTCAAGTTTTGAAACCAAGGTTGAAGGATAGACTAGTAGGAGGAACAGAGAAGCTGGTATTGTTGGAAATCAGAACATTGTTTGAAAGGGGAAAAATTTGAAAAGAGAGATAGGTCGATACATATCGGCATATCGACACATACTGGTCATTGGTCACGACCGTTGGTGACTCAGAAAGAGTAAGTTAAAAAGTCTCTTTCTATAAAAATGATAGATCATTCAAAATCATCGTTTTGTCTCCCGCTGAGCTCTGGCGATTTCCTCCTCTCCTCCCGTGTCCTAGATTAGTCGATGGACATCCCGGAGCGAAGTCTCGGCTGAAAACCATATGGTTTTTGTTTCTCTCACTTCAAGAAACAAAGGCGTCACGGTGGTTGCGAGATTTAGTGTTCGGATAAGCCTTTGTCAACCCTTCCCAAGCAACCATGTCAAAAAGAAAGACTGCTAAATCTCGATCTTCGACCATCGGAAAGATTCTTAAGTCTAGCTCCCATTTCCTCAGCAAATCTCCTAGGTTCGTACAAGATGTTCCCAAACCTAGCTCTACTGGCCTTGCTCCAAAAAGTATCCTTCGCAGAAAAACCCCTACATTTTGTTATTTGTAGGGTTTGTCTTAGCCCTACCAACCCTTGTAAAAAGATGAAATATGAATATATATAAAATATGCAATTTTATGATTCTATGAGGATTTATAGCATTTAATGTATGTTGCGAAGAAAACTACGCCAACAATGTTTCCATGAATTAGGAAAAAATGGCTCCAACGAGAAAGACCCTACAAAATCAGAAGGGAAAGGAAAAAGTATTACAAATTGGCTATGGCGAATCGGCAGCAAAAAGAAGAAAGACTCGACAAGAGGGTAAAGGAAAGAAAAAGAGATATCATTCATTCCACATGAAGAGGAGTTATCTCAATATAATAAGGAGAAATCGGTGCATGATAAGAAGAAATCCGTACATGAGAAAGAAAAATTGCTCAATGTGGAAGAGTCGCATCATTCTTGGCGAGAAGAGGACGATAGTGACCCTTCATATTGACGGGAGGAAGAAGGAAACAACAACAACAACGTGACTATACCACATGTGCCGCATGAACTACAGAGCTTGGTACAAGGAGTAGTTACTTCTGTCCTCCAACAACATATGAATGGAGGTGGAAGCACGAGTGAGACTAATGACCGGAACATGATCAGAGACTTCCAACAACAGCGCCCACCATACTTCAAGGGGAAAGAAGGGCCTGTTGGAGCAGAGAACTGGTTGAAGAAAATCTCCCAAATATTGACTCTGCTGAATATCAAGAGTCATGCTCACAAGATTCTACTGGCCACGTCACAGCTGATAGATGACGCTGGTAAGTGGTGGGAAATAGTAGAGAAACAGCAGGCACTTGTACCAGAAAGGGAAAGGACCGTTATGACTTGGGAGCAATTCTCAGCGACGTTTCTAGATCACTACTTCCCGGAAGAAGAAAAGGAACACCAGATCCAAGCATTTTTGTCATTAGTGCAAGGCTCGATGACAGTAGCTGAGTACCATCAGGAATTTCTCAGCCTATCAATTTATGTATTTTATATTGCGAACACGGAGTGTCGGCGGGCTCGTAAGTTCGAGCGTGGTCTACGACCAAACATTAGGGCCAGAGTGACAGTGTTTAAGGCAGCCACGCTGACGGAAGTGGTCAGCAAAGCCACCATTGTTGAGCAGGAATTGGCTGAGTTCACACGAGTTGACAACCGTAGAGCACAGAGTGGGAGGGGCACATATCAGCCCAACAAGAAGTTCTGACCGAACTTCAGCAGACCTTCACCATCTGTTGGATCCACTGGGGGCTTTCGTCCCAACCAGCCCTTTCAATCTGTAGCAATCACTCAGGCTTCTAGAGGAGGGAGCACCTGCTTCCATTGTGATCAGCCTGGTCACTTTAAGAAAGACTGTCCAAAACTCAACAGACTTTCTTACTCGCGAGGATCATTCCGACCACTGGCCAGATCAGCTAACTCTAGGGGAGGTAGGATGCACAATCGGGGAGGACGAGGCCTAATCCTACTGGAGCTGGACGAGTGTTTTTTCTAGTACCTCCAGCGGATGAGGATCACTCTGTAATACAAGGTATGGCGGTAGTGAGTAGTTCTTATGCATATGCATTATTTGATTCGAGAGCTTCACATTCCTTCATAGCTGCATCATTTATAACTGCTACCGGTACCTTAGTTCAAAGATTAGCCAAAACACTCACAATTGTGTCCCCTGTCAGAGACTCGGCATTGGGACTTATATGCACGGCAGTTAATACTGAACTAGCTGGACTCAGATTTGAGTTCAATTATCTGGTACTCGACATGACTGAGTATGATATAATCTTCGGCATGGATTGGTGGGCTAAGTTCCAGGCCAACATTGATTGTTATCGCCGAAGAGTGACATTTTGGTCACCCGAGGGAAAGCAATACGTAGTTTGTGTAAACAAACAGAGTGGACTGCAAGAAGGGTTGAACCACGTGGCATTGAATAATATCATCATAAATAAAGCTCCAATTACTGAACTTCCGGCAGTTGTAAAACAATTTGCGGATGTGTTTCCAAAGGAACTCCCTGGTTTACCGCCTATGAGGGAGATCAACTTCGAAATCAAGTTGTATCCTGGTACTTCACCAGTGTCTCTACCACACTATTGGATGGCACCAGCAGAGATGTCTGAGCTAAAGAAGCAAATTGATGAACTGCTCAAGCTGGGTTGCATCCGAAACAGCACATCGTCATGGGGAGCTCCAGTGCTGTTTGTAAAGAAGAAGGACGGTTCACTCCGGATGGCGGGTTATTATCGGAAATTTATCATGGATTTTTCCAAAATAGCTTCTCCATTGACTCGACTCACTCAGAAAGGAGTCAAATATGAATGGTCAAAATTGTGCGACCAAAGATTTGAAGAATTGAAGATGAGACTTACTACTGCACCTGTTTTAGTTTTGCCAGTAAGTGGCAGGAGTTACGAGGTATATTGTGATGCTTCAGGAGAAGGTCTGGGGTGTACGCTCAGTCAAAGTAATCGCTTGGTAGCGTACGGATCAGGACAGTTGAAAATACACGAACATCTCTATCCTACACCCGATCTGGAATTAGCCGCAGTAGTTTTTGCTCTCAAAATTTGGAGACATTATCTCTATGGCGAGAAATTTGAAGTGTTTTCTGATCATAAGAGTTTGAAATACTTGTTTGATCAGAAAGAGCTCAACCTGAGGCAGTGCAGATGGATGGAATATCTGGCGGATTATGAGTTCGCACTTCGGTATCATCCAGGCAAGGCAAACAAGGTGGCAGATGCCCTGAGCCGCATATCACATGCATCAGTCGCATGCTTGATTAGAACGGAATGGGAGATGTTGAATACCATTCGAGAGTTTAAACTCTATCTCAATAACCATGGGACCATGTACAATTTGATTATACGGTCCAACATGGTTACTAAGATCGAACAAGTGCAACGAGGAGATCCGAAAGTGGAGGAAATATGGGCCAAGATGTCCACTGGCGTAGTCCTACCGGAATGGGAATTACGACCAGGACAGGGTCTTTTATTCCGGGGTAGAGTATATGTGCCAAAAAGTTGTAGGAGAGAGCTATTGATTGAGGCACATCAAACCAAGCTCTCCATTCATCCTGGCAGCACCAAAATGTATTATGACCTAAAGAGACATTATTGGTGGCACGGACTCAAAAGAGATGTTGCAGAGTTTGTAGCTCGTTGCTTAATTTGCCAGCAAGTTAAGACGGAACGTCAGAAGCCACCAGGGTTACTCAAACCCTTAGCACTACCAGAATGGAAATGGGAGCACATTCCATGGATTTTGTGACGGGGTTGCCGAGATCCTCAAAGGGCAACGATGCTATTTGGGTCGTAGTAGACCGATTGACCAAGTCTACGCATTTTACACCTATCAAGATGACAAATTCATCGGAGACTTTGGGTCTGCGATATATCAAGGAAATCATTTGGCTACATGGAATTCCCAGCACAATAGTATCCGACAGAGATGGCCGATTCACCGGCAGAGTGTGGCAGAGCATGCAGTCAACTATGGGAACAGAACTACTGACTAACACTGCGTTTCATCCACAGACTGATGGACAGTCGGAAAGGACTATACAAGTACTGGAGGACATGCTGAGAGCATGCATGTTAAAATTCAAGGGTGGATGGGAAGATCACTTGCCACTAGTAGAATTCTCGTATAATAACAGCTATTAGGCAAGCCTTCAGATGGCTCCGTTCGAGGCCTTATATGGTATGCCGTGTAGATCACCAGTGTGCTGGACAGAGGTTGGTGAGCCTGCACTGATTGGACCTGACCTAGTCGCAGAGACTACGGCACAAATCCAGTTAATACGACAGCACCTATTGATTGCGCAGAGTCGGCAAAAGAGTTACGCAGATAAAAGAAGACGGTTTCTGGAATTTGAAGTGGGAGACATGGTATTCTTAAAAGTCTCGCCACGGAAAGGACACATGAGGTTCGGAATGAAGGGAAAACTGTCACCAAGATTTGTGGGACCGTTTCCCATCATAAGAAGGATGGGGGATGTAGCGTATCAACTGGCACTTCCTTCACAATTGGCATCTCTACATGATGTGTTTCATGTATCAATGCTAAGGAAGTATAATCCCGATCTGTCCCATGTATTGAATGCGCAAGACATAGAAGTACAAAGCGACGTGACATACGTCGAGAAACCGGTCAGAATAGTAGAGATTGAACAAAGGGTGCTACGAAACAGAGCAATTCAGTTCGTCAAAGTGGTATGGGATCGACAGGGTGTTGAAAAAGCCACATGGGAACTTGAATCGGAGATGAGAACAGCTCACCCTGAGTTATTTGTGTAACTTATTTTAGAACCCTACTTCGCTCGATTTTCGAGACGAAATTTTTAAAAAGAGGGTTATATTGTAACACCCTAGTTTCTCAATGATATGAATATTTACGAAAGTGCCCCTGGATTAGTGAATTTAATAAATGTGATTGCAAATGAGAAAATGGTGGGGCTTATTGTTCAAATTAAGACCTTATGAACATAGTATAAGGGTCAATTTATCATGAATGGGTAATGAACATCAAATTGGGTCAATATGGTTAATTGGGTCAAAGGACCCAATTGGGACCCAATGGGTCATAATGGACTTGTTTGACCATTGGGTGAGCACAAATTTAATGGGGTTAAGCTGAAATGATTGGAAGTTAAATGGAGCATAAATGGGTAGGATTGATGCACATATGTAAACCACATTCAAAGGGGCTAAACCACTCATAATTGGGTCAATAAACTAAATGGGGACCCAATGGGTCGTTAATTGATATGATATTTATATGGTGATTTGTGATGGTTTTTGAGAGATAAAAATCATACCATATTATGGGATTTTATGTGATAAGGTTACTGTTTTGGTTTGGCCATTGGATGGCTGAACCATGTGGTTAACATGGCTAAAGGGTAGAGTCCAATTGGTATATAAATAATGGAATCATTGAGCAAAAGAACCATAAGGGTTCGGCCATGTGTATGGCCGAACCCCATGGATTGTTTTTATGGTTATATGGAGTAAGAACATAGTTGGAGATTTTGAATGAATCCATGCCTTTGATTCAAGAATTATGTATATATATTATGTACTTAATATCAGTAAATAACAAAGCATGATAGATGAGGGAGTATGGGATAAAAATCCATAGGGTGAGGTTCGGCCATGTACATGGCCGAACCCCACCAATGATTATTTGATGGACTTTGTGCTAATTCATAATGAATTGGAGATGTATGTAGGAATGATGTAAAGGACCAAACTAAGGTGGATTAGTTATGGGATTTGGTTTTTGAACAAAAGTAAGCATTGGTTTAATTCCAATGGCAAAACTGTAAATACTAGTCAAATGATAAAAATGAATAGAGAAGGATTAAAGGACTTAGAAGAAGGGCCAAACTAAAGGGATATGGTTAGGCCATGTTGTATGGCCGAACCCTACCAAGGTATGTTTGTAATATGTAATGTCTAATAAGGATTAACTAAAGGAGAGATCAAATTAAAGCGGGTGATGTTCGGCCATGGGGCATGGCCGAACCCCACAAGATGATTTATGGGACCTAGACTTGATTAGAAGTCAAGAATATTGAGTATTAACTTGCTGTTATATGGACAAGGTAACGGAACTTGAACGGTGCACGAGTCGTGATCGAGTAAAGCTTGAAAGGAACGGACACTTAAGCAAAGTTTCAGTAGGTTTCCTACCTACTTGTAACCACTATTATGATTGGTTTTATCCTGATTCTGATGAGATATGTTGTTATTACTATTATGTTTCAATTGGTTTTTGAATGATGAGGTTTACATTTACAAATGATAGAGATAATACATTGGCATCTCATGCATGGCATGGGGTGATGATTATGGGACAACTTAATGATGAGAGTCATATCCAGGGGAAATGAGGAGTACTCTGGATTATCTGGACATGAGAGTTCCATACAGAGGAAATGTGGAGTACTCTGGCTTACTTGGACATGAGAGTTCTATTCAGAGGAAATGTGGAGTACTCTGGATTACCTTGACGTGAGAATCCCGTCAAATGAGGGCTATGTATACTTGTGATGGGTCGGACTTATTACATTTGTACTTACATACATAGCATTGATTTCAGATGTTTTGTTGATCATATACCATGAGATATGCATGTTTTATATTCTAACCATGTGGTAACCTTAATCGGAAATCCTACTGGGCGCGTTGATCTAACGCCCTAATTCTATCCATAGAGGATAATGCAAGAAATGGAAAAGGAAAAGAGAATGTCGTGGACCTGGAGGGGAGCCAAGCTTAAGCGCTTGAATGATGATTGGGATTTCTATATTACTGTCTTTTGAATTACATATTATGGATATGTAATAGCTAGTAAACTTTGCTATGGTTTGTGAACTGTTTGATGAACCTTGATTTGGTATAATTAGTTTATAATGGATGACTTGTGCTTTGCTATCTAAGAATGTATGGTTAACTTAAGATTGATTATATTCCGCATCAGTTTAGTTCCGCAATTAGTTATTGCTATTCCGCATGTTTTAACTTAGTTCCATGTGTGGTTTGTCCTTCATGGGTTTAGTCCATGCACAAATGGGTGGCCAGTTAAGGGTCGGATTTGGGAAGTCCGGACTTAGTTCGCGTCATGACGTCGTCCGCCCTCTTTCCTGTGTTATTATATTATTATTAAAAAAAAAATTAGACTCTGAATTTCGGAAAGGGCGGGGCATTACAAGCTAGTATGTCTGAGGTATTTTTTATATAATTTTAATCTCCTCGACAAAGGAATATCACTCTAGATGAAAGAGTTTCATCGCTTGAAAGGAGGATAGATGACCTTGAATAATGGGTATATGAGGTCAAGGTATCAATCCTGGAACTCCGTTCAGAAATCCACAGAGATGACATTGTTCTTGGATCTCAACGTCGAATCCCTTTCTCTCAAGCATCATTCGGATGGCTCTGATTAGGATAGTTTTTCATGTTTTGGAAAAAAAACTATGTTAATGTTCCGTCTAAAGCATCGTTGTGGCCCTCTCCTAAAACATATGTACTGATTTGTTTATCAAAGAAATTATATACTTTGATTTTCTATGTGTGCTAATTTGATGAAATGCCTTCAATCTCATGTCTATTGTTACATGGATTGTGTAAAATAGACTAACATGCAGGTTGTTAGGGAGATAGGGATCAGGCTGTGATATTGTACACATCTTGGAGAAATGGGGGAGCACAAAATATGTGCTGATTAGCAACTGTCACTGGTCATGACAGTATGTAGAGGAAGGTGATTGCGAGCTTGAAAGGAAGCTTGACAAACTTAGAAGCAACTAAGTTTGTGGGGGAGATAATCTAGAGAAACAAAAAAATCTAGCTTACTCCATATGGGAGATGAGTCAAAGAAGCTACAAAAGATAGCTTCGAGAATGGGAGAGAAGACTCTAGGGAAGCGAGGACATTAGCCTGACTCATGGAAGAAATCAGCTAAGCTGGAACTTAGCTTATGCAGGGGCAAACTAACCTTGATGCACGAGAAGTGTGCATTTAACCATAGGGGAGAACCATGAGTTAGAGCAGAACGTAGTTAAACACTAAATGCAAGAAGCATGGGAGAGTGCTTAAAAATCGATGTCTGCCTACTAATCTTTGTCAATTGAATGACAAAATGGGGGAGAAATTAGTAGAAGCTAAAAGACATCAAAGCCAATGGACATAGGGAGAATGTCTATGCTTGGAGTTTGGGAGAGATCAAACTCAAGAAGATTGGGGGAGAAATCTTCTCAACACTGATAGCTTGGACAAGCTATGGGTAGTGTTGGTTACTAGAAAATCAGGGAGCATGGGGGAGAGCTTGAATACAAATCTTGTTTAGTCAATGAATGCATATTTATGATTTGGGACTAACCCCTCTAATGATTTTCTAGTGTTGCTTACTTATGTACTTGAACAGGAAAAATGATATGATGCAAGTTGAATAAGAATATGCGAAGATCATAGTCTTGTTTTCCATCTGAATATATATATGTAATCAATGTAATATTTTCTATTCAAATGAGATGTAATAAGGGTGTGATTGTAAATTGGTTAGCTTCTAAGTTTTGTAATGAAATTGACAAAGGGGGAGATTGTTAGTACCTCGGATTGCCTAAGTCCCTATGTTTGTCAATTCCATGACTCGGAAAGAAGCACTTGCTAGAAGCTTGAAGACCCAATGTGATCAAGAATGAAGATCACGCTCCACCAGATTAAAGCTCATCGTTATGGCAATCACAAAACAGGTAATATGTCCATAGATGCCTTTAGTTGGTACCCACACCTCAAAGAGGACCATTCCTAGACTCAGTAGAACAAATGGATTAAATCATAAAAAACCTAGAGATGATGCTTGACAGTGAATTGGAACCCAAGTTGGAAATATGTATTTGGCTTCACTGTCAACCAGTCGTTCTCACCGACCCCTCGATGGAGACAAGATCGACCCAATGTGGTCAATGACTAGTCGACCAGATTAACATAGGTTCTGGATCATTGAACTATCATTCTTGGAAAGCCTCTGATCGAGAGTCTCGTATGCACCGACCCCTCAGTGGAAGGCTAAAACGACCTCTCGTGGTCAATGACTCCTCGATCAAGATTTATGACTTCTGGAACTTAGAACTCAGGAGGGCTCTTGAAAAAAATATACATATCGGTAGTTCAAGACCGATCGAGATTAGCCAGGACCGACCTCTCGATAAAGGGCGACATGTCATTTTGGGTAACAGGTTCCTAGACTAGAAACTACTGTCAGCATGTTTTTATCCCAGATCGAGCCTTTCATACGGACCGACCTCTCGGTGCCATGAATATCGACCCATCGGCGACAACGATATGTCGACCGAGAAAGAATATTACCGTTGGGAGTGCACTTAATGCACAATGGTTGGATTTGTAACGGTAACATTTCTAGTCACCGGCCCCTCGGTGCGACCGTTTTGTTGATACATTGTCTTTACTACAACTGGTTGCCTTATCTATATAAATCAATATTTATGCAACCAGTTGATATCTCTCGGTAAGATCAATTGGATCCTCATCTTTATCAATGAGTTTAAACAAGTGCCAACAGAAGGATCACTCTCTCTCTCGTGTTTACACTTGGGGGATCAAATACAACCAATCAAATGGATTGAGATGTGAGGAAAAAAGGAAGGATAAAAACTCATAAACAACCAATCTACGGATTGAGTTCAAAAATGGGAATGAGAATGAAGGACCATAAAGTAGGAAAGCTTGGTAAAACCAGTTTCCTTATCGTCCTGTATTGTGATTGCCTCATGATAGCTATAAGGAGGAGTTCTTGAAGAAACACACATCAGAAGAAAAAAAGCTTCAAAGTCAAGTGCTTCTTGGTTTTAATTTTATTTTAAAACATTTGTTCTGAAAGTTGATTAAAAAAGCTTAGTTTCGGAACCACTATAAAAAATCTGGAGCAGCGTCTCCAGCACAGTGGTGGGTGGAATTCCAAGCCAAATGGATACGTTGAATTCCTATTCGACATTGGTGGATGAAATTCCCAGCCGATTCAGTGAGGTGGAATTCTTACTCTAATTGTGAGGGTGTAAGTCCACACTTAGTAGATTTGGGGACAGCTCAAGGTTGAGCGAGTCCTAATAGTGGACATAGGTTGGCTAACCGAACCACTTTAAATTGGTCTTCTGGTGTTTGATCTTTATGTGTTTGTATTTACTATTTAAGTACTCTTCTGAACACACATCACTTTGCATATTGATTATCTTATTTTATACATTGTGCACAAGTATTGATAATCAAGATATATGTAACGGGTCATAATCAATCAAAACAAATCTCTTGATGAATGCTCCGCTGCACTTATATCAATCAAAAAATTTGTAAGCACCATTAAAAATGGGATTGACCTTCTCAACCACGCCCCCTCCTTGGGTCAATCATGTTGTTCTAGCACAATGAAAATGGGAACTTTCTATCTCCCAATCCAAATATGCAAAAGAACTTGTAAATAAATTTGTTCTAGAAGGATGTAAACATGCAACCACCCCTATGAGCACAACCATCAAATTGTTCAAAGATGAGAATGGGACAGATGTGGACCCCAGCTTGTATAGAAGCATGATAGGAAATCTCTTGTACATCACAGTAAGTCGACCAGACATCTCATTTAGTGTAGGAGCTCGTGCCATATTTCAATCCAAACCTAAAGAGTCACACCTCAAGGCTGTTAAAAGGATTATAAAATATGTGCCCGGTACTACCTTGCATGGAATTTGGTTTCCGCATGATACTTCATTCTTGATAGCTGGATAAACAGAAGCAGACTGTTGATTAACACCTTAAATTTTTATTTCATGATTATATATTGGAATGGGTTATTTAATGGTGAATTATTGTTGGCTGATATTGAAATAATTCAATTGGACCTTAAATACGTAAGGAGTTGGGTCAATTTCCCAATTAAGACCCAACGGGTCATGGATAAGGTTGAATTAGAAATAAATGGGTAAGCCTTAAATAAATGGATCAATGGCCCAATTGAGACCCAATGTGTAAATCCACCTCATCAAGTGTGGTGGCATGTATAAGAGGTGGCATCGCCATATGGCTTGCATTGAAGTCAACTAAGCAAGGTGGCCACTTCATTTAGTGAGATGGCCAAGGTGGGACCCGAGTGCTAAATGATGCATGGTGCATAGTAGGCCATGCCATGGTTGACTTGGTCAACCATGGGTGAGCTCAAAGGTGAAGTTGAATTATGTTGAGTTGGAAATTAAATCACTTGAGTTAAGTGAGAAATGAGTTCAAATAATTAAATTGAGTTGAGCCGAGTTGCATGGAAGTGGAGGAGACTTCTTAGTGAGTCAAGTGGGAGATGGAGGGTTTCCATCTCAAAGGATGAAACCCAAAAGGCACAAATCCAAGGTGTACACGTTGGGAGCCCAAGGGGTGTCTTGATTGAAGGCAAGAGTCTCCTTGGTTAAGCCAAGGGACTCATTGGTCAAAGGAAACATTATGAGGGGAGATTGAGAGTTTTTGGGCTGTTACAAAGGGGTGCCAACCAAGGGGCACACCCCACCCCTTTGGGCGAATTTCATATTGTACAAACAAAAGATTTTCCTTTCTTCTCTCTCTTTCATCTTCATCTCTAGACTTAGTAGAAATCAGTGAGGAAACAAGGAAGTGAAGGATTAAGGAAGGAGTTTGGGCTGATTACAAGAGACACCACACCTTTGGCCGATCCTCACTCCATTGAGAGCAAAGAGATTCCATCTCCTCTTCTCTCTCCCTCTCTCATTTTCGTTGTTAAACTTGGAGAAGGTTGTTGGAAGAATCAGTGAAGAACAAAGAAGGGCTGAGGAATAAAGATAGAACGAAAGAAACGAAGGAGACGCGGAAAAAGGTATGTAATGTTTAACAAGGATATAATGTAAGAAAGAGACTAAGGAAACCATGGTTTTTGGCCATTGAGTGGCCGAACCCATGAGTTTCACATTTGATTGAAAAGAATGGTCAAATGATTATAAGGCGATGGACTTTGAAATCCATTCAAGGAATGGTGATGAGATTGACATAAAAGTAAGGTGATGTTCAAATTCAAGATATGATGCTAGAGATTGAAAGATTAATGGACTAGACCCTAACTTTGGTTAGTGGGTAGAGTATGTCCACTGATTTTATGTATAAATGATTTAATACATGTTTAAAAAAGGATAAGGGGAGATTTCATGAAGAAAAGAATGTAAAAACATGCAAACAAAAGAGGACTGAACACGGGTTACACTGTCTACTGGACGGGTACTACCGTCTGCGGATGGGTTTCTATCGTCCACGGGATGAGTTTCGATCGTCCGCAGGACTGGTAACAGACATGGATAGGGTGTTGTTTGCGAACGGATTGCACTGTCTGCGAACAGGTTTCTATAGTCCGCGGGATGGGTTTCGACCATCCGCGGGATCGGTAACAGACATGGATAGGGTGTTGTCTGCGGACGGATTGCACTGTCGGTGGACAAGTTTCTATCGTCCGCGGGACGGGTTTCGACCGTCAGCGGGACGGATAACAAACATGGCTAGGGTTTTGTCTGCTGACAGATTGCACTATCTGCGGACGGGTTTCGACCATCCGCAGGACGGGTAGCAGATGGTAATCTGCCGGATTCAGTCGACTGAATTCTTGATTCAGTCGACTGAATTTAAAAGTGAAAATTGATTTTTAATAATTTTTTCAGAAATGATGATTGAGTCACATTGTTAAAATAAAACAAGGATAAAAAGAAAAGGGGTCAAAAACCAAAGAATGAGGTTCGGCCATGTTGTATGGCCGAACCCCATTGATGGGTTTTTGTGGACTCGAACACATGTCAGCCATGATGTATGGCCGAACCCCCTTGAGGGTCTTAACCGGTTTAAGAACTATGATGCGTAAATGGAAATGAACATGGGATGATGTAGGGGATGATGGAACTCAAATGGATCATCAAATTGATTTTAATTATGTGCTAAATGTAATAAGGAAAAAGAGATTCGCAAAGTGTTTGCAATTCGGTTTTGACGTGATCGGTGAACGGTATCTTCACGAAACAGCAAGGATATTATCTTGGAAGTTGGTTGGATTCCTACCTTATTAAAATGCATAGGGATCTATATATGTATGTGTTCTTGGTTTGATTTACAAACATGATGAATCATTTTGGTTAAAATGAATGGAATATGTTTTGTGAACTGTTTTTCAATTAAATATGTATTTTGATACAAAATGACAATTGTGCATTCATGATCTCATGCATGGCATGGGAGGGAACGTGAGGGAGGAGTCCATGCTCCATTCGGTGATTCCGATTAACATACATGGGGAGGAGTCCACGCTCCATTGGTGATTCCGATTAGCATACGTGGTAGAAGTCCATACTGATTCCTAGTGACATATGTGGGAGGAGTCCATGCTCCATTCGGTGATTCCAATTAGCATACATGGGGAGGAATCCATGCTCCATTGGTGATTCTGATTACCATACGTGGGAGGAGTCCATACTGATTCCTAGTGACATATGTGGGAGGAGTCCATGCTCCATTCGGTGATTCCGATTAACATACATGGGGAGGAGTCCATGCTCCATCGGTGATTCTGATTAGCATACGTGGGAGGAGTCCATACTGATTCCTAGTGACATATGTGGGAGGAGTTGGCATATGTGGGAGGAGTCCATACTGATTCCTAGTGACATATGTGGGAGGAGTCCATGCTCCATTCCAGTGATTCCGATTAACATACATGGGGAGGAGTCCACGCTCCATTCGGAGTTTCCGATCAACATGCATGGGGAGGTATTCAGTGACCTGGTGGTACATCACAAAACACTGTGGAAATAATTGGCAAAGGAACACTTGATTTGATTTGTATGATGATGATCTGGAGATTGGGTAGGGGATCATTGGCATATGACAACCATGACATGACACATACATTGCATGATTTGGATATGATTATCGTGCACTGTTTTTGGTACTATGATATGTTTACAGTTTTAACATGATATTCTTATTCTGATTTGTATTTGATCCTATGTATGTAACCCTACTTGGAATTCCTACTAGGCGCGTTGAGTAACGCCCTACTTCTACCCTGTAGATGATGGAACAGGGAATGAAACGGGCGATGGACGTGAAAGAAGCCAAGCTTAGGAGCTTGGATAGAATATGCTTACTTTATTTAATATTTATTTTGGAACAATGTATTTGAGATAATTGCACTTTGGGAGTGTAATAACTTAGTTTATTTTGCTATGGTTGATTGATGATTTTGGATATTTAATCGTAAGTTAATTTAATAGTGATGGACTTCCTTGCTTTTAATATCATGTTTATAGATGATTTCCATTCATATAATAATTCCGCAGTTAGTCGTTAACGTGTGAACTGTTTAGTGGACTTGGTCCACGCACACGTATCATTGGCCAGTTAAGGGTCGAGTTTGAAAACCCGGACTTAGTTCGCGTCGTGATGTTCCCGCTCTCTCTCACTCTTTATTTTTTAAAAAAATATGCTCTAATTTTCGGAGAGTGAAAAAGGGAGGGGCGTTACAGTTGACGTTTTAAATTTGTAAATCTCGCAAGTGCACGAACCGTTCATAGTATAGTAATGTGAGAGCAAGGTCGAACCCAATTGAAAATCTCAAAATATAAGAATTTAAATTAATGTCCTCTAAAAATTAATTGTTTTTAAGAAATTAAATAATTATATGAGTCATATATCTAACTTTGAAAATCAGAAAATAAGATGTGTGATTTCTTATTCTAATATGATGAATCAAATTTTAATCTTAATCATAATTAGGATTTCAAGTTACAAAATTATTTACACATCTTCCTAACTTTAATTGAATGGATCTTTGGAAGAGAGAGTGGTTTAAGAGAAAGAGAATCAAAGAATTAAAGAATGAATTAAATAATTAAAGAATGAAGTAAAGATTTATAGAATTAAAGATTAGATCATACAAGGTTTGGGTTGAAACAACTATTGCATAACAAACACGAGATTTAACATAATGAAAAGGCAGAAAATTAAATTACATGAATATAAATGATTGAAATTAAATGTGTACTAACGGAAAGGTTGGTTGTTTGAAATAGACCGTTCATCACCCAAGATGTGTAAACAAAGTAAAGGCCTAGATCTCAAATTCACGTAAAGATCTAAGAAACAATTCATATTCATTAATAAAACAAGATTCACAACTTTTAATTTAATTAATCAAAACCTTAGTAATCATGATTCAAGTCTTGAAATCAGGATCCTAACTATTACATACGCTCATGTTCAATCAAATAAATAAAGTTGTGTTCTTGAAATTAAAAATAAAATAATCACAAAAGTATTTTAGAAATTAGATGTTCAAGGGTTCTAAATGAATGATTTACTTTATTAAATGAAAGAATTAAAGTACAAGGCTTTTTCTAAATTAAATATAAAAAAGACAACATAAAAGATAAAAATCTACAGTCTCACTTGTAAATTTGCATGGTGCTCCTTGTCTTCCTGTCTTTTGCTCCAGCCTTTATCCTCTTGAATTCCATGTCATGTTCAAATTTCACCCTTGCGGTAATGGGATATTTATAGGTTTTAAAAAAGATCCATGGCTTGGATTAAATCAAGGTTTAAGGTCGGAAATCAAAGGACTGGATTGAATCTAAATGGGAATGGATGATGGCGATTTAAACTTGAATTTTAGGGTTGCACAAGAAGTGTCACACGATTTTTGTGTGGCTTTCCTTGGTGGCTAAGTGAAGGTGCAGAGAAGATAGGAGATTGGGAGAGAAATTAGAAATTGGCTTGGTTTGGGATTGGGAAAAATCTTGTGGGATACTTGGGGATTGGATGGTGACGTGTTTTTGGATCTTAGGAATGTATCTAGATGGTTTTTAGTCTAAGTGCATGGAGAGTTTTTAGGTTGCAAAAATCATGGGATGATGAGGTGTGATATGCGCATAGGGGCTAGCTTCAACTACAAGTAGTTCATAGCTCAGGGTTTTATGAATGGAGGGCTTAATTTAATCGGTTTTGATCTAATGGCTCTAAGGTATTTAGGGTAAAATAATTATAAAAATGGGTAGATGGTTGATGGAGGGTTTAGATACATAGGTGGATCTTAAATGGATGATGAAATGCATGACCTAAATCTAAGGTAATGTGTTTATGTGATGGATGCATGTGAAGGCTCTAGGGTTTCTAAGAGATGAATGGATGTGATTAGATTACCTAATATCTAATGGCTAAGATAATCAATGCATGAAATGAATGCAAGGATTAATAGGTGATGTATGGATAAACACTAATCTAAGGTTAAAATGGTCATGATGATGATGGATGACCTAGATCTAATGATAGATGAATGGATGGGTTAGATTTGATGGTGGATCTATGGTTTGACCTAATTGGGTATGTGAGATGGAAGGTTAAGATCTAAGATGGAAATTGGACGGTGTGGATGTGAAGGTCGGTTTTGGGTTTTGGACATAGGTAGTTGGGTTGGAATTAGGTAAATTCAAACATGGACCATGGAGTTCATTGAGCTTTGGGCTTTGGATTTAGATCTAGACCTCAACTCATGCCCATTTGGATTGGATTTGAGACCCGGGGCCTTAGCTGGACTGAGCTTGCACACTGGCCTGGCCAAGAGTGTGAAATGCGCATGGGCTTCCTTGTAGCTTGGCCCATTGAAGCTTTGTGGAGCAAAGCTTGGCCCACTGTAACTGAATCTTGGCCCAATGACTTGAATTTTAGGCTTTGGCACTTGGATTACAGCTTTTAACCTCTAGAATTAAATAATTATTTAGCCACTTTAAATCTAAAAATTATTAATTAATCATATACTCTCATAACTAGATCTATATTAATTAATTTACATGAAAATCCTAGAAAGTGACATAAAAGAATTATAATAATTCTGGGTCTTCTCTTTAGAACACTAAACTTGCAATCTTCCGTTGTTTTAACTTGATTTTCCTAAACTTTTCATTTTTTTTCTACAAAAATGATAAACTACATTAAATTCATCATTATATACAAAATTGAGGATTAACTGACCCAATAATCAGGGGTAAAAATGTAATATTTCAATACCCAACAAATACCCCCAAACTCAGATTTTGCTAGATCTCGAGCAAAACTAGAGCAAACAAAAAAATTCAAGGACACCCAGAAATCCTATTCTAGACCAACTAAATAAAATGAAAATCCTAGACTAAACCACTTTCTCTGGTACTATCGATTGAATTTAGCATATGCAACAAGTTTTTAAACCCCTAGCTCACCACTAGTGGACGAGTTATAATGTCGTGAGGGCTTTCAGTGATAATACCCACAAATATCAACATGTTTAACAGGAACACAAGGATGAGAGGTCTAGACATCTTACAATTATAAAATTCATTTTACAAGGCTTATACTTGGAGTGTAGTGTGTGCTTAACAAACATTAAGATAAACCTCTTGTTCCAAATAGACCCAAGTTTTGTTCACACTGTTGGAAAATTCGCTTTGACTGCAAACCTCACTGGATATATGTCTTGGAAAAATTAACACTCAGAGATTTGGGTTCACTTTCTCTCATGTATATGTGAGTAGAATCTATGTACTCAAAATCAAAGTATCTCACATATGTAATAACAAAGACGGCTCATATCAAAGAAAATGAATGATCTCATGAATATGTGCCACTTTCCTGAGAACGTTGAGTCAAATACCATTATTTTTCTTCCTTTATTCTCTACTTGAAACATCATATTTAGACCTAAGATCAATAGGACTTCCTTTTAGAACGAAACGTGGCTTGGGATCGGGTCAAATAAAAAAAAGGATATAAGGCTCTAAAAATAAATACTTTGAATTGGTTAGAGGTCTTCACGATTTGAATGGGATATTTTTCCTCTATTCTTCTTTTTGGCAGTTTTCAAAGTATTTTCTTTTTCATTATTTTTCTTTTCTTTTCCACAACCTTCTTTTGATATCTGGATGTTTTCCTTTTTTGATGTTATTTTCATTCTTTTCTTTTCTTTTTCTTGTGCCCTTATTTTTAGAGTACCATCCCTTAATTGTTTTTCATCTCTAACCTTTTCTAAGAATAGGCCATGGATATTTTTTATTGGCTCATACTCTTGAACTGGAGTTGGGTATGATAAACATGGTTGGTCAAGAAAACAGGCTATTTTGAAGGCTCAACTGGGGAACTATCAAGATAAGATGACCAACAATCGGTGGATTTTAGGCTCAAACGATCCAAAAATGGCCTAAATCATATCCTAAGTTTCAACAGGTGGTTTCTTTGTTTAAAATAATTTCCAAAAAAATTCAGCTATAATAACTCAATTTTGATGGTATTCTCAGTAATATGACCAAGATGAAGAATAATGAGATCAACAACTACTTATTTACGCGATCAAAGAAAATAGAATTAACTTAGAACTCTCAGAAGAAAAGAATGACTCTAAAGCTCTATCTAAGTATTAGTGCTAAAAATGTGACTCTTTTTACGTCAGATTGTCTAGACGCTGGTAATCTTTTTCAAACTAAAAATTGAAATTGTTTAAGCTCCAGAAGTTTCAGCCCTCACTTACACTCTCTAAAATGATTCTGCCCATTTTTGTCTAAACAAGATTATGACTCGTTTAATGTCAGATCGACAAGATGTTTGTAAGTGCTTAGTCGGAAATCAACAGTTCTTTGAAGTTCAAGGCGTCTCAGTCTTTTTGGACTTACTATGCCCTTCCATAAGTCTACATAGATTTGTCGTTTCCCTACAAGTCTACTTACTGCTGTCTCACAGCGAACTCCATAATCTGATCTTATTCCATTACAATTCCAACGTCCGCATTTGTGACAGATACCTTGTAACGCCCCGCCCTTTTTCACTCGCTTTCCGAAAATCAGAGTCTATTTTTTTTTTTTGAAATAGAAGAGTGAGAGAGGGCGCGGACGCCACGACGCGAGTTAAGTCCGAGCTTCTAAAGCCCGACCCTTAACTGGCCAACCCCACGCGTGCGCGGAACTAAGTCCACGAGAATGGTTCACGCGTAGGAAGTAAGCTCGCAGATTATAATCATTGCGGAACATGATAATAGAGTCTATCCTACCGGTTTTTAGATAGAAGGGAAGATACAACATTAAATTACCAAAATGCCCCTATGATCATATTTATATCACCAAATGTAATTGTCTATAAGTAACGTCCAAACCATATCAAGAAATGTAAATTTATACAACCCGACAAGCTAAGTTACTTTAAAATTATATCTCCAAAATGTAAACGTAAATAAACTAAGTCTGCGCTTCCCAAGCTCCTAAGCTTGGCTCCTGTCATGTCCACCGCTTCCGCCATCCCCTGCTTAATCAGCTAGGGTAGAAGTAGGGCGTTAGTCAACGCGCCCAGTAGGACTCCGAGTAGAGCTAGCACATGGATTAGTGATAACACGCATACCGATACAATAAAATATAACAAAATAAGCATGTAATGAATGTTATGCCATGGGTACCTATGTCATGTGTCCCACCCATCATCCGTATGATCATACAATGTATTATCCCCATGTTTGCTTCTCGGTCGCCTCGACGGAGCATAGCCTCCGGTTATAGAACTATCCCCATGTTTGATTCTCGGTCGCCCCGACGGAGCATGGACTCCGGTTATAGCCCTCAGGCTATCCCCATGTCTGATTTTCGGTCGCCCCGACGGAGCATGGACTCCGGTTTCATTATTTTCCCGCCCATGCCATGCATGAGATGTACGTGCATTATGCTATGTAGTATATAGATAAACCATAATTTTGATATACCATACATAGCCATATAATGCATAATGTTAAAATATAATCCATATGATTCATAACTTAAAACTCATCATAAGGTAAATCATAATCATAAGTCCATCATAAGCCAAATCAAAATAATCTAAAGCACCATCACATATCCATCACTTACAAAAAGGTAGGAATCCTACTGAATACCACGTAGCGTTCCGTTACGCTTTCCGTTCGATAATCCGGTCGCCGATCGCGTACCGTTTACGACGTCCCAATACCTTATTACATTTACCGAATTAGTCCATACGTTATCCATGATTAAGTTCCTAACTGGTCATAACCCTAGATCCATTCAATGATCCTTAAGTATATTACAAGTTTATCAAAAATCGGTCCTTAACTTAGCCCATTATCCATTGGTTAAAACACATACATAAATCCAATTTCTTTGGCCATTTAAATACTCTAATTTGCGAACCTAAATGCAGCAACTATCCACTCCAATTAATCATTCATAATGCATTCGATTTCATGTCTAATCCACATAGGGTTCGGCCATGTACCATGGCCGAACCCATGGTTCTTCAAAGTGGTTAATAATTACCATTTTGCCACTCTCTCCTCTATGGTTAATCATTCACCCACTCATGTCTATTTTAAGTCTAAATTTCATCCATAACTTAGACCCATTTATGATTCCATAACATATCTAAAATCAGCCACCTATTATTTAATTTTGAAAAACATTTAATCCCATATGTCATTTCATATTTGGCCCTAAAGGTGGCCCACAAAGGGATCATGGGTTCGGCCATGGTGTATGGCCGAACCCATGGTACCCTATCTCCCTTCTTTTGGGTCCATTTTGTCTCATTTAATCCTATCACCAATGAATTTAATTTATTCATTTAAGTCCCCATTCTCATCCCATTTAAAACCTCACATATCATTTTCATAAATCCATTAAAATCTAGCATTCTTCTACATCATTTTCCATTTATTAAAACCACTAATCACCACCCTAGGGTTTACCTTTATGGATGCCATTTTTCAAAGACTAATGTTTTGTCCCAAAAATAATCCATTTTAAAATCACTTACCATACTCATAATTTTCAAACTTTAGAAAACATTAACCATTGAGCATCTAAGAGCCCTAACCTTCATATATCACTAACCATGGGGTTCGGCCACCTTGTATGGCCGAACCCTATAGTCCATGATTTCTTTAAAACATCATACCCCCATTTGAATTAAATCATCTATTTACATCACCATTTTCATCCCATTTAAACATCACATTCTATACTCAATAAATCCATTTAAATCTATCATTTTTCTCCATTATCTTTAAACCTTATAATCTTAATAAATTACCCATTATTTACCATGGGGTTCGGCCATGCTACATGGCCGAACCCTATGGTCATCCATTCATTCCATTCTATGCTTCTAAACCCTATTTAAAATCAGCTATTTTAAATCACTTGAAAACTAATTATCATAAATCATTCTCCAACATTTTAAACCCTCTAACCTTAATAAAATCATCAATTACTTTGCATATAGGAAACCTAACCTTTTCTCCATATTTTTCCATACTTCCATCATCCATCATTTAATTTGCCACCATGGGATTCGGCCATGCTACATGGCCGAACCCTATGGCCCAAAGTCTCCTCACAAATCCATAACAATTATTTTAAATACTTAACATCCCTAATCCATTACTTAATCCATTCCTACATTTTATCCATTCCTTATCCTACCATTGGATGGATTTTTAAATTCAAAGCCTATGATGGTTTGGCCACAATCCAATCCAAGGAAATGGATTCCAAAACTTAAAACCCTAAAAATTAAATTTCTTGTTTAGAACATACTTACAATCCGACGACTCCTCCGGTCTTTGTCGCTCCCGTCGACTTCCTTGGCCTCCTTTCTTCTTCTCTTCTTGTTTGATCGGCTAGATGTGCTTGATCAATGGTGAAATATGCTTGGATCGGCTATGGTAGATGGGTTAGATTGAGAGAAGGAGAGGGGAAGGTGATGGAAGACAAGATCTTAGCCTTTGATCTTGAAGGGGTGGACCAAGGCTTGCTCTCTCTTTCTTTTTTCTTCTCTTCTTCTTCTAAGTTTTCTTCTCTTTTTCTTTTCTCCAATGCATGGGACGGTTTTTGAGAGAGGTGAAGAGGGAGAGAGAGAAATGAGAGGGATGAGATGGAAAACCCATCTCATTCCTTGGTCTTACTTGGACCGTACCCCTCCATTATGGCCTCACCAACCAAGCATGGGCTAGCTTGACTTTGGTGGTGGTGGTTGAGACCTAACCACCAAGCATGGCTCCCTTGTCCTCTTTGACTTGTCTATTTTGACCCTAATTAATCAACCTAATTAGTTAAGTTAAGTCCTCACTTAGGTTAATTAATTTCCATCCAATTTAATTCCATTAAATTATCTATCTAATAAATCCACCCATGGTTGACCAAGTCAACCATGGCGGCCCCCACCTATACCTACCCCACCCGCCACCTCACTTGATGAGGTGGAGGTGGGCCCCACTTGGCCATGTTATTTTAATTCCATTGATTTTAACTTAGATAATTTTACAATAATTTTAATCAATTTAATTTACCTTAATCCACCTTAGTCTTCTTAAATTTATCCATGGTTGACCAAGTCAAGTCAACCATGATGGTTGGCCCCACTTTTTCCTTGGCCCACACGCCACCTCAATGGGTGAGGTGGAGGTGGGCCCCACTTGGTCATGCCATTTCATTTCTAACTTAGAGGGTTTAATTCCAATTCACCCTTTTTAAATCAATTGGGCCACCATTGGGCCCACGGCCCAACCAAATTATTTTCTACCCTTTACCTTAAAGTTTGGACCAATTTGGATCCATTGGGGCCCACATGGTGATCGGGCCCACTTTGACCATCATTGACCCGCTTAGTCCTGACTGACCCATTAAATGGATTTCATCCAATCCATGGCCCAATTGGGCCATTCTTGGACCCTTGCCCAACTTTTGATCCATTTGGTATTCCATCATGTCAAAATTCAAATTAAAATCAATAAATGCCAAATATATATTGATTCGAAAATTCAGGCTATTACATACCTAGCCTCTTAGCTTTCCTTTTTGCAGCCAGAGTGCATCGACCACAGAGAGGTCTGGGTTACTCCTCTTGGATTTCCAGCTTCCTCACCCTCATAGCTAAGGAAATGATTTTCCTGCGCAAGTGTGGGGGAACTTGTGTTCTAGACAGACACAATGCAAAAACAAAAACTCGATCGTCTACGTGCATGACTTCTATACAGTTCTTTAACGTCTACTGGTCACAAAGACAAAGATGGATGATGGATGCTGAATTTTTTTTTAAGGGGTCTCAGTTGTGAACTTACTCTCCCCTAAGAATTTTTATAAAATGAATGAATGACCTTAGTACCCCCAAACTCGAACTGAACAATTTCCTCAATGTTCCCTAATCTACACTGGTCAGGTTTAAACGAATAAATATTTTAGAAAAAGAACAATCTAAATATGAGTTGTACCGTGGGATGAAATGACAAACTTCTAGGCTAGATTGACTCAAAGAGAAACTAGACTCAAATTACAACTAGACATTGATGACTCTAATGAACTTTAGACAAACTCAGACATAGACAAATGGGTTGGTGGTTCTAGGTAGAGATGAGCGGGTAAGGGTAAATGGGTTTCTGTAAATGGGAGGATAATGGATGTGCAAATCAGTTTTGGTTAATTGGATCAATGAGCAGGATTTCCTCTGTTCCTTATGGAGTGTAGGGATCTAAAAATGGTTTCGAACGTTGACCATTGACTTTGAAAGGATGACCATTTTTAGGATGCTTGATCTGGATGGCACCATGTGGAAATATGGTTGTGACTATGAATGGACCGGACCATTTGGATTTCAATTTTCCAGGAAAAAGATGCAACCTAGAATTGTACAATAGGACCTTTTGACCAACAATAAACACTTTCCGGAGAATGTGTTTGTCATGAATGTAACGCCTCGCCCTTTTTCACTCTCTGAAAATCAGAGTCTAGTTTTTTTTTTTAAATAAAGAGTGAGAGAGAGTGGGAACGTCACGACGCGAGCTAAGTCCGAGCTTCCCAAGCCCGACCCTTAACTGGTGTGCGTGGATTATGTCCACGAGAACGGTTCACACGCATAAGGTTATACATGCGGAATAATTCAGAGATGCGGAATTATAATAGAATAACTATCCTATTCCATTTTACATAGCAAGGAAGTCCCCCACTTAATAATAAATACCTTAAGTTGAAATATCCAAAATTAATAATCCAAACCATAGCAAATAATTTAAGTTATTATAGTCCCAAATACTAACTACTCAAATTACATGTCCATAATGTAAACTTAAATAAAATAGATCTAGCTCATCCAAGTTCCTAAGCTTGGCTCCGATTGCGTCCTTCGTTTTGTCCATTTCCTATGTCATCATCTAAGGTAGAAGTAGGGCTTTAGAAAACGCGCCCAGTAGGTACTCCGAGTAGGGTCAACACATGGATTAATATAAACAAAATCACATAGATATAATAATATCAAAACAATGAAAGTAAATGCCATGCCATGAGTGTCATATGCCATGAGTCCCACCCATCATCTATATCACAATCACATGGTATTCCTCTTGATGGATAATCCACATCAAGGTATCCCCACGAATACCTTATAGGTCGTCCCGAACGGAGCGTGGACTCCGATTACATTTCAAACACAGTATATCCCCACGAATTCCTTATCGGTCTCCTCGAACGGAGCGTGGACTCCGGTTACAAATCCATACGAATCAGGGTGGATTCCTCCCCACGATTGCCTTATCTGTCCAACCGAACGGAGCGTGGACTCTGGATACAACTCAATCATACATCCCTTGGAATCAGTGTGGATTCCTCCCCACAAACGCCCCGCCCTTTTTCACACTAAGCTTTCCGTAAATCAGAGTCTTATTTTTTTTTTTTATAACAAAGTGAGCAAGAGCGGGACGTCACAACGCGAGCTAAGTCCGAACTTCTAAAGTCCGACCCTTAACTGGCCAACCCTATGTGTGCATGAACTTAGTCCATGGAAACGGTTCACACATATCAATATAAACATGCGGAATTAAAATCATAACATGCGGAATTATAATAGAACCTAGTTCTATTCCATTTTAGATAGCAAAGTACGTCAAGTCTTTAATCATTAATTAACATAACATAATTATTCCAACAAACATCCAACCATAGCAAATTATCTAAACTATTACATGCCCAAAGTCTAGTTACTCAAATACAAGTCCATAAGTAACTTAATCAAAATATAATCCAATCATATATCCAAGCTCCTATGCTTGGCCCTTTTTGTATTCATCGTTCCCTCGTTTCCTGTATCATCCATTATGGTAGAAGTAGGGCGTTAGAACAATTCGCCCAGTAGATATTCCAATTAGGGCTAACACATGGTTAGTACAAACCATATATAATAATATCATAATGTCAAAAGTCATATAAACAATGCCATGTCATGATGTCAAATGCAATGAGTCCCACCTATCACAAATACATATAAGTATCCCCCACATATGTCTTTCGGACGCCCCGACGGAGTCCGATTTCTTCCTGATGGAAAAGCACATTAAGGTATCCCACATAGGTTTTTCGGACGCCCCGACGGAGTGTGGCCCCTCCGGTTACATATCCTTCACCCCATGCCATGCATGGGATGCCAATGAAACACATGTTATTTTATATTATGAAGATAGCATTAAAACTCACATTTGAAACATATCTTTTTACAACATAAATTCATCAAAAATAAGATAAGAAACATTGTACATAAATCCATGGTTTCAAAGAGGTGAGATCCTACCAAAGACCATTAACGTGTCCTTGCACTTTCGTCCGGTAACCGCTCACGATCGTACACACCTTGTGAGGTCCTGTTACCTTATAATATATCAATCAATTAAAACCATGTCCCATTTGATTTAACATTATGTTTAAGTCCATAAACACAACCTTGTTAACAACAAAGTCCACAAAACAATCCCCATGGGGTTCGGCCATACACCATGGCCGAACCCATGGTCCCTTATTTTCACTTAATTACCAAATTGCCATCCATGGCTATCATTCTATTAACCTAACCCTTCATACGTTAAAACCATAAATCATTTCAAGAACACACATCACAGGTTTCAACACAAAGCATACATTTGTTGTTTTCGAATGTTCACATTATTTCTTAGGCTAAGTTAATAGTTTTAATCATGGCCGTTCAACACCTTGGTGCTCAATCTCACTTGAGTAAGACTAATTCCAAGTCTAAAAGTTTAGAGACATTCCATTCCCTCTGTTTGAAGTATTCTATCACAATACTTAGTATGGTTCGTGGTCTATTGATGATATATAAATTTTGAATTCAATTCGTGCAATTCATTCTTCTAGGTGACTCTTTGAGTCATTCCTTTAAAGCAATAATTAATGTAATGCTCCATAATCAAGTAAATGAATTTTGTACATATATTCATTAACAACTATGATACCTCGAATCGTTGAGTGTTTAGTTGTTCTCCGGTGTTGGGGCAAGAGGATCCAATCATACGGAAATAGCTGGAACATGAGATTGTCCCATCTGAGTCTGGGATTGGGACATCTGTGACTGTCTAGGCCCACCCTGTGGGCGATGAGAAGTCCCTGCTTGGGGTGTTTGACTGAGTCGGGGACAATTTCTTTCGATGTGTCCTCTCTGTCCACACTGATAACACGTAGAGACATTCTCAAAGCTCTACACTGTATATTCTTTGTGAAGATTTGGGCAGTTTCCCTTAATATGGCCCACTTGTCCACAGTGACGATACGTGGCACTTGCAAATTTCATTGTCTATATTTGGCGAAATTGTGGACAATTTCCTTTGATATGCCCAGTCTGCCCTCATTGATAACATGAAGATGCACTCGTAGAAGACTGCACCTTAAGTGCAGCAACTGATGGATGTTGAGAGTTTGATCGGAGCCTCTTGTAGAGTCCCGAGGAACTTCCACTGCTCTTCTCCCTCTCGTTCCCAACGTGCTCGTTTGATTCCGCAATGTCCCTTTCAATAATGCTCACATTTCTCGCTGCCTCAGCAAATGTGGCAGCTCGGAGAATTATTACTCTTGACCTAATGTCAGGTCGAAGACCTCTTTCAAATTTTCGATCCTTCTTATATTCCGTGTCGACCATGTATGGTGTATAGAGGGAAAGTCAAATGAATTCCTGCTGATATTCCGTAACTATCATATCTCTTTGCGTTAGCTTTATAAATGCTTGGGCCTTGGCTTCTTTTTCAATCTCTGGAACGTAATTTTCTAAGAACATGTCCTTGAAGCTTTCCCATGTCATTTCTGCCATCAACAGGTTCTCTTTAGTCTATCTCCACCACTAATCCGCATCACTACCAGTTGTGAGGTAGCTAGGAGGATTCTATCTTGATCTTCATAAATCCTCAACAACTCAAATATTTGAGTGATGTTGTCAATCCAATTTACAGGTTCTCTAGGTCCCTCAATTCCCTTGAAATATGGAGTTCGTGATGTTGAAAATCTCTCACGAGAGTCCGTCTCAAGAGTCAATTGTGATAGTCAGGCCAATCATTGTTTGATTAGGCTGCACCGTTGCACTTGTTATCGCCTATAAAAAGGCTCTGGAAATTGGGTGGCATGAGTCGAACGTGTTACTAGTCCTACCAACATTTCATGATTACTTACGGGTTCTTCGGGGTGTTTTCTTGGCGGCATCTTCCTATGCCATGAAACAACTCAATTAGTATTCAACTTATTTGATAAACCCATACAATTGTTCATCCCAATACTTGCACTACATTTCCAACTTGTCTTCGTCATCCTCCTCGAGGAATAACTCTATGTCATAGTTCAACACACAACTGGGGAGTACTTTAAACTCATTCCAACTCTACTTCGTTTGTAGTTTAACTAGGGAAATTTTCAAGTCCGGTTTGAATTTGACTCAGAAAATTCTCCTTATTTGTTATTCATGCACTCTGATACCAACTGTAATGACCCTCCCTCTAACCACCATCATCAGAGTAAAATATATGTGTTAGTGCCTCGACTTTGCCAAGTCCCTAAGTTTGTCAATTCCATGACTCGGGAAGAAGCACTTGCTAGAAGCTTGAAGACTCAAGGTGATCAAGATTGAAGATCATGCTCCACCGGATAGAAGCTCATCATTATGGAAATCACAAAACAAGTATTTGGCCATAGATGACTTTAGGTGGTACCCACACCTTAGGAGGACCATCCATAGGCTTAGTTAAACAAAGGGTAAAATCATAAAGAGCCTAGAGATGAAGCTTGACAGTGAATTGGAAGCGAACTTGGAAACATGAATGAAAGTTCACTGTCAACTCAACCAGTTGTTCTCACCGACCCCTCGGTGGAGACAAGATCGACCCATCGTGTCAAAAACTGGTTGGCCAGATTGACAAAAGTTCCGGATCATAGAACTGTCATTCTGGGTATGCCTATGATCGAGAGTCTCGTATGCACCAACCCCTCGGTGAAAGGCTGAAACGACCCCTCATGGTCAAAGACTCTTCGATAAAGACTTATGAGTTCTGGAACTTAGAATTCAGGTGGACTCTCAAGAAAACATACATATCGGTAATACAGACAGATCGAGAATACCAGGACCGACACCTCGATAAAGGGAGACAGGTCGTTCTGGGTAAAACTAGTGTCTGGACTTGAAACTCTGTCAACATGGTGTTGCCCCGACCTAACCTCTCGTATGGACTGACCTCTCGGTGCCATGATTGTCAACCCATCGGTAAGACAGACCTGTTGGTCAGATATAAATTGTATAGCTGAAAGTGCATTTAATGCTCTACGGTCGGGTTGTTCAACAGTAATATTTCGGCATTGGACTGTCCCGAAAATCTGGTTGCCTTCTCTATAAATACCAATCTTTGTTCAACCAATTGATGATCCTTTGGAAAAACGTTGAGACCCTTATCATTACCATTGAGCTTACACAAGGGCCAATGAAAAGATCACTCTCTCTTGAGCTTATACTTGGAGTATCCAATACAACCAATCTTGTTGATTGAGTTTGTGAAAAAAAAGAGGAAAAAGGGACAAGGATACACATTTAGGATAGACATTGGTAAAACCAATTTTCTAGTGGACTCCCGGATACTTTTGATTGCTTAATACGGATGTACATCTTCGTCATCAAAGAACAACAAGTGGGGGGATCTTAGAGAAGAACACATCATCGAGAGAGAGCTACAAATGCAAGTGCTTCTTGGTTTTAATTTTATTTAAAACCTTTGTATTCTAAAAGTGGATTAAGGAGGCTTGGCTCCAGAACCACTATACAAAATATAGAGCGCCATCTCTAGCACATGTGGTGGGTAGAATTTCCACCCAAATGAATATGTGGAATTCGTATTCTACATGTGGTGGGTGGAATTCCCAGCCAAATGAATAGGTGGAATCCCTATTCTACATGTGGTGGGTGAAATTCTCAGCCAAATGATTGAGGTGAAATTTGTACTCTAATTGTGAGGATGTAAGTCCCCACTTAGTGGATTTGGGGATAGCTCAAGCTTGAGCTAGTCATAACAGTGGATGCAGGTTGGCTAACCGAACTACTATAAATTTGGTCTTATGGTGTTTGATCATTGTGTGTTTGTGTTTTAATATTTAAGCACTCTTCTCAACACACATCACTTTGCATTTGATTAACTTTATTTATACATTGTGCACAAGCATTGATAATCAAGCAAATGCAAAGGGTTCTAAACTTAGTGTGATCATTTAATTAATTAACAATAGTTTATCACACTAAACAAATCTCTTGATTAATATTGTCATTCCGCTGCTCCTAAACTTGAAATAATCAAGAAATTGGGATTGACAACCACAACCAGCCCCCCCCCCCCCCCCCCCCCCACCTCTCCCTTTCTCTTAGGTCAATCCTGTTTTAGGACCAAAGGGAGAACCCTCAATTGGTATCAGAGTCTCGTGCTCTACATAAAGGATTTAACCATCCGAGTTGATCCGTGTAGAACAAAGGCTATGAGAGAAAAACAATGATATTTCCAAACCTCAATTAGTGGTGAAAACTGTAAAGCAATCATGAAAAACTTTAAATGTTTTCATCAATAAATATGTTTGAAAATAGGTGAATAGTAAGTGGTCTAAGGCCTTAGAAGATATATTTGATGGACTCTCAAACTCCATGACCACTCAGCCTAAAAATCAAATAGCTTGGACTAGTGATGAAATGACTATGCACTTTAATTAAGCACTCGTAGCATTCATCAGTGTTGTTTCATAATTTGTTTTTTAAGATCTAAAAAAAGATGTGAAACTGCAAAAAAGGCTGAATGAATCCACGAAGAATTACTCTTCTAGCCCAATGGAAGACGTCATTTACCAAGACCAATGTCTATAGGTGATTACCTAAGTTCATCCATTGAAAAAGTCCAAGTTGAATCCTCTAGTGAAGAAGAGGTGGGTTAAAGGAACTTTGTGAGGATGGCAACCTCCAAGTATCTTATGAGGCCATATAACAAGAATGTTTGCCTCTTAAATGAGGTCAACATCATGGAACAAAATATGGTATTTTGACTCACAAAGTCAAATGGGAAGGCGCCCAAGATTAAAACAAGATTTTTGATAAAAGGCCATCACTGGATGGTGGACTTAGATTCCAAGTCTCACAATGTTACATTCAAATGTGTAAAGGGATACCATTGTTGGTATTACATTTGAAACATCTTTTCTGGAATCACTTCTGTATCTTACCTTCAATCCATGTTCTTGTTTGATTGTTGATTGATCTAGTTTAAGATATTAATGTGTATATGTAAGTTTGCACTACAGTATTCGAATATACTTATCTCATCTCATTTCATATGCCATGTGATTTGTGCATCTTTAGGAAATGAATGTAGGTAGTGCATTACCTCATGTATAGGGTGTGTATGTGGTAACAGTTGATATGGTACACATACACAGTGTCATTTCATTCCAAGTTCTTAACCTTGTGAATCCCTTGTGGATTGAAACATGCTCTATATTTTTAAATAGGTTTTTGGTTTGGTATAAGTTACCAAAAGTGTTGATCAAAATGATCAAATATGCTTATTTGTAATCCATTTATGTACCAACTCTTTCCAAGGAATGAACCTCATTGGAGTATGCTTGAAAGAATGTAAAAGTGTTTATCATGTTTTGAGTAATAACATGATAACATGCATTAGAGTTGTTTGGGTAGCGTCATACTTCATTTCCATATGCATGATTAATGTATTCAATATGTGAAATGAATGTATGGTTTGTGTGCTTAGTGTCTCATTCCAATATCCGTTACTTTACACATTATGTGGAATGAGTTATGATTCGTAAAGACCTAGTCTTTGTTAAAACCTGGAGATGCCGCATCTCATGACATCACACACTTGGACAATATGTTTGAATTGGTAAATTAAATGTGCTCAAGGTATTTGGATTGGATTGTATCCCAGAAAAGAGAACCGTAATCCATGTTTTGTGCCTATCTTTAGAAGAATGTGTTGAATCTTCTAATGGCACATAATCTGTGTGAATGTATGTATCAATACTGGCATTGAAAGGTGAACAAACAAAGCTTGATGAACTATAGACATCACATGCACACACACACACATACCAAATCATCCTTCAATTTTAAAAACCCAGGTGGAAGGATAGACTAGTCGGAGGAACAGACATGTCAGTTCTATTGGAAATCAGAACACAGACTAAAAAAGGGGGAAAATTTGAAAAAAGAGATAGGTCGGTACTTATAGGCATGTCGACACAGACTGGTCGTTGGTCATGACCTATCGGTAAGACAAAAAAATTAAGTTAAAAGGTCTCCTTCTGGAAAAATGACATGTCATTTCAAAAATCGTTGTTTCCTCTCCTGTGATCCCCAGACGATTACCTCCTCTCCTCCCGTACCCTAGATCAGTCGATAAGACCTCTCGAAGCGATTTCTCATTGAAAAATCAGAGGGTTTCTAATTCTCCAGCCTCCAATAGCTTGAAAACCATGGATTTTGTGATTTCCATAAGTTGGGTAAGCTTTGTGCATTCTTCTCTCCTGCAATGGTTTTGTTGTTTCTTAATTAAAGAAAATCATAGTGGAAAATGACAAGGAACAAGTCCCCAGTTATCATTGTTTCCTTTGATTCTGAGAATGATTATGCCAGCTTGTATAAGAAACACAAATCTATGTGGTATCAAAGAGAATCTTCGTCTCTCCTGAATACTATAGGTTGTCGAGTCAAGATCCTCTTGAGGAGATCTCAAAAGAAGAACTCACCGCCACCCATACCTCAAAGGCAAATTGGTACTACCATTAGAGAACCTACCTCTCCTTCTCGAGTGCTAGTCAAATAAAGTGAAAGAAAAGGAAAACGAGTTCAGGTCACAACCTCTCTAGGGATCTCAAGTGGTGAAGAAAAAGAAAGGCATGTTGAAAGTAAGAGGATTGAGGTAAAAGAGGAGAAAGGAAAAGAAAACATGGAAGGTACAAAAGCCGAGTCTAACAGAGCTCTTATAAGACAACTTTATTTCTTCCTTGAAAAACGTTGGAAGTTGAAAAGAAAGATTGGAGCATTTGCAACCTTCATGAATGAGTCAATCCAAAGCGTCTCCACATTCCCGGAAAAACTCAAAGAGAGTTCTCGACGAAAATTCCCTTCTCCTCCATCACCTCCTCAGGATGGCTCTGCTTGTAACACCCCAAATTTTAATTTCATAATTCTTTATTAGAATGGTTTATTTAAATTGTGAATGAATGGAATTTGAGATTTAAATAGTTGAAATGGACCTTAGATGGGTAAGAAATTGGGTCAATTACCCAATTAAGACCCAATGGATCATGCGTAGGGCTGATTTTAAATTAGTTGAGTAAAGTCTAATTAAATGGGTCAATTATCCAATTAGGACACAATGGGTTATAGTGAACTTAATTTAAGGTAAATGGGTAAGGTTAAAGTAATTGGGTCAGCTACCCAATTAAAACCCAACACATCAAATCCACCTCATCAAATGAGGTGGCGTGTGGGTGATGTGGCATAACAAGTCACCGCATGGAAGCCAACTAGGAAAGGTGCCACATCATCGAGTGACATGGCCAAGGTGGGACTCGAATGCTATATGGTGCATGGTACATGGTCGGCCATGTCATGGTTGACTTGGTCAACCATGAGTGAGTTCAAAGGAAATAAGTTAATGCTTGAGTTGAGTTGAGTTGAATGGAAAGTTGAGGAGACTTCCATCTCAAGGTGAGTTGAAGTGGAAGATGGAGAGTTTCCATCTAATGGGGGATGAAACCCATGACTCGATGGAAGTCAAAGGGATGGCTTGGTTTTAGCCAAGGGACACCTTGATTAGATAAAACATAAATGAGGGAAGATGGAAGGACTTGGGCTATTACAAAGAGACACCAACCAAGGAGCACACCCCGCCCCTTGGCCAATCACCTCTCTCTTTTGGAACAAAGAGATTTCTTTCCTCTCTATCTCTATCTCTTCCACATACATTTCGACACTTAGAGAATTTGTGAAGAGCAAAGGAAGAAGAAGGATTAAGGAGGAAAGACAAAGCAAAAAGAAAAGAAGGAGACGAGGAAAGAAGGTATGTATAAGTTTAGAATATGGGATTAAGGGAAACCATAGATTTGGCCATGGTGTAGCCGAACCTATGGGTTCCATATTGGATTACAAGGGCTGGCCAAACTATTATAGGGTCATGGAGTTGGATATCCATTCAAATAATGGATATGTGTTAAATACAAACAATTAATAGAATGGATCCAAAACCATGTTGTAATGGTTCAAATGTTGGAATGATTATGAACAGATCCTAGCTTTGGCTAGTGAGAAGAGTAAATCCAATTAAGAGTTATACGATGATGATAACTATGTTTAGGAATTATAAGGAGTGCATTTCATGAAGAAAGGATTTACAAAATAATCAAACAAAATAGACTGACAAACAGTCAATCAACTGCATCTGGAATTCAGTCGACTGAACTGGTGTTGGCCGAAACAGAAAACAGTTTCTGGGAGTTTCAGCCTACTGGATCTTGTGATTCAGTAGACTGAACATGGGCTGGATTAAAATATATAAGATTTATTGGTGGTTCAGCCGATTGAATCTAGGATTCAGTCAACTGAACATAAACGTATCAAATATATAAGATTTATTGGTGGTTCACAGATACTTATTGAACACGTAAAGGGTTGGTTGGTAATTCAGCCTTGACTGAATGTGAACTGGCTGAACAAACAAATAATCTGATCCAAAGTCAGCCGACTAAATCTGTGATTCAGTCGACTAAACTGGTATTGACCGAGAGTACAGAGGGTTTGACTTAGAGTCAGTCGGCTGAATCTATGATTTAGTTAAGGTTACGATCAAGGGTAAACAATTCTGAGTTGTGTTTCAGCCGACTGAATTTGTATTTCAGTCTACTGAAAGTCTACAGGTAAGGTAGAGAATAGAATTCGGGCATGATTCAGTCGACTGAATTAAAAAGTTTGAAGTTTTAATATTTTTTCCAAATGCTACTGTTCATCTGGAAGGATGTAAGGGATGATAGAAATTAAATGGATAAGCAATTGATTTATGTATGCGATTGAATTTCATAAGGAAAGGAGATTCGGAAAAGGTTTGTTATTCGTTTCGATGTGATCTTCACAAAACAGCAAGGACAGTAAATTGAACGTTGGTAGGAGTCCTACCTTGTTGAGACATTGTGGATTATATATTTGTTACTGGTTTTATTTCTAAATGTGATGGTTTACTTTGGTTAAACAATTGATATATGTATATGAACTGATCTTCAAAAAGATTTATGCAATTTGAAATGAAATGGCATTATTGCATTCATGATCTCATGCATGGTATGGGAGGGAGTATATGGGACAACAAGCCAAGTTATGAATTGTCCTGACATGACTTGGGGCTTGATACTAGCTTGTATGAAGCTATGTGAACTATTGATATGTTGACCTTGTCCGGGATTGATAGAAATAGGTACGGCATAATCTGGGCCAAAGAGCTTCTGGGTAAACAGGTCTCGATACCCTGCACAGAGGGAGGAGTCCACATTCCATCGGTAATTCCGATTAACATATGTGGGGAGTTATAACAGTGTCCTGGTGGTGCCTTCACAAAACACTACGGACGTAAATGGCCAAGGGAACACCTTGATATGGCTTTATTTATCAAGGAAATTGTTGATATATTTGTGTTCTGACTGGATATGAAAATTGGGTGAGAGATCATTGGCATATGACACCCATGGCATGACACATACATTAGCATGGTTTTGATATGAGTATCATGCGCTGGTTTTAGTATTATGAGATGTTTTACAGTTTTGATATGATGTACTTATCTAGATTTTATATTGATCCTATGTGTACATAACCCTATTTGGAATTCCTACTGGGCGCGTTGACTAACGCCCTATTTCTACCCTATAGATGATGGAACATGAAATGACAAGGACATGGGACATGATGGGATCCAAGCATAGGAGCTTGGGCAGATTCATTCTTATATTACTTAGCTTGATTTTGGAATGATGCATTAAGATAACTGATATTTTTGGGATTGTAATAACTTAGTATACTTTGTTATGGTTTGATGATAATTATATTTTAGATAATTATATGGTGATTGGTTTCTTTGCTTATTTGATGTCATGTATATGGATGGAATCTTATCCATATGTTTATTCCGCAAATATTTCAGTAATGCGTGTGAAATGTTTAAGTGGATTTAGTCCACGCACACGTATTGGTGGCTAGTTAAGGGTCGGGTTTTGGAAACTCAGACTTGACTCCCGTCGTGACGTTTCCCCACTCTCTCTCTCTTTATTTATAAAAATATATACTATGATTTTCGACGAGTGAAAAAGGGCGGGGTGTTACACTGCTTAGGATAGTTTTTCATGTTTTATGTTTTGAATTTTAAAAAACTATACTTTTTGATATTTTGTCTAAGCATTCATCATGCCCCCTCCAACACCATATGTACTGCACATTCTGATTATCAATGATAGGACACGGTTTGCTTTGGTTTGATGTGTGTATTGCTGTGTTTGAATGCCTTCTATCTCTTGTCTATGGTTAACATGTTTTTTGTTAAATAGACTAACATGCAAGTTTGAATGAGTTGGTTTTGTATTGGCATGTTAGAGAAATAGGGATCGGGCTGTGATGTTGCACACATCCTTGGAGTTTGGGGGAGCACAAAATATGTGTTGTTTAGCACCTATCAGTGGTCATGACAATGTAGGAAGGAAGGGTGATGCAATGTTGAAAGAAAACTTGGAGAAAAATAAACTTAGAGCCAGCTAAGTTTATGGGGGAGGTGAGTCAAAGAAGTTAGTAAAGATAGCTTGGATAATGAGGGAGAAAACTCCAAACAGGGAAGCTAGGTAAGTTAGCTTGACCCCATTAGGAGAACACCTTTAAGACAGCACAACACAGCTCTTAAAGGGGAAGAAGTAGAAAAACAGTAATGCAATAGCAATTTGTATTGTACTGTGGGGATGATCAATGCTAGAATGCATGAGAAGCATGCATTAGTCAATGGAAAGATTAAATGAGTTGGGAGTAAACTCATGGAAGCACTAAATGGTAAGAAGCATAGGGGAGTGCTTGAAATCCAATCGATGTCTGCCTACTAAACCTTTGTCAATTGTATGACAAAATGGGAGAGAAATTAGTAGAAGCTGTTAGACATCAAATCCAATTATGGGGGAGTAATTGGTAAGATAGGAAAGAAGCCTAAGTGCTTGGGCCTCTAGAAAGAGAGAACCATGAAGGGAAGGAATATTCAAAAGCCAATGGACATGGGAGAATGTCTATGCTTGGAGTTTGGGACTTCAAACTCTCAACACTGATAGCTTGGATATGCTATGGGCAGTATTGGTTCTAGGAAATCATGGTGTATGGCGGAGCATGAATACAAATCTAGTTTAGTCTATGGGGATACAAATTTATATTTTGGACTAACTCCTTTAATGATTTTCTAGTGTTGCTTGCTTATGTGCTTGAACAGGAAAATATGAAATGAAGCAAGCTGAAAAAGATATGCGAAGATCATAGTCTTGTTTTCCATTTGAATATGTACATGAAATTAATGTAATATTTTAAATTCAAATGTGATGTTATAAGGGTGGGTTTGTAATTCGGTTGGCTTTTAGGTTTTGTCATGAAATTGATAAAGGGGGAGATTGTTAGTGCCCCAGCTTGTCGAATCCCTAAGTTTGTCAATTCCATGACTTGAGAAGAAGCACTTTCTAGA
This sequence comes from Chimonanthus praecox, assembly GCA_022113865.1. NCBI lineage: Eukaryota > Viridiplantae > Streptophyta > Magnoliopsida > Laurales > Calycanthaceae > Chimonanthus > Chimonanthus praecox. The sequence continues at coordinate 40,112,420 of CM039086.1, read as the reverse complement.
AGCTTAAAGACTCAAGGAAATCAAGAGTGAATATCATGTTCACGAATTATAGCTCATCGTTATGGCAATCACAAAATAGGTATTTAGTTATAGATAACTTTAGGTGTAACGCCCCGTCCTCTTTCACTCACCGAAAATCAAAGTCTATTTTTTTTTTTAATAATAAAGAGTGAGAGAGAGCGAGACGCCACGTCGCAAGCTAAGTCCAAGCTTCTAAAGCCCGACCCTTAACTGGCCAACAATACGTGTGCTTGAACCAAGTCCACTAAAACGGTTCACACGTACTCAAGCTATACATGAGGAATAAATCATAGATGCGAAATTATAATAGAATAACAATTCTATTCCATTTTAGATAGTAAAGATGTCCATCACTTAATCATAAATATCTTACGTTAAAATATCCAAAATTAACATTCCAAAGCATAGCGGATAATATACGTTATTTGTAACGTCCGCCCCTTTTCACCTAAAATCAGAGTCTATTTTTTTTTTTTTTTAATAAAGAGTGACAAAGGGCGCGGACGTCACGACGCGAGTTAAGTCCAAGCTTCTAAAGCCCGGCCCTTAACTGGCCAACCCTACGTGTGCGTGGAACGAAGTACACGGAGAACAGTTCACACGTAGACAGCAAGCATCAAGGAATAATACAACTATATGCGGAATTAACAATAAGGACTATCCTACAAATTTGAGATCGCGGGAAGATAACATCCATTTAAATTACTACAATACCTCAAAATCATAATGTCCATAATATAATCCCAAAACATAGCAAGTAATCTAATTTATTACATTTCCGACAAGCTAAACTATTGCAAATTACATTATCCGAAATAAACATTAGTAACTATCTAGCACGCCTTTCCAAGCTCCTTAGCTTGGCTCCCGTCTCTTCCTTCCGCTTCGCCACCTCCTGTGTCATCAGCTAGGGTAGAAGTAGGGCATTAGACAACGCGCCCAGTAGGACTCCGAGTAGGCCTAGCACATGGATTAGTAATAACAGCATACAGATAATAACCCAATGCAAGCTGATAAACCATCATATAATGAAACTATAAAGTAAATGTCATGTCATGGGTGTCTATGTTATGCATCTCACCCATCATCCAAACCATATAATATCATATCCCTCTTGACGGCACGGCCTCGTCAAAATATACACAATCCCAAATCATCCCCCTGGACGGCAAAACCTCATCCAGATATAACCAATCACAAATCATCCCCCTACACAGCAAAACCTCTTCCCGATATAACCAATCACAAATCATCCCCCTTGATGGAAGAACCATCATCAAGGTATCATAATTACATACAACAACCTTGATAAATCAAATACATTAAAATATCTCCATGTCTGTTTATTGGTCGTCTCGACGGAGCATGGACTCCGGGTTCATTTCATCCTTCCCCTATCATATCCCTCCCATGCCATGCATGAGATGTAGATGTCATATGCCATGTAATGAATATAATAACAAACCAGGACATTTAAAAATCCCATCAATAAAACATATAACTTGATTATCAAAAAGAGATCAAGAAAAGCCTCAATAATCACATCATAGCTTTAAAACCCATTTATAAGCCAATCATATACTTACCAGAATAAATCAAATGAAAGCCCCTACATAATACATAATTCAAAACCAATCTTAACCAAACCATATAATTTTCAAAGTAATTCAAAGAAACCATCACTCCATCCATGGCTTACAAAAAGGTTAGAATCCTACCAAATACCGACTAGCGTTCTTTCTTTCGTTTCCGTCCGACAGTCCAGCTACCGACACGCATACCGCTTGCGATGTCCAGTACCTTATTACACATTAATCAGTCCACATTTTAATTACATGAGTGTAAAATCAGCCTCCCAGGCTTCATTTTACCCTACATAATGCTATTACTTAGAATCCCTAAACCCATGATCATCTCCCATGGAGTTCTTCATTTTAGCCATTATTTACGATTTTGCCACTACCTCTTCTCCATGGTTAATCACTCATTCATCCATGCATGATTAAGTCCATAGATGATTCATAGATTTGGATCCATCAATGACCCATCACCCATATCTTAAAATCAATAAAGCCAGCCATTTAATTTAACCTAAAGTCCATTACTTTAAACATGTACAAACACATTAACCTTAGGCCATAATGATCTACAATTGAGTCATTAAAATTCAGCCCTTTAAATTTAACCAAATCTCCATTGTCCTTGGTCTTTGGTTACACATTAAATTCATCATAAGTCCCTCCATTGAGAGAACCTAAACCATACACTTGACTTATCATTACTTAATCACACTTCCATTACAACTAACAACACTAAAAATTAGCCACTTAAACACTCTAATCCTCATTCCTTTCTCACATACATCATACCAAATTTATCCATAAGTTTACCCACAAATGTGTCATGGGTTCGGCCATACACCGTGGTCGAACCCATGGTGTCCTTTTCTCATTTTATTTTTTTCTTGGGTCCATTGCTCACATTTTAATTTATCACAAATCCCTCTATATGGGAATTTCATCATTTATTTAGATCATTCATTTGATCAACATTTGTTTCATCTCTTGAGCCCATCAAAACTAATAACATTCCCCCTCATCTTTTCATGGTTTCAAACATACTTAACCCATTGAATCTTCCCATTTTCCATCCTTTTTAAACCCCTTTAAAATTTGTAATACATGACCATAGGGTTCGGCCATACACCGTGGCCGAACCCATGGTTCATGTTCCATTATTTTTCTATGCCTCTTAAGGCCACAACATTACTCATTCAAAACCCTAAACTCATTAATACATTAATCCCTCTTTTGCATCCCTTAAACCCATCATTTGATCACCATTACACCACCATAGGTTTCGGCCATTTACCATGGCCGAACCCATGGTGGTTCATGATCCACCATTCATTGCTCCAAACACCTACATTCACCCATTTAAAATCCTAATTTTCATTTGCTACCCTCATTGTCTTCCATTTATCAAAACCTTAACCAATTAAATCAATTAGCTAATCACTCACCATGGGGTTCGGCCATGCTACATGGCCAAACCCTATAGCCCATGATTTTTCTTCCAATCATCCACTTCCATACTTAATTCATAAATTACCCAATGCACATAATCACTTATTTATTTCTTTTCCCTACTCCTAATTCACCCATTTAGGGTTTTCTCCATCTTCCATTTTCTCAAAACCCTAAAAAAAAACATACATTACTTACCATGGGGTTCGGCCATGCTACATGGCCGAACCCTATGGCTCTTAACTCCAAAAAAATGCATGTACCTCTATGTTTAATCACATTAATCATATAATGTCCATAATCCCTTTTTATTTTTCTTAATCCTAATTTTTCTTCATTAGGGTTTTTGCCCACTTTCCATTCCTTCCATTTGATGGATTTAAAATCCATAGCATAAACTTATGTAACCACCATTAAATTCACAAAAATAAATTCCAATTCTTAAACCATAAAAATCCAAATTTTCTTGTTTAAGGAATACTTACAATCCGTCGTCTCCTCCGACTTCCGGCACTCCCGTCGGTTTCCTTAGCCTCCTCTCTCCTTCCTCTTGATCTTTGGTAGGTCAAGATTCTTGATCCATGGTGGCAACCCCCAACCTTAGGATCGGCCAAGGTAGGGTTTAAATTGAGAGAGGGAGAGGGAGAGATGATGAGAGGGGAGAGAATCACCTTGATCTTAGGGTGATTTTCCTTAAAATTCTACTTCTTTCTTCTCTCCTTCTCTTCTTAGCTTCCTATCCTTAATTTCCTTCTTCTCTTCTCCTTCCTAGTGTGGGACTGCCATAAGAGAGTGAATGATTGAAATGAGAATGAAAAGAGAGAAAGAAAGGAAAAGATGAGGCTTATCCCCATTTTTTTACTTTACATTAATTACATTCACCAACCTTAAGATATTTTTGAGATATTTAAATTGCTTTATGGTGGTGGTTATCTAAACCACCACCAAACCCAACATGTTTCATATTTGAGGTTGGAATGAGGTGGGTCTTCACCTCTTGGCCCCACTTTGACCACTTTTAACCACCATTTTAAATAATTTAATTATTTAATTAATTAGATAATTACCTTAGGTTAATCCATTTGTACTTAACCTAACTCCATTACTCCACCCATGGTTGACCAAATCAACCATGGTGGCCGGTCCCACCAAACCTTGGCCCACATGCCACCTCACTTGATGAGGTGGAAGTGGGTCCCACTTGGCCACATCACCTTGGTTTAATTCCAAATAACTTAGGTGATTTAAATTTTATTAAGCCCACTACAACCAATTGGATCATCATTGGGCCCATGGCCCAATTACATTTCCATCGTACCCATTTACCTTAGAGCTTAACCATCTCGACCCATTGGGTCCCAAATGGGTATTTGACCCACTTTGACCACCCATGGCCCAATTGGCCATCATTGACCACTTAAATGACTTTAAAATGTAATCCATGGTCTATTGGGCCATATTTGGGCCTTTGTCCAAATTTTGGCCCATTTACCATTTACTCCACAAATTTCCAATTTTTATCATTAAAATAAATAATATTCACATATTTATTGATTTAAAAATTTCGGGCCATTACATTATTACAGTCCCACGAACTAATTACTCAAATACATTATCCATGAGTAACTTAAACAAAATGAAACTTAATCATCCAAGCTCCTATGCTTGGCTCCGATCACGTCCTCGTTTAGTCCATTCCCTGTGTCATCAACTAGGGTAGAAGTAGGGCGTAAGACAACGCGCCCAATAGGTATTCCAATTAGGGCCAAACACATGGTTTAGTATAAAAATCTAGATATAATACATCATGTCGTATCTGTAAAACATCGTATCCAAAACAGTGTATAATAATAGAGATCCAATCATACAGATAAAAACCAAAAACAGTGCATGATAATAGAGATCATAATCATGCCGATGCAATGCCATGCCATGGGTGTCTTATGCCATGAGTCCCACCCATCACCCATATCACAATCACAGAACATCCTCTTGATGGAAAGTTCCTCATCAAAGTATCCTCACAAAATATAGTATCCTCTTGATGGAAAACTCATCATCAAGGTATCCCCACAGTTGTCTTACGAACGCCCCGACTGAGTGTGGTCTCCAGTTACCTCTTGATGGGACAATGCACATCAAGGTACCCTTCACGACTTACGGACGCCCCGACGGAGCGTGGGTCTCTGGTTACCTTCCATCCCTCCCATGCCATGCATGAGATGCAAATGCCAACATGCTATAGAATTTACAAAATATAGCATGAAAATCCCATAATTGCAACATATTGTTTGATACGAAAATAACTTATCAAATATGAAATAAAATCATCATAAATACATAATACATATCCATGGTTTCAATGATGAAGGAATCCTACCAATGATCAACTAAAGCGTCCTTGCGTTTTTGTCCGGAAACCGATCAGCGATCTTACACCACTTGTGAGGTCCCATTACCTTATTACATATCAATAAGTTAAACCAACGTTCCATTTAACTTCTAACCATACTTAAGTCCACAAAACATCTTTGTGGGGTTCGGCCATACAACATGGCCGAACCTCACTTACTTGGTTTTGGATCCAAGGTCATGTCATCTTTGATTCATTAAACCAATCACATATAAGTTAATCATTTAACCTTATTAACACCCTAAATCCATAAAACATTCCCCATGGGGTTCGGCCATACACCATGGCCGAACCCATGGTCCATCATTTTCACCTATTGACATCTTTGCCATTATTCTATCCATGGCTAATTACCTAGCTTATTTATATATGACTTAAGTCCCAAAATGATCCATACATGATTCCTTAATCCAAAAACATGATCATGGGGTTCGGCCATACACCATGGCCGAACCCATGGCCCTTTAATTTTACCATTTGGCTATTATTTCCTTCCATAGGTAATCACCTAATTTACTTATCCATACTTACGTCCCTAACATAGATCATGACTAAACATTTCATTCATTTAAGCATGCCTAGATTCATAAATAACCCATTAAAAATGGTCTGAACCCATGATGTTCGGCCATACAACATGGCCGAATCCATGATGTTCATCATCATCCTCCCTTTGCATCATTTACAATATTTAGACCCATAAATAAAGTCCCTCCATGGCAAGTTTAATCATACCCTTAGGTCATCATTTACAACCCAAAGTCCATCAACATGATTTCCATTTTCATGATCCAAATGCATCTAAGTCCATCAACATCCCTCCATTTAAAACCTTTTAAAAGCATTAATAACCTTCCATGGGGTTCGGCCATACAACATGGCCGAACCCTATGGTTCAATAAATCATAACTTCATGATTGATCCTTTTAAAAACCTATTAAGATCATTAACCAACTTCCATGGTTTTCATCCTTCAAAACCCATAACAATTACTAACACACTTCCATTTTAAAACCTTTTAATATCCTTAACCCTTTCCATGGTTTAACCACCTTTAAAACCATTTAAACCAATGATATTCTTCCATGGGGTTCGGCCATGTGGTTCATCAATTTATTCTAAAAATCATATTTCCAAGATTTAATCCTTTGATGGGGTTCGGCCATACACCATGGCCGAACCTCATAAATCCCCTTTTTGTACATACAATTTAGGATTTGTCTATGCAAGGGCCAAACTACGATCCTTGATCATCCACTATTTCGCATATGGTAATGCATAAGTCCTTAGCCACAACAAGATTAGGGTTCGGCCATGCAATGGCCGAACCATGTTCCTTGACCATTTTACTTAATAAAATCTCATTGAGTACTTCCCGATTCCGCGACTCCTCCAGTTTCTTTCACTCCTTCTTGTTCCTCCGCTCTTTTCCTTCCTTAGCCTCTTCTTCCTTCCTTCTTGATCCTTGGCCGAGATTGATCTTGATAAAACCTCTAAAAGTGGTTCGGCCAAGAGGTATAGATTTGAGAGAGGGAGAAAGAGAGAAAGTGTTCTCCCTTTGTCTTGAGAGTGATCGGCCTTGAGTGAGAAAGTGAGATAGAACAAGGAATTCTCCTTGCTGCCCAATGTAAATCAGCCAAGGGTGGTCTCCTTTGGTTGATACCCCTTTGTAACTCCCATGACCTTACACCTCCTCATTGATACTTATTATGGGGGTTTCATCCCATGAGATGAAACTCCCCAACATATGACCCTTGGGTTTCCATCATGAGATGGAAACCCTCCATGTTCCAACGTGTACACTTGGACATGTGTTGTGTAACATCAAAACCCTCCAACTTCCTTGTCTTGATCAATGAAGGTCGGCCCCTCAGTGCGTCCGACCTGTCGGCACTGGACTATCCCAAAAACTGGTTGCCTTCTCTATAAATATCAATCTTTGTTCAATCAGTTGATGATCCTTTGGAAAAAATTTGAGACCTTATCATTACCATTGAGCTTACACAAGGGCCAATAAAAGGATTACTCTCTCTTGAGCTTATACTTGGAGTATCCAATACAACCAATCTTGTTGATTGAGTTTGTGAAAAGAGAGGAAAAAGGGGCAAGGATACACATTTAGGATAGACATTGGCCAAACCAATTTCCTAGAGGACTCCCGGATACTTGTGATTGCTTAATACAGAGGTACATCTTCGTCATCAAAGAACGACAAGTGGGAGGATCTTAGACAAGCACACATCATCGAGAAAGAGCTACAAAGGGAAGTGCTTCTTGATTTTAATTTTTACTTAAAACCTTGGTCCTGTAAAAGTGGATTAAGGAGGCTTGGCTCCGGAACCACTATAAAAAATATAGAGCGTCATCTCTGGCACATGTGGTGGGTGGAACTTCCACCCAAATGAATAGGTGGAATTCGTATTCTACATGTGGTGGGTAGAATTCTCAACCAAATGAATAGGTGGAATTCCTATTCTACATGTGGTGGGTGAAATTCCCAGCCAAATGAGTGAGGTGAAATTCCTACTCTAATTGTGAGGGTGTAAGTCCCCACTTAGTGGATTTGGGGATAGCTCAATGTTGAGCTAGTCATAACAGTGGATGTAGGTTGGCTAACCGAACCACTAAAATTTGGTTTTATGGTGTTTGATCATTGTGTGTTTGTGTTTTAATATTTAAGCACTCTTCTCAACACACATCACTTTTCATTTGATTATTTTTATTTACACATTGTGCACAAGCATTGATAATCAAGCAATATACAAAGGCTTCTGAACTTAGTGTGATCATTTAAGTAATTAAAAACAGTTTATCACACTAAACAAATCTCTTTATTAATATTGTCATTCCGCTGCACCTAAACTTTAAACAATTAAGAAATTTGTGAACACCATGGACACTGGGATTGAACTATTCAACCCCCCCCCCCCTCCTCCTCCTCCTCCTCCTCCTCCTCTAGGGTCAATTGTGTTCTAGCACCAATGGGAGAACTCTCAATATGAATATTTGGGTGGAGAAGGAGGCAAACATTACGACGCGATCCAAGTCCGAGTCTGAAGACCCGACCCTTGACTGGCCCAACTAGAATGTGCATGATATTTTGCATACACTCTCATAATCCTGTGAAAATTTAAAACATTTTATACGTTTACATGAATAGTCAACACATCCATAGCTAGATAAGGAATGTCCACAGACTAGAGTTAAATACAAAACAACTTAAATTTATAAATTCCACAACCATAAATATTAAATTCCCCAAAAGATAACATTATTCAAATTACATTGTTCTCAAAATCTCAAAAAAAGAAATATGATATAACTAAGCTATCCGAGCTTCCTCATTGCATCCATCTCACTTGTATTCGGCCATCTCATGGTCCAATTTCATATACGTACACCAAACCTGCAACCACAATCTAGGGGGGAAATTTATGGGCTTCGTCAATGCGCGCAGTAGGAATTCCGATCACATAATATGCCTCCGGTGTGTCATATTAAGACAAAAATATACATATTTGTACTTTTATCAAAATCTCGATCATATCATACTTCAAATTACATAAAACTATACTTCAAAACATAACATGACGTTATAAGTGTTTCGACTTTATTAAAACCACTCTTAGGTCGTAAAACCCATATCTAAATTACAACTATCTTCTTTCAAGATAGACATATTACTTTCTTTAAAATACTTATCTTACTATGAATCTCATATTTCACTCACCCTAGAAAGCTCATACTTGAAAACATAATATCTAATTCATTATAAGATATTGTACTCATACCTACTCATCTCATAATTTTTATTCTCAAAACAATGTCAAAATAGTACTTATAATGAAATCATATTCACTTGTCCTTTCAAAATACCACATGCCGACCATGTATCATAATACATTTCATTATGAAGATACCGTATTGAAAATTCATTCTTAAAACCTTTTTCGAAAACCATATTTGTTTCATCATTTCAAATGCCATGCTCAATTCATGTAAATGTTCATCAATATGTAACATGTTATGTCATTGATGCCATGATTCATGCATACCCTTATCATGCCCCATGCGTAGGTCTTTCAACATTTCCTTTAGAACAACAAGGCATTTCATCTTCCCGTATACTCTTTTCATATTTGTCTTTTTGGGGTGTCCTGTTACATGTCATCATAAACTCAACCGGTCCCACCGATGAAGCATTCTTTCTTGGCCATTGACATACAATATCAAACCCTGCCCAGGACAATTCAGCACTTTGATTCGTCAATCATAACACGACACCAAAGCCTGTCAGAACATTCGGCACTTTGGTTCATTGACGGTAACTCCATAACAATAATCATGACCCTAATGTCCATTTGGACAAATGGTCCTTGGTTATCATTTCATGCATTTTTCATCACATGCTTCATGCATGAGGAATATGAATGCAAATGAATGCTAATGTCCATACATATGACATATCTCCAATCATTATCAAGGGCATAAAAATCTCTTTTCACCATAAATGCTTTATACTTTCAAAACATTATAACTTTATTCAACATGGTCAGATAGATTCTCTATTTATGATTTACAAATCCCAAAGTAGTTCAAAACTCCATTTAGTTGGAATCTATCATATTCTCATAATATCACATATTCAAGATATCTCAAAAACTTCTTATTTTCATGTGATACAAAATCATTCAAGGTATTACTTTCATAAAATAAAACCATTCAAAGGTATTATTTTTTATAATCATACTATTTGATTCTTATAGTACTATAAATCATAAATCGAGAATACATGATTTTTAAAGGAACTCAATTCATCATTTGCCTATTCATTAACAAAATATTAGGTCCACACGCATAGGATTTCAACGAAGTAAGAAAACCTACCTGATCTTAGCCGATCAGTGAATGAATGTAATCCACGAACTAGCTTGCTCAATCCCGGGTTCACTCTTTGACCATTCGTTCATTGTTCATGCATCAAAATATCACATACATAGCATTAAATTTTTTTTCTCATTAATTGTTCTTAATTTCTAATCTTTTCATGATTTTTCTCATCACCTAAGACTTCATTAAGTCTCATAAGTTAATCAGGTTAAGACTGATACCACCCAAGTGGTCCCACAAAAAGAGTTAGGTCCATTTAAACAAACTCCACAAAACTGGCCATTTCTCTAGCTGACATATCGACCAAAGTCGATGTGTACTGAAGTCATACACATCGACTGTAGTCGATATGACCATTTCCTGGACATCTATTCGGGCACCTGCTTTCTTCCCTCTTTTTCTCAAGTTATGGTACGAGTATTGGTCTATATCTTCTACTGGTTTTACAATAAAATTTCCTCTTATATTTCTCAGATTTGTTCATTAGAGAGGCTCATCGACACAGCAGGTGTATATCCTAGAATTAGTCTACCTGTCAATCAGTCCAATCTAAGCAACCTTGCAAAACTGATAGCAGTTCTGCAGTACTTATCGACCTTAGTCGATATGTCCTGCAGTACAGAATCAGTACACATCGACCAGAGTCGATGTGTACTCTAGATATGGTTTTCGTTTCCTTTCCTTTCTTTCATTTTCTTTTACTTTAGTTCCCAGGTGTATACATCGACCCCAGTTGATGCATACCCCTGTGTCTGTTTCGAAAAACATTTTTTCTCCATTCCCTTCATTTCGTCTTCATTCCCAGGTGTACACATCGAGCCCAGTCAATATGTACTCCTGGGTTTCATCCAAATGGCATGTATTCCTCTTTGCATGTTTCTCATTTTGATCTCTTTCTCCCAACGTTACTTCTACCATGTTCTCTAGCCATTATATTGTGTTTATTTTACCTTAGATCTAAATAAAACATTATACCTTGGGAGATCTTTGGTGATTTCTCGGATAAGAGATGCTTGAGCTCGAGTTGGGTTTTCCTTGCTCTATCCTTGCTTCTACTCTCTCAACTTTCCTCTTCCTTTTCATCCTTCTTTGTTTTCTCTCCTTTACCGAGCTTCCTTGGAGCTCACTGATTTTGAGTGTGAATGGATGGAAGAGAAATGGATGAGGGAGGATGTACTACGTTTGAATGGGATGAGGAGGACGGAATGGACTCGAGGAGTCCTCCTCCTCTTCTCTACTCTTCTTCTATTTCTCTTTCTTGTTGCCCTAACCATTGAATGGGAGAGGAAAGAGCAGCTGCTCTTTTCTCTCTCCATGGTATCTTTCCTCTCCTTTACTCAACAAGTAATCCACGTGGAGAGCATGCATTGGCTCTCAAGGATGGTGGCAGGTGTATGGGAAACAAACGAAGACAGCTGCGTGTTTTAACTCAATGCATTGAATATGCACGATACATGTTTTTGGTCGATACATATTTTTGGTGGATTTATATACACATTGACTTCTGTCGATGTATACATCCAGGATCTCCTTCTTCATCTTCAGTCAACACACAATCCACGTGGAGGCTATGCATTGGTCATCCAAGACGGTGGTATGTGTGGTGGGTGGGTGATGGGACAGCTACAGTTGTTAGACCTAGGGCTTAAGCCGCTGGACATTCCCGATATATGGTTGTGGTCGATATGTACAACAATAATATACATCGGCCAAAGTCGATATGTACATTTGGAAATCTTCGCTTCGGGTCCGTTGGCCAACATATGTTCCCAAGTCGATACATACTTTACATGGACACATTGACTAGGTCGATATGTCCTCCAGGAAATCTTCAATTTCTTCTATCCCTTTCTTTTCATTTCTTTTCTCACTTAGTTTAGTACCTAATCCTATTTCCAATCCATTCTTTTAAGAGGAGATTATATTAATCCACTGGTTTAGAATTTCAGAATGTTACACGAGTTCTCACAAGACCTCTCTAATCATTATTAAGTAATTACTATCTAAATTGCAATACTTTATATTCTTGAGCACCAATTCACCTTCGGTGACTAAGCTTCTTTAGAGAGAGAAACTGGAAATTGGAACTTAAACATATTCGATAGATATGGGCTATCCCAGGACTTTACTCATATCTTCTTAACTAACCTTTCATTGCACCTGTTAAAACATTTTGAGAAATTTTAGGACTAATTCTTATGATTTTCATGTATCCCCTTACTCTCAAGAAAATACACTAGTGAGTGGGCCACCTTTCTGGTCCCACTGCTATTACGAAAAACAGCTATAAGTTGTCCCAATCGACAATTTAAGTGCTGGAATGCATGTGATTGCGACCCACCTTGGAAGATATGGCAAGATAATAGGGACTGTTGGGCCCCTCTGATTACCTCCAAACAGTTGACTGTGGGGCCTAGGTAGCTCAGGACATTGACCAACGAAGCCTAAGGGCTCATTAGTTGAATAAGTTCAATATTTAACTTTATCAAAGTACAGAATTAATTTAACTTAGTTTATTTATTAAATATTTAATCTAACATAATTTCTACCGTCATCACCTCATTCCTTAAATGGGTTACCTTAACCTAATATAAATTTTGTATATAAAATTTTATTTCATTATTGATAATAAATTACATTATTGATAATAAATTACATTTTCACTTACATATTTAAAGTTTAAACAAATATTGAGTACATAAAGTTGGGATTATTTTATAATTTTTTTCATCAGATGACTTCTTTTATGATTCATGCAACATACAAGAGAGAGAGACACGCCAGTTATCAATATTATTTGAATATCATTCTATATTTGTTTAGTTATACTAGTCGTGAGGCATGTTCACTAGTAAAATTTGTTCTAGCACCATCATTTTTACATCCTTATAACACAAATGACCAGAATGTAAATATCAATTTTATTCATACTAATCAAATTTTGATTTGAAAATTAAGTTAGAACAATAGTAGTTAAAATATAAAAGTAAATATTTTACAAGGTGCATTGGTCAATCATAACTAAATGAAAAACTAAATATTTCTAACATACAAGAATAAGTAATTAATTTTAATTTGTGTCGGATGTGTTAGACAAGGGGTTGTAAAGGTTGTAACAATATAATGTTCCATTTTCCTTCTCGATCTTCAAAGAGTAATAATCATTTGTTTTGTAGATTAGGTTTCTCTTGGGTGATGTCGTCCATGAGCAGCAGGGATAAAAATTTGGGTTTTTCGGTATCTCATATCTCAAATATCAACCAATCTCAATCGATATATCTCTCTCTTAATATTTTTAAAAATAAATTCATTGTGTATAGGCTGATATCGGTGAGATCTCGATCATATTAGTCGAAATTTATACCCCTGACACACAGTTGCCTTTGGATCTTTTGGGCCTATAATGTAGAGTCTACTAATAAACGAGGATGGATAGATTTGAAATGTATTCATGTAATAATATTTAATAAAGTATTAATTTAAGGGTGAGATCAATGTCAAATAAATTCAAATTAGAGAATGATACAATTGAAGAGGGTAGAAAGATGTAAAAAAGTAAAGACTTCAAACCTCTCACTGGAAACCCAAGGTGATTGTCGCCAATGGCGATGTCACAATCAAGAAAATGTGTCTTGTTGTGTATTCACTCTTACATTTTCCATTGCCATAAGAATTTTCTTTAGAAATGATTCCTAATGTGTGTGAAAATTTTGTGTTCACAAAATTACAAGAACGACTATAACTTTTGATATTGATAAAATAATAAATGTAATAGATAATGTAAATAAATAATAATAAGTAATAAATATTAAATATTGAGTTAATATATTAAATAAAAATGTAATTCATACATCCCAAACCACTGAAAAGGTGACCCTAAACCCATACCCATATCTTTATCAGTGACTTAAATACTTAACTAAATAATTTTTCCACTTCTATTGATATTGATAATGTATAAAAAATACAAATATAATAATATAAGAATAACAGTAATAAATATAGTAAAATAATGTTGATAAATAATATAATATAATATAAGTGCATAAATGAAAGGGGAAACCCGCATGATCAACACTAGCGGTGTGGTGACCTTACCCATACGACCATGCCAAGCGTGAGAATTTTGTCTTAAGATTGACGATCCACTTGGGATTCTTGAGTGAGACTGCTTTGCTAACTTTAAGTCACTCTCTCTCGCCCTTGGATTCTCTCTATCTCTATCACCTTTCTCGTAAATAACAGCTTTAAAAAGAAAATGGCAAACTCTTCTCTTTTTTTCTCTTTTTTTTTTTAATTATTTTTTATCAAATGTTCGAACAATGCATGGACCAGGGGTCAGAAAAACACCTCGGCCCATATTTCGGCCGATATGCATATCGGCCGATAAGTTTCTCTCTCCTCCAATATCGGTATTTCTCTCTCCTCCGATATCATCATTTTACTCTCATCCGGTATTCAAAACAGTGAAAAAACCGTGAAGAACCATGAAAAACAGCAAAAAACCTCAAAAACCGTGAAAACTATGGTAAACCGTGTAAAACCGTATCGGAAGAACCGTGAAGAACCGCAAAAAACCATGGAAAACCGTGAAAAACTGTATCGATTTTTTTTAAAAAAAAAAAAATTAAATACCGATATTTATGCATATCAGTCGATATGGTGACCGATATTGCGGACCGAATATCGGCCATATCGGCCGATAATAGTTTTGTACGGCCGATATAGTTCGGTCTTAAAAAACCGATACATATCGGCCGATACGATATGTATCGGCCGATATTTCGACCCCTGGCATTGACCATTTTGGAGAAGGGCTGAAATCTACCGAGATTGGAGAGAACAGAGGTGACTTAGTAATCAAATTAGTCAAAATGTGAGGGAACCAAACACATTTTTGTAAAATTAGTTAATCACTAATATCAAAGATAGAAGAGATGTTATGTACACAGTGTTAACACATGAGTAGAATTTCTAATTAAAAATTGAATTGAAAGAAGAGGGCGTTCATGTGCTTATAAAACTCAAGATGAAAAGATCTACTAACAATGTAGGACTTGCTAACACTCCTCCTCAACACCTGAGTTGGAGGCATTCGACTCTTCTCCTCCATGTAGGACTGAAGATTCGAACCCGACCTATCCCTATGGTACCCTACTATGATACTATATTAAACACATGAGTAGCACGCATTCTTAAAACACACTTAAAAGTAAAAGGTGTTCATGTGCTTAAAAGTCTAAGATCCAAAGGTCTACCACTGATATGGAACTTGCTGAAAGAGAGAAGGAGAAGAAGATAGAAGAAACAAAATTTTGACTTTGAGCCATATTTGTAGAGGACTTCAAAATAAGCTCATTTCTATTGGTTTTATTTTTAATCAATTTATATTTTCTATATTCCAACATTTAAATTACCCAATTTAATTGATAATTTCGTTTTGCATTTTCGTATTTCAATTAATTTCATTTATCACAAAATTATAAATCACATTTTCATTCATCTAGATATCATCTTTCATGTTTTTGAGTTTTTATTTTTCATTATAGTTCATGCATTTTTATTTTGTTTTCGTTATTGCTAATAAAAGTTGTATTAAATTAAGTTATTAATAATTTTGATGATTAGAAAAATACTGATCGACATGGCAGCCACGTCGAAATTAGACGACGTAGTCATGAATAAACTAGAACATGCAGTTTGCAAGACTAATTTTACGTTGTCATTGTACTCTGCTCTTCTAACAGTCCACTCATTTGCTTCCCAATCTATCCATTCCATTAGAAAAGCCTCTCTAATTTTCCTGCTCAAATTGACGAATCCTCTTCTTTCTGCTACTAACAAATATTATAAATTTTCCTTTCCAGTGGCCCAGCTTCGAATTGAGTAAGATTCGATCAACTGCAACCCCCGGCGGAGAAGCCTAGCCTTTGGCGGGCGACATCGTAGACGACATCATAGCTGCGCTGCTGCCGGTTTCCAAAAATCCCGACGCTGCCGGCGTCTTGGTTCCCGGCAAACGCCAAGCAGATCTGCGACTTGCTCACCGTGTAAAAGATTCCCGAAATATCGACATTGACATCGGCTCCATCCTTGAATTGCAGTACTATTGTTGGCACAGACACGGAGTCATGGCCGCTGAAATCGTAGCATGTGTCGAACAGCTCGTATGCCGGAGCCGTCGAATAATTTGACATTGCGCTTCGGAAGGCTGACCTGAGGGCCGAGTAGGCCGCCGGTTGAAAGCGGGTGATGACAGTGCCTGAATCGATAAGGGTGCCTGGTGAAGCAAATACTGAAGCATCTATGGGCAGGCTCTGCCCGCCCACTTTTATGCCAATCATTTCTAAGAAGTAGAAGGAAGGAGCATTCTGGTTTGTCACCAGTGGCGTGAACTTTACACCGGACGGGAAGCCACTGCTGCCGAAGGTCAGATACCCGGCGGAACTCGACGTCGGCGGGAGGCAATATGAGAAGACTTGGCCGAATTTTTTAGCCGTCTGAGACACTACAGAGACCGAGTCACGACCAAGCCCGAGCAACCCGGCCGTGCTACCGAAGAGACCATCGTTATCATTGCCGCACCCGAAGAAGAAATTGGATACGACATCGGACGAACTCAGTGTGAGCGTCTCTCGGGCAAATGACCCGGCGGAGTTGGAGCCGTCGCCATAGCCAATTGAGTACTGGCAGGTGGCGCCGAAGCAGCTACTGGGGTTGCCGGTGGCGGAGGCGAGTCGATTGCATTGGGGAGAGTCGCAGGAGATGTTGAGGTAGGACGTGGACTGGGACGGGTCGAAGATGGGTTCCTTTTGCGGGTAGCAATTGGAACAGGGCTTGCATTGGATCCAGGTGAGGTCGCTGCCGGTATCGAAGGCAATGGACAGATCTTTCTTCGGCGTGCCGAATCCAACGGTGACGATGTAGTTGGAGGTGGACAAGGAAGCGCCGAGATAGGCCGGGAGAGTGGTCTTCTGACTCTCATCAACATCAACTTGCGATTGGGCCAGTTGAGTAGAGGACATTACTCGGGCGATGAGTGAGTTGACCCGGATCTGGTCCTGGCGAAGGATCTGACGGTGGGTCACTCTCTCCTTCCCTACAAAAGGCGAGCATGGCCCGTGCCGATTGACTACTTTCAGCCCCGTCGGCTTCTTCAATCCTGAAATGCATACCATCATCTAGTATCAGAAAATTAGGGCTGGTTGTTAATAAAAAAAAAAATTGAGGTGCAAAATGGGTGTAGTTTCGAGGGATTAAGAGACAAATTTTAGCCTTTGTCATATTTAATTTGGAATCGCTATCTTTCAATCTAACTTCTATCGTTGTCAAGTATAAGTAATATTTCAACTCAATTTTAATTTAGGCTAACTAATTTTGCTGAGTTAAATTATATAACAGGTGAAACGTCTATATAGATTGTATTAGTAGGTTTAAGCAAAATAACATCTATTAAAATAAATGTTTGTCACTATATAATCATTTAAAAAAATAATTATAAAAAATATTAATTAGTAATTTAAAAATGAGTAATTCATGTAATTCGGTCGCATGAAGTATAATTTGAATCACGTTAAAATTAAAAATAAATTAATTTTTAATTAAGACGAAACTCATATTTTAAATAGATTGAATTTACCCATCTTGTTTTGAGTCATGTGACTCGAATTTGAATTGACACTAACTGAAAAAAAAATTAAACTATAACTGTTCGATGTCTAGTAGCGACTTCGTCCAATTTTTTATATTTTATTATTAAATTTCTATGTATATCATTATCAGTTGAATCAATGGATAGAAATCCTACCACTGGAGTTTTGTGTAATCAGACATGGGGTTTACTGTATTATCCATTTTGCCCTTCGAACCGGCTCCTCAAACCTTCGAATTGGTTCGCCGAATCACTGACCCTTCCACTGTGATATAAATCAGCTTACTGACCGGCTCACTGAAATTTATCTAAATGAGACTGTTTTTTCATACATAACAACAAATCGGATCACTGACCGTCTAAATGAGACTGTTTTTTCATACATAACAACAAATCGGATCACTGACCGGCTCACTTACCGAATCACTGAATTTTTTAAAATACTTTCGTACAGTAGTAGAAGGGTAAAATGGGCAATACCTTAAATCTCGTATCTCGTTATACAAAATACCCATGGGAGGATCGCTACCCTGGATTAGGGGTGAAAAATTCGCCCAAGCTGAGATATCAGCTGATATTTCGGCCGATAAATTTCTTTCTCCTCTTCTGTGTCTTTTTTAAATATTGGTAGTTTTTTATTATTTTATTTTTTCTAAATTAAAAATAAATAAAGAAACCCAAAAGGCTGATTTTTTCTTAAAAAAAAAATGAAAATGATAATATCAGCCAATATTTTGAATATCGGCCAAGATATCAACTCGGACCACCACCGTTTTGATTTTTTAAAAATAATATCGGCTGATAACGGACCGATATATCTCGCTTATATATCGACCATATCAATCGAGAACTATTATATACGACCGATATAATACGTATCAACTGATACGATAAAACTCTAAATGGGCCGATATATCTTTACCCCTGATCCTTTTAAGAAATTTCCTGCAACAAGACTGGAAGAGAATACGGATTCCAGGTTTCCAGTGGGTCCGGCAGTGGGACCCACTGCATTATTGACCTTGTACCGACAGTTTGACTACTGGGTCCCTCCAGAATGCTGTGTTGGACTGAGAAGTTTCCGGTTTTCAGCGGCATCTCATTTATCATTTCTATAAAAATTACAAGGTTGATTAAATTTTAAAAAGTATAACTAATGAAATCTATATAAAATAATTTAAAATTGAATATCAATTTATTTTACAGAAAATAGTGTTTCTGAGAGATGGAGATGCTGCCTAATTTTTTTAAATTTATTATTTAATTTCTAAAAGATAATTCCCGACGGTAATCAATGGGAAGAATCTTTAAATTCTCATCTAATCCTTTGTTTGTTTTAGACAATATATTATTTAATGGATAATGACATGACATGTGATGTAGGTACACCCCTCACGTCTTGTACATCAATTTGAATTTGACATGAAGGAACTTTTTTAACATTTCTTTTCCTTTTTCTAAATCAAAATTTTATTTTCAATAGCAACATGCCAAAGTAAAATATCCAGGTCATAATTTCCACCTAATAATGTAACATAATTTACATAATTAGAATCATCACCATCATTGGAGTTTTGTCACTTTTCTTCTTAGCTCTTCTCACCTTGCTTAAGATTAAAACTTCAATCATTTATTCTTACATTGTGATCAGTCTCTTCTTTTACTTAATGATTCTTAACTGGAAATCCCAATTCTTTAAAGCGTAGAATTGGATTTCAGTCTCTACCTTGCTGTTAAATAGCTTTTTCTTCGCTTTCTCTTTTTATCAGAACTATCTGTAGAAGTCAAAATTTCATCTTGTTTGCTTATCTCCAATCTTATTTTTTTTGTTATTCAATTTCTCCAAAATTCATCACCAGTTGAATGAAATTAAATAGAGAAAAAAAAATGTAATTGGGCACGTATGGTAAATAAAAAAATCAGAACAATGAGCAACTGCTCCTGTAATTTATATATTTGTATTCGAAGCTTCAAGAAGTCGATGGTCAAACAAAGTTACAGTGAGTTCCAAGTGGGAAATTGAAAATCAGTGGGTTCACATGGAGGACTAATAAGGTTTTCAAGCAGATGAAAAAATTCTTGGTTTTTTTCTAGGTGGGGGTTGTTTGTTTGCTTTCAATGGAAGGTTTCGACTTCAATCCCAAGTGAGAAATCAGTCTTTCAGAACTGGGAGGCAAGGCTTACACAAATGTATGTACAGTAACTTTTGTGATAATCTCTACCTAGTACAGAGTGATCGTCCAATGCAATCTTAAAATTCATTGAAATTTTCAAGCACATGGAATAATATAGCTGTTAGATATTGGAGGTGAGAAGAGTGAGATCTATAAATTTATAAAACAACTTGAGACACTACATCTAATGGAGTAGTCTTTTGATCTGGATATCTGAGTTTTTACAAGTGGTATCAGACCTCTGCCTTAGACTATCTCATATGAACTCAGGAGATCCTCTAGAGGGACAGGATGACTGACCTCATTTGAAGAGAGATTATTAGGACTACGAATGAGTCCCACGTTAAAAGTGTACTTGGAGATATAAGAATTTATAAAAGACTTGAATTACTCTATTTAATAAGGTAGTCTTTTTTACTTAGATATCCAAATTTTAACATTTGAGGCAAATTGAGAAAATTAAACAACGGTTGTAATTCATTCAAGAATCAGCTTTAGGTGGTGGATGATGGACGGACCTGTGGATGAGGTGCAGGTTTTTGCCGGTGCAAGAGAAGCGATTCTAACGACACGATGGCTCTCGGCGATCTGCCCTCCATATGCCTTCAAACACTCGCTTACAAGAGGGGAAGACAAGAACAGAAAAGAAGCAAAGAAGAGAGAGCAATGGGAAGCAGCCGCCATGGTTGGAAACTTGCAAGTTGATGGCTGTGCTGACTTAATTGCAGAAGGGACTTAACAAGTTTAAATAGATACAAGTTTGCGCGTTACGCGGCTTGATTGAAAGTATCCTTCATTGTTGGTGTTTTGTGGTGTAAACATGGATTGGAAAAATCAAAATTCGTGCCCCACTCAGAGAGAGAAAGAAAGAGAAATTATGAGACTCTCTTCCTTTGTTCACATGGCATAAGCTTGAATCATCAACCTCTCTTTAGGGGAAGGGACCACTCTTTTATTTTTCTTTTTCTTTTGTCACCGTCTTGTCTCTTTTACCATGAGACATTCATATTTCACAGATACATCCGTGACTATGACCACAAGATGGGTTGGAAAACCAGCTGGCTGGGATTGCGAATTCTATTATTCTCATCTGAACACTAAACTCCAAGTCTAAATCCCACCAATTGAATTTACTCGGAACTTTTCACACCATCTAAAACATAACTATGCTTCAAACTGGAAAGGTGGCTGAATGCCAATGGTTGGTCAGCAACGAGGAAAATGTGGAGTACTATTAAAAATCTAATTACTTTTTAATATATAATTTTTTTTTTTCAATATGGGTATCCCCACTTCACATTGAAAATGAGACTAATCCTACGAGTACATAAAAACCTCTTAATCCACATACATTGATTTAATTGATAGAAAGTAACTCTATGAAAAATGGCATAGAGAGGTTGAATGAGAATCAAATTCAAAATCTTATTTCATGAGACGAACACCAGGAGGAGACTAACCCTTCATTAAGCTACCTTTGGATGATAAAAATTTGGAAATCACAATAAAAAGATAAAAAAGGAAACAAGGAAAGAGAGAAGCAAAGAAAATGAGAATTATAATTTCTTTTGTCTTCTTTTCAGGAAAAGCAGTTCTTGACATTGAAAATAGAGGGAGAGAAGCAGACCTGTTTAATCATTAGCAAACATATAAAAGATTAGAAAGAGAGAATTTTTTAATCGTTGATTGGTGATTATTAGAAGATGGAGAGATTAGTCTACGTTAGAGTGGAAAAGGTTTGAGGACGTTTTCAATTATATATGTTTAAACTCATAAAATAAAATCTACTCACAGAGTACTCTTGCAGCTCATAATATCATATTTTTTTACAGATTTACTTCGAATATGCAACTTATCAAATGCATGGTTATCTCTCTTACTTTTCTCGTCTAAAGAAGTCAAGTATTTTAAAAATGAACCACATAAAGTAAAATGAAAAGTATGAACCTCGGCCCTGAGCCTTGTTCGACATTTTTTTATTTTACTCAACTTGTTCTCAGAGCAAACATAATCTCAAGTTTTTCTATTATAGTATTATTATAATACAACCTAAATTATTTTCGTACCTCACTTTAGACAACGAGAGTCTTAATTCAATTCTTACTTTAGGGTGCCCATATAGACACCGCAGAAACCCGCCAGCTGATACCGATTTTTAGATTTTAAGTAGAAATTACCACTTTGCCCTTTCGCGCGAAATCAATCGATCGATTGTGCAGTGCATTTTTCACATCGATCGATCAATTTTGCGAGCGGAAGAAATCGATCCCAAAATGTGCCATTTGATTCCGTCGATTGATCGATTGATAGCATCAATCTGCTATCAATCGATTGATTCATACAGTAATTAAATAAAAAAAAATTAAATTTTAAAGTTATTTTTTAAGCACTATATATTTTCAAAATTTCTCAAATTAAATATCCGGACTAATTACGATAACCTGATAAAAATACTTTAAAACTTCAAGGTCTTTTGACACTCCCAAATGCTTAAAACAGAGTGTTTTACAAATAAGGATATCCCTAGGGTGTGTGCGAAAACACATTTAGGATTGTTAAAAGACCTTAAAGTCTTAAAGTATTTTTATCAGGTTATCATAATTAGTCCGGATATTTAATTTGAGAAATTTTGAAAATACACAGTGCTTAAAAAATAATGTTAAAGTTTTAAAGGAAAGATAAAACTTTAATGTTATTTTTTAAGCACTATGTATTTTGAAAATTTCTCAAATTAAATATCCGGACTAATTACGATAACCTTATAAAAATACTTTAAGACTTGAAGATATTTTGACACTCCCAAATGCTTAAAACAAATGTTTTACAAATAAGGGTATCCCTAGGGTGTGCCGAAAACACATTTAGGAGTGTCGAAAGACCTTAAAGTCTTAAATTATTTTTATCAGGTTATCGTAATTAGTCCGGATATTCAATTTGAGAAATTTGAAAATACACAGTGCTTAAAAAATAATGTTAAAGTTTTATCTTTCCTTTAAAACTTTAACATTATTTTTTAAGCACTATGTATTTTTAAAATTTCTCAAATTGAATATCCGGACTAATTACGATAACCTGATAAAAATAATTTAAGACTTTAAGGTCTTTTGACACTCCTAAATGTGTTTTCGGCACACCCTAGGGATACCCTTATTTATAAAACACTCTATTTTAAGCATTTGAGAGTGTCAAAGACCTTGAAGTCTTAAAGTATTTTTATCAGGTTATCGTAATTAGTCCGGACATTCAATTTGATAAATTTTGAAAATATACAGTGTTTAAAAAATAACTTTAAAATTTTAATTTTTTTTATTTAATTACTGTATGAATCGATCGATTGATAGCATCGATGGATCGACAGAATCAATCGATCGACGGAATCAAATGGCACATTTTGCGATCGATTTCTTCCGCTCGTGGAATCGATCGATCGATGCAAAAAATGCACTGCAAAATCGATCGATCAATTTCATGTGGAAGGGCAAAGTGGTAATTGTCACTTTAAATCTAAAAATCAGTGTCTGCTGGCAGGTTTCTACGGTGTCTATATGGGCACCCCTTACTTTATTTCAAAGAGTCACTCTCCGTATAGACACTTTTGTTATGAAAAAAAGTTTTTCTATTATACTCTCTCTATTTTAATTTAGTTATCTGATATGGATTTTGAGATTGTACCAAAATAGTTGTCCCATTCATATTGGAATAGCATAAAGTACGTTGAAAATGAGTGTTAACCTTATATAGAAAGTTTTATAAAAAATACAAATATTTCAAATCATACAACTAAAATAAGACGGAAAAATACTATTTTCTTTGTTTATATTTTATTTCTACACGTTAAATCTTCAAATTCATCCTCTTAACTTCTCTAAACTTAGCCAAAATCCAAGACCAAGTACGTTTGGCTCAAATTGAAAACAAAAATAAATACAAAAATCTGCAAAACTGAATGAAAAATGTATTTTGAACTAATTTATGACTCCATCGATTGATCATGATGGGTGTCTCATTACCTGTAAATTTGGAAACCACTCTCTTGCATCTTAAGATCACTATTTCATAGATTATTTTCATTTAATTTTTTTAATTAATACATTGATATATTTATAATAAGAATATTGAACTTATTCTTTTATTCGTCGTTATTACTCAAGTAATGAAAAATACGTTAAAATCTTTTATTATTAAAATATGAATATCTTTATCATTTTTCAATAGTAATTCATGGATGAACCCTTTCTTATTCCTTGGAATCTTTTATCTAGTGCCTTCCCAAGGCAATATTCCACGATTTCTTTTTATTGCTTGGAATCATCTTTTAGCTAGTGTCGTTCAAAGGTGGGTCACGTTGCCCCCTAACGAGAACGATGTAATTGGATTGTTTCGGCTCCAAAATGGCATGGAATGATGGACAAAAGGAAAAGTACCAAATGCTTTTACAATTAATTAATTTAAATAAAAGGAGAAAATTAAATTTTTTACAGAACTTTCGAGTAAATGTTGTGAAACTATATTATCATTGAGTTTGATTATGTTTGAATATCAGTTGAATCTATTCGAACCTAACTTGTTTAAAAAAAAAAAAGATTAATAATCAGTTTTAAAAAGATTTTGGCTAAAATATATTTAAATTTTAAGGAAAAAAAAACTGCATCAACAACTTAGGTCAGTGGAATCAATAAGATTCCGTCTTAGTTTTATAAAGTTTGAAGATGCATCTTGCGATTTGAGCATTGATGATACGATATGATTTTATAAATGTTTAAATTATGGTGATACTACATATTCATTTTACATGTACAATTTTATTTAATTTTCAGCCATATCAAGAGTATCTAAATTTCTCTTAATATATTATCAATTTTTTTTTTTTAAAGTTTAATTAGCCCATTTGCGCTAGTCTAAGATCTACTTAAATTTGTATCGTATATACTATGTCATTGTCCTACTTATTTTTAAGCTATTTGTCTTATGAACTTTGCAACGAGGACGTCACATGAATGAGTGAATTTGGAAGGTCTTAGTTTCTATATGACGCTTACAAAATTTTATTTTGATTAGATAACTGACTCTATTGGTTTAAGTTTTTATGATTAGATTAGAGGTCTTGGAATTAACTCCTCATAAACTTAACTGATCTATGGGGCTTGCAGATGGTTTCATATATCCGTGGGATTAGTCTCAGATCCAATACCCATATTATCCCAAAAAAAAAAGTCATATTGTTTAAGACCTTCAATTTTTCGATTTTATCTGTCAGAAATTCAGTAAGTTAGATGAATAGAATGAAAAGGCAAATTAATGTTAAATTAAATATGACTACAATTTACAATGAATAAATACGTGTTAGAAAGTAAATTAATTGAATTTATTAGGGCTGAAATTCAGACACTTCGGGTTGGATTTTAATAAATTCAATTCATACAAAAAATTATTGAATCCGATCCAGCCCGACCCAAATTGTTGACTTAAATTGCTCAACCCAACACGACCTAAATTGCTGACTTGACTCAACCTAAGTGCTTAACGAAATTGCTGGCCCGACACAATTCGAGTGCTATATTAATTTTTTTCAATGGGTCAGGTTGAGTCAATTCGAGTCGATCGTGTCAATTTTAAAAAAGCTTGACCCGACCCGACTCAAATTTAATTCGAGTTTTTTTTCTTCAATCCAACACGACACTAATTTAAAAAATGTAAAACTCAACGCACTTGATTGTTCAAATCAAGTCATATGGGTCGGATTAGTTTCACCCCTAGAATTTATTATGAAGTATATAAACTAAAGTTTGCCTGAAGATAATATAAAAACTACTTGTAAAACTTTCTTTTCCTACAAGAAGTTCATTTAAGATCAATCATTTTATATCTATAATAAAATAATAAATCCCATTAATAAATATTTATGGTAGATAGAAAATTAATAAATCACAATGTCAAAGATGTGGGTGGTCAAAATTTTCATTTTTACGAATATAAGATCCTTCAAATCAAATGCTGGAGGTGGGCCGACTTGAGTCTTGGACTTGTTAGAGAAGATGGTACACCGTGCACGTAATGGGGAAGACCTTCCCCTTTCTGTACATTGTCAAAGTCATTCAACCCCTGTACTGGAATCAATTATATTTTTGTCTTTGTTAATAAGACGAAGATGGTTGGGTAATTGCTTCCATGATTGGCGCTTTTAAAGGACCCACACGGCCACTTACCTAATTCCCTACTTTTCGTTGCAGGTTGGTGGGCTTCGCCCCAGGCAACACATGACTACTTTTATGCTTTTAATTTTCATTTTCTTTTTTTTTCTAACGGCCAAATTTTTTACATCAAATTAAAAGAAATATACAAATATAGAAGAGACAGCTGCAGCGATCAAATTGTGCATTTAAAAAGCGGTTTCTCCATTTGAGATGCTGATAGTTTAGTTAGAAAATTCTCTTTTTTCTAAATTTTAAAGATTATAATTTTAAAATAATTAACTATTAAAAAGTTCGAAAGATACAATTTAAATGATTGAACCAAAATAATCGTTAATAGATTATATACTTAAATAAAGATTCTTTTTAGAGTGAATCTATACATAAAAAATCACGTTAGTATTTTTTAGGAGAATTCAATTTCAATGGAGCAACACTCTTTTATATGTAGTTGTTGTATGCAGAGATACATGTGGAATCTACTTTGATATCATGTAACTGCATGTAGAGATATATGTGAAATATATTCTGCTACCATATAAAAAATCATATTAATATTTATGAAATAAAATTCACTCTGAAAAATAAACACAGAATGAAAGAATATGAAGTGCAAAATTGACGAAAAAGTAAGTTTTTGAGACTTCTACTCTGCTCTTCGGTTGGGTTATAGTTCCTCGTGGTCTTTTGTTAAGCGGTGACAACAAAATATTTAAAGTTTTCACATGAACATAGGCTCTTTAAGCGGATGGAAGTTAAAGAAAAAGCAATACTTGCCACATCATAGACTCAAATGATTGAAGTGAAAAAGATAATTGGATGTTACATGTTTGGTTAGATCTTATTGTAGCAACCTTTTCATTATCACAAAAATCGAAGTTCTTTATAGAATAAAGAAAAAGTTCCTTTTTGATCAATAATTTTAATTTGAAAGTAATGCTATATTATAGTTTTAAGGAGTAAGACTAAGACCAATTCAAAGAGGAAAAAGAGTAAGATGAATATGATGGGAATATTATCTACAACAACAAGAATAATAGCTAAAATAAATAATATTATTTCTAATAATATTTTGTAATATTTTCGAGATTGATCAAGGCGATTTGCTGAAGAATGGATTATGGATCTCATTAGTGTAACGCCCCGCCCTTTTTTACTATGTCGAAAATCAGAGTCTATTTTTTTTTTTTTGAAAGGAGTGACAAGAGAGTGGGACGTTACGACGCGAGCTAAATCCGACCTTCTAAAGCCCGCCCCTTAACTGGCCAACTTTACGTGTGTGTGGACTAAGCCACGAAAAATGATTCACACGTAGAAAGTAAGCTTGCGGAAAAAAAAACTTAATGCGAAGTTATAATAGAGTCTATCCTATCAATTTTAGATAATAAGGAATTACATCACTTAATTAGTAAATACCTCAAATTAAAATGTTCAAATAAAAGTCCAAACTATAGCAAGTAGTCTAATTATTACAGTTCAACAAGCTAAGTTACTCAAATTACATTTCCATCAATAAAACTTAAATAAATTAAACTAGCTCCTCCAAGTTCCTATACTTGGCTCCGATCACGTCCTTCACTTCCTCCATTTCCTGCGTCATCGTCTAAGATAGAAGTAGGGCGTTAGATAACGCGCCCAGTAGATACTCCAAGTAGGGTCAACACATCGATTAGTATAAACAAAACACATAGATATAAGTATATCAAAACCATGCAATCAATGCCATGCCATGGGTGTCATATGCCATTAGTCCCACCCATCATCCATATCATCATTATATAATATCCCTCTTGATGGAAAAGGCACATCAAGGTATCCCCACGTTTGTTTATCGGTCGCCCCGACGGAGCGTGGACTCCCGTTACAACCACAATCACATAATGTCCCTCTTGATGGAAAACCCTCATCAAGGTATCACAATCTCATAGTATCCCTCTTGATGGATAAAACACATCAAGGTATCCCCATGTTTGTTTATCGGTCGCCCCGACGGAGCATGGACTCTGGTTTCATTTCATCCCTCCCATGCCATGCATGAGATGTAAGTGCAATATGCCATATAATAATACAAACCATAGCATTAAAATCCCACCATGAAGACATACCATTTGATACCAAAATAATTGAAGTAAAACATTCATATACACATAATCCATGACTTTCAATGAGGTAGGAGTCCTACTAATGTCTAAATACCGGGTCCTTGGTTTTTCCGTCTAAAGATCGATCACCGATTGCGCACCGCTTGCGAGATCCCGTTACCTTATTACAGATCAACAAATCAAACTAATGTTACAACCATGTCTAAGTCCACAATACATGCCTTAGTGGCGTTTAGCCATGCCCACTTGGTTTTTGGGTCCCTTTTTAATCCTTAGATCATTTTAATCATGTGGGTCTAAGACTAGCCATCCTTTGATTCATTAATCCAAGCACATAAGTTAAATCATTCAAAAGACCCTAAGTCCACAAACATTCCCCATGGGGTTCGGCCATACACCATGGCTGAACTCATGATCCTTCCATTTCCATCATTTTTTCATCTTAGCCATCATTCTTTTCCATGGCTAAACATTCCTTTTATTTATACATACTTAGGTTCATAACTGATCCATAAACATGGCTCCATAATTGATTTATTAATCATGACATAAAACCTAATAAAATCCCTAACAATTACCTCCATTCCTTAGCTTGATAATCCATTCATTTTAAACATGCATAGATCCATACCTAACCTATAAAAATGGTTCATAACCATAATGTCTTATTTTTCATTCCCCCTTAGATCATTTACCATATTTAGACCCATAACAAAGTCCCTCCATGAAGGGGTTTAATAATGCACTTTGGTCCAATATTTTGCAACCCATAATTCCTTAGCATTTCCTCCATCATTTCATGGTCAAAATAGCTCAAGTCCATTAATATTTTCTCCATGGAGTTCGGCCATACAACATGGCTGAACCCATGGTCCATAGTTCATCATTATTTACAACATTTGAGACAATAAAGAATCATCAACATTTCTCCATGATTTTCCTCATTTAAAACCCCTTTTAAAAATTACTAACATTCATCCATTCAAAACCTTAAAATCATTAACTAACATTCCATGGTTTTCATCCTTTAAACCCGTTAAGAATCACTAAATTTCCCTCCATGGGGTTCGGCAGTACAACATGGCCGAACCCTATGGTTCATTATTTCCTCTAAAACAACATATTTCCATGATTTGTTACCTTGATGGTTCTCATACAAAAACCCCTATGGTTTGGCCATGCAAAGGCCAAACCATGCATCTTGATCATTCACCATTCCTTTAATGGAACATGCACAAGGTCCTTAGCCATAATAAAATTAGGGTTCGGCCATGCAAGGGCCGAACCATGATCCTTAACCATTTTCCATGCTTAAGTCTTATATACATAGTGTCCTTAATCATATCCATTAATCACAGCCTAACTTACCCATTAGGGTTTGTCCATTTCTTACCTCATTTTTTGGATGGATTTTAAATCCATGGCCCATGATATTTTGGCCAACTCTCCAATCCAAAAAATGGGATTTCATGTTTCCTTCAAATTAGTAAAATCTTGTTGAGTACCACTTACCGATCCGCGACTCCTCCGATTTCCTTTGCTCTTTCTTGCTCCTTCGATCTTCTCCTTAGTCTTTTTTCTTCCTTGCTCCTTGATCTTCGGCCTTGAGATCGAGAGGGTCTAAGATGAACCCCCAAGAAGATGATTCGGCCTTGGTGAATGTTTGAGAGAGGGAGAGGAGAAGAGAATGGAAACCCTAAGTCTTTTTCTTTGTTTCACTGAGTGGTCGGCCAAGCTTGAGGGGGAGAGGAGATGAGATCCAATTTTCTCTAAGTATTTTCTTTGTCTTGAAAGAGAAAGGGTCGGCTAGGAGAGGGAGGGAGAGAGGGAGAGAGTGAGATTAAAATTGAGATGGAAAAACCCTAGTTTTTCCCATCTTGTCTTGGGTTGCTTGGGTTAGACTCCACCCTCATCAAGTTGGAGTCTTCCCCATGAGCCCATTGACCAAACCAATGGTTGCATGCCCTCCACATGGCCACCACTCTCCTCCCAACGATTTTTGTCTTGCCTTTATCCCTTGGTGGTGGTGGTTGGGATGAGGTGGAACCACCACCTCTCCTTGAGCCAATGCATGCCTTAGCATGTCCACCTTCTAAGGATCTTGTCTAGCTATGGAGGGTGCATGCCCTCCACATGGCACACCCAACCCCTCATGGCCCACGGTTTTGGCTCATTTACCATGGGTGGTTTGGATGAGATGGAACCACCACCTCATTTTTGGCCAATGCATACTCTTCACCTAAGCTTTTGGTCTATCCAAGGGGGAAGCATGCCTTCCACATGGTACTCCACACTATCCCAACGATTTTGATGGATTAAATGGGATGAAAAAATCCTCTTGACTCACTCCATTATCTAGGTGACTCACCCCCATTTAACTCACTCCATGTAATGCAACTCATTCATTTAAATTGATATCTAACTTAGGTCATTGCAATCAAATAATTTAATTCCACTTACTATATTTAATCTCCTTTATTTTATCTTTGACCCACCCATGGTTGACCAAGTCAACCATGGTGGTCGGCCCCACAAGTGCCTTGGTCCACACGCCACCTCACTTGTGAGGTGGAGTTGGACCCACTTGGCCATGCCACTTGGATAATTCCATTCCTACACTTGCAACTAAGATGGACCCCATGCCTTTGATCACAATTGGATCCATGACCCAATTTTTCTCTAATGCTCAATCCATCTTGACCCATTGAGTCCAAATTAGGCATTTGACCCAATTGACCATCATTGACCTAATTAAATACAATCAAACCTACCCATGGTCCATTGGACCATACTTGGGCCATTGTCCTAATTTTGATCCATTTAACATCCACTCGATCTATAATTCTTAATTTTTCACAATTAAATCAAATAATAGCCAATATATATATTGTATTAAAAATCCGGGCTGTTACAATATAACCCTCTTTTGAAATTTTCGTACTGAAAATTCGAGCAAAGTAGGGTTTCAAACAACTTATACAAAAAACTCCGGATGAGCGGCTCTCGTTTCCTATTCAAGTTCCCAGATGGTTTTCTCATTGCCATGTCGATCCCAATGGCTTGCGGAAAAAAAAACTTAATGCGCAGTTATAATAGAGTCTATCCTACCAATTTTAGATAGCAAGGAATTACACCACTTAATTAATAAATACCTCAAATTAAAATGTCCAAATAAAAGTCCAAACTATAGAAAGTAGTCTAATTATTACAGTTCAACAAGGTAAGTTACTCAAATTACATTTCCATCAATAAAACTTAAATAAATTAAACTAGCTCCTCCAAGTTCCTATGCTTGGCTCCGATCACGTCCTTCACTTCCTCCATTTCCTGCGTCATCGTCTAAGATAGAAGTAGGGCGTTAGACAACGCGCGCAGTACGTACTCCGAGTAGGGTCAACATATGGATTAGTATAAACAAAACACATAGATATAAGTATATCACAACTATGCAATCAATGCCATGCCATGGGTGTCATATGCCATTAGTCCCACCCATCATCCATATCATCATTATATAATATCCCTCTTGATGGAAAAGGCACATCAAGGTATCCCCACATTTGTTTATCGGTCGCCCCGACGGAGCGTAGACTCCGGTTACAACCACAATCACATAATGTCCCTCTTGATGGAAAATCCTCATCAAGGTATCACAATCTCATAGTATCCCTCTTGATGGATAAAGCACATTAAGGTATCCCCATGTTTGTTTATCGGTCGCCCCGACGGAGCATGGACTCTGGTTTCATTCCTCCCATGCCATGCATGAAATGTAAGTGCAATACGCCATATAATAATACAAACCATAGCATTAAAATCCCATCATGAAGATATACCATTTGATACCAAAATAATTGAAGTAAAACATTCATATACACATAATCCATGGCTTTCAATGAGGTAGAAGTCCTACCAATGTCTAAATACCGGGTTCTTGGTTTTTCTGTCCAAAGATCGATCACCGATCGCGCACCGCTTGCAAGATCCCGTTACCTTATTACACATCAACAAATCAAACCAATGTTCCAACCATATCTAAGTCCACAATACATGCCTTAGTGGGGTTCGGCCATACAACATGGCCGAACCTCACCCACTTAGCTTTTGGGTCCCTTTTTAATCCTTAGATCATTTTAATTATGTGGGTCCAAGATCAGCCATCCTTTGATTCATTAATCCAAGCACATAAGTTAAATCATTCAAAAGACCCTAAGTCCACAAACATTCCCCATGGGGTCTGGCCATACACCATGGCTGAACCCATGGGCCTTCCATTTCCATCATTTTTTCATCTTAGCCATCATTCTTTTCCATGGCTAAACATTCCTTTTATTTATACATACTTAGGTCCATAATTGATCCATAAACATGGATCCATAATTGATTTATTAATCATGACATAAAACCTAACAAAATCCCTAACAATTACCTCCATTCCTTAGCTTAATAATCCATTCATTTTAAACATGCATAGATCCATACCTAACCCATAAAAATGGTTCATAAAATGGGTCATGGGGTTCGGCCATACACCATGGCCGAACCCATGATGTCTTATTTTTCATCCCCCCTTAAATCATTTACCATATTTAGACCCATAACAAAGTCCCTCTATGAGGGGGTTTAATAATGCACTTTGGTCCAATATTTTTCAACCCATAAGCCCTTAACATTTCCTCCATCATTTCATGGTCAAAATAGCTCAAGTCCATTAATATTTTCTCCATGGGATTCGGCCATACAACATGGCTGAACCTATGGTCCATGGTTCATCATTATTTACAACATTTGAGACCATAAAGAATCATCAACATTTCTCCATGATTTTCTTCATTTAAAACCCCGTTTAAAAATTACTAACATTCATCCATTCAAAACCTTAAAATCATTAACCAACATTCCATGATTTTCATCCTTTAAACCCGTTAAGAATCACTTAGTTTTCCTCCATGGGGAACCCTATGGTTCATTATTTCCTCTAAAACAACATATTTCCATGATTTGTTACCTTGATGGTTCTCATACAAAAAAACCCTATGGTTTGGCAATGCAAAGGCCAAACCATGCATCTTGATCATTCACCATTCCTTTCATGGAACATGCACAAGGTCCTTAGCCATAATAAAATTAGGGTCCAGCCATGCAAGGGCCGAACCATGATCCTTAACCATTTTCCATGCTTAAGTCTTATATACATAGTGTCCTTAATCATATCCATTAATCATAGCCTAACTTACTCATTAGGGTTTGTCCATTTCTTACTCATTTCTTAGATGGCTTTTAAATCCATGGCCCATGATATTTTGGCCAACTCTCCAATCCAAAAAATGGGATTTCATGTTTCCTTCAAATTAGTAAAATCTTGTTGAGTACCACTTACCGATCCGCGACTCCTCCGGTTTCCTTTGCTCTTTCTTGCTCGTCCGATCTCCTCCGTAGTCTTTCTTCTTCCTTGCTTCTTGATCTTCGGCCTATGAACCCCCAAGAAGATGGTTTGGCCTTGATGAATGTTTGAGAGAGAGAGAGGAGGAGAGAATGGAAACCCTAAGTCTTTTTCTTTGTTTCAATGAGTGGTCGGCCAAGCTTGAGGGGGAGAGGAGATGAGATCCAATTTTCTCTAAGTGTTTTCTTTGTCTTGAAAGAGAGAGGGTCGGTTAGGAGAGGGAGGGAGAGAGTGAGATGAGAAATGAGATGGAAAAAACCTAGTTTTTCCCATCTTGTCTTGGGTTGCTTGGGTTAGACTCCACCCTCATCAAGGTGGAGTCTTCCCCATGAGCCCATTGACCAAACCAATGGTTGCATGCCCTCCACATGGCCACCACTCTCCTCCCAACGATTTTTGTCTTGGCTTTATCTCTTGGTGGTGGTGGTTGGGATGAGCCATAACATCATGTGTCTACAATAAGATCCAAATCATAGCAATAAGTCTAAAATATTACATTTCCGACAAGCTAAACTTTACAAATACACATTTCTCAAAATAAACTTAAAGAAAATAATTGGTCCGCCTTCCCAAGCTCCTAAGCTTGGCTCCCGTCCCGTCCTTCTACTCCGGCATTTCCTGCGTCATCAGCTAGGGTAGAAGTAGGGCGTTAGACCACGCGCCCAGTAGGACTTCGTGTAGGGCTAGCACATGGATTAGTAATAACAGCATACAGATAATAACAAAATAAAAACTGGTAAATCTTCATATAATGAAACTATAAATTGAATGCCATGCCATGTGTGCCTATGTTATGAATCCTACCCATCATATCCTACCCATCATTCCTACCATCATGACGTCATATCCCCCTTGACGGCAAGACCTCGTCAAGGTATCCTCATGCTTGTTCTCAGTCGTCCCGACGGAGCATGGACTCCGGTTATAGCCTATCAGGTTATCCCCATGCCTGTTCTCGGTCGCCCCGACGGAGCATGGACTCCGGTTTGTTTATTTTTTTCCGCCCATGCCATGCATGAGATGTAATGCATTATGCTATGTAATATATTTGGGTCATAGTCTTTACATATTACTCATATCACTAACATATAATTCATAGGTTAACCATATGCCATAAGCACATATAAATCATAATTTCATAAACCATCATATAACCAAACATATAATTTCCAAAAATAAAGTAATAACCATTCACATAGCACCTAATCCATGGCTTACAAGTAGGTAGGAATCCTACCGAATACCGACTCGCGCTCTTCTCTTTCGTTTTCATCCGATAGTCCGGCTACCGACACACGTACCTCTCGCGATATCCAATACCTTATTACATACACATAATCAGTCCACGTTTTAACCATTTCTAAGCCCATAAATCATATCTTAGTGGGTTTCTTCACTTTAGCCAATATTTACCATTTTTGCCACTACTCCTTTACATAAATAATTACTCATTCATTCATGCCTACTTAAGCCCATAATTAATCATTAACTCATCCCTTAATGACCCATTTAATCATGACATACCATCATTAAAATTAGCCCTTTAATTAACCTAACCCTTATTCATTTAAATCCATCATACTTAACCCTTTAGATGGTTAATGGATTATGGGTTCAAAATACCCCATTCATCAAATCTTCCCATGGAGTTTACTTCATGCATTTAAACTACAATGAGTCCTTTACCCACTTATTCCCTTTGGAGGCCATAAACATCATTCTCCCTCCAATTTAACCCACCAAAAGGCTCACAATTGGGCCACGGGTTCGGCCATACACCATGGCCGAACCCATGGTGTCCTTTTCCCATTTTCTTCCTTGGTCAACATATATCACTTAATTCCATCACAAGTCCCTCCATGTGGGGATTATCATACATTTTAGATCACCCCTTTGATCAACATTAGGTCTCTTTTTGGTTCATCTACATTACCAATACTCCCATTTATTTTCCATTATTCATAACCATTATCACACCATCATAAAACCCTCATCTTTAACTACATTTGAGTCCATTACAAATATCAACACTAGGTTCATTTTGGTACAACAAAACCACCAACATTCATCACCATAGGGTTCCACAACATTCCATCCATAAAATCTTTCCATAGTTTTTGTTTTTGAAATCCCATTTACAATGCTTAAGGTCCATTTAAAAAAATTGTTAATCTTCTCCATCATTTTTCTTATAAATACCCCTTTAAACTTAACCACATTTAATCAATAAGCCCTTAAAACCCTAAACCATCCTCCATGGTTTCCATTCTTCATAAATCCTAATAAATCATTAAAATGCCCAAATTACTTTCCATGTCCTCCATTCCTTAAAACCCTAAAAATTTTACACATAAATTACATAACCCTAATTAGATTCATCAACCCTTTTTACCATGCTTAATTAACACCTAATTATACAATGTCCTTCATTTCTTAAAACCCTAAAAAAATTCACACATTAATTACATAACCCTTAATCCATTTATATATATATATTTTTTCTTTCTTTAACCCTAATTTATCCATTAGAGTTTCCTCCACTTTCCATCTTTCAAATTGATGAATTTAAAATCCATGTCATAAAATCATTTGACCACCATTAAATTTACAAAATGAATCCCAAATCTTAAACCTTAAAAATTCAAAATTTCTTGTTTAAGAAATACTCACAATTCGTCGTCTCCTCTGATTTCTGCCACTCCCGTCGGCTTCCTTAGGCTCCTTTCTCCTTCCTCTTGATCTTTGGTAGGCCAAGATGCTTGATCAATGGTGAAACCCTCCTAACTTAGGATTGGCCAAGGTAGGGTTTGCTTGAGAGAGGGAGAGGGAAAGATGGAGATGAGAAAATAGGATTCTATAGTTTGATCTTAAAGGGATAACCCAACTTACAACTTCCTCCTCTCTTTTCTTCCAAGCTTTTCTTCTTCTTCTTCCTTAATTTTTTTCTTCTTCTCTACCTTGGGTATGAGGGACGGCTAGGAGAGTGTGAAAGATGAGGAGAGTGAAATGAGAGTAAAAGAGATGAAAAAGAAAGAGATAAGATTAATCTCCTTTGGTGCCTTTAATTCCCCCACCAACCAAATGGGATTTTTTTCTTACTTTATGGTGGTGGCTGGGATAACCACTACCCAACGTTTTTTTCTTTGTCTTTAAAAATGAGATGGCTTTTGGTCTTTTATTTGACCATTTGACCATCTCATTTGATTATTTTAATCATTTAATAAATTAACTAATTACCTTAGTTTAATTAATTCCCACCTAATTTAATTCCATTTCTTAACTTCCCTCTATGTATCCACCCATGGTTGACCAAGTCAACCATGGTGACTGGCCCCACCAACTCTTGGTCCACACGCCACCTCACTTGGTGAGGTGGAAGTGTGTCCCATTTGGTCACACCACCTTCGCCTAATCCAAATTAACTTAGGTGATTTAAATTTCATTAAGCCCACTCCAACCAATTGGATCATCATTAGGCCCATGGCCCAATTACATTCATCCTTACCCATTTATCTTAGGGCTTACATTATCTTAATCCATGGGGTCCCAAGTGGGTATTGGGCCCAATTTGACCACCCTTGGCCCAATTGGCCATCATTGACCACTTAAATGATTTTAAAATCCAATCCATGGTCTATTGGGCCCTACTTGGGCCTTTGTCCAAGTTTTGGCCCATTTACCATTTATTCCATCAATTTTCCAATTTTCATCCTTAAAATAAATAATATTCACATATTCATTGATTTACAATTTCCGGACCATTACAGAAACACTTGGATTATGTACATGCAATGGTTTTTACTTCCATGATTGATGATCTATTTTTAGTATCAAAATGCTTATGTTTTAAGAATGGATTTCAAGGCTATTATGTAATTTAATGTAAAATAGCATGTTGCACTCACATCTCATGCATGGCATGGGAGGGAACATATGAGAGAAGTCCACGCTCCATTCGAGGTATCCATAAACAAACATGGGGAGGGATCCACACTGATTCTGATTGATAAATGGTATATGATGTTTTGAAATGAAAGAGGAGTCCACGCTCCGTTTGGTGGGACCTATAAGGCATACGTGGGGAGTCATGATAATGAATACCTTGATGTGGCTTGTTCATCAAGAGGTTTACCTATGTATTTTTGAGATATGGTTGATGGGTGGGAAATCATGGCATATGACACCCATAACATGACATTGATTTAGCATGATTTGATATTATGTATCTATTCTGATTTTTATACTAATCCCAGTGTTTGCCCTACTCGGAATACCTACTGGGCTCGTTGACTAATGCCATACTTCTACCTAAGATGATGATACAGGAAACGGAACGGACGATGGATGCGAAAGGAGCCAAGCTTAGGAGCTTGGGCAGCTTATTGCTTATTTTTAAGTTTTAGTTTTGGACAATGTATATTGAGTTAATTGCATTTTGGGATTGTAATAACTTAGATATTATTCTGCTATGGTTTGACGTTACCTTCGGATATTAAGTTCAGTCAAGTTTTGGGTGATTGACTTCCTTGCTAAGTAAAGGTTATGGTTGGTTCATGTAATCAAATATTAATTCCGCAATATGTTTATTTTCACAAGTATAACCTTAAGCGTGTGAACTGTTTTAGTGGACTCGGTCCACGCACACGTATGGTTTGTCAGTTAAGGACCGGGCTTTGGAAGCTCGGACTTAGCTTATATCGTGGCGTCCTGCTCTCTCTCACTCTTCAGTTAAAAATAAAAATAGTCTCTGATTTTCGGCGAGTGAAAAAGGGTGGGGCGTTTACAGTTGGTATCAGAGCGAGATTGGAAGTATGAATCTTTTAAAGTAAGATTAAGACGGTATCATGTCTCATTGACAAGATAAGAATCCCAACTGACCGATTCTTCGAATTTTACTACATCGGGGGCCGGATTAATTTACTTTGTTAAGAATCAGACTGAAGCATTCAAACTGAGAACAACACTATAACAGCAAGGGAAGGACAATCATTATAAAAAGAATGGATTTATCAAATATAGCAAAATAGAACATATTTCCTCGGAACAATAAACATCAGAATTTCCCCAAATTGAGAAACAATACTTGATACATAGGAAAGTTCCCCAAAAACAAGAAATACAAGATGCTAATTTGGCAATTCCCCAAACTATGTAAACACAAAACTTTATGAGAAAGCTAAGTCAAATGATGTTTCAATAACTTAGGAAAATGCTTCCGAGAAGAAGAACTCGACAAAACCCACATGTGGAGGAAGAGGTGCAGCAACCACACCAGGAAGAGGCGTAGAACAACGTAAATATTCCTGTGGTACCCCCCGAGCTGCAGAATTTAGTGCAGGTTGTGGTCACTTCCGTTCTACAACAACATATGAACGACAATGGAAGTGCGACCACCAATGAGTCATATGATCGAAGCATGGTTAGAAACTTCCAACAGCAGCGTCCCCCTCATTTCAAAGGGAAAGAATGACATGTAGGAATGGAGAATTGGTTGAGAAATATCACCATGATCTTGACATTACTGATCACCAGTAATGAAGATAGAATACTGCTGGCTACTTCACAGTTGATCGATGATGCCGGCAAGTGGTGGGAAGTGATTGAACAACAACGGGCACAGATTCCAGCAGGAGAAAGGATTGAGATGACATGGGACCAGTTCTCTGCAATGTTCCTGAATCACTATTTTTCAGAAGAGGAGAAGGAGCGCCAGACACACGCGTTCATATCTTTGGTACAGGGCACCATGACTGTGGCTGAGTATCATCAGGAATTTCTCCGTCTATCATGTTATGCTTTATACATGGTGGACACAGAATATAGAAGGCTCGTAAATTTGAGAGGGGCCTTCGACCAAGCATCAGGGTCAAAGTGACTATCTTCAAGTCACCTACGTTGGCGGAAGTGGTCAGTCGAGCTACCATAGCTGAGCAAGAGCTAACAGAGACAGTTTGGTTTCTGGACAACCGTCGAGGCAAAAGCGGAGGAAGTGCTTTTCGCCCAAACAAGTGATTTCGACCCAACTTTGGGAGACCATCACCTTCTACAAGGTCAACCAGAGGCTTTCGTCTCAATCAGACCTCCACATCAGTATCCGTAACTTAGGTTCCTCGAGGTGTGAGTACCTGTTTTCAGTGTGGCCAGTAGGGCCATTTCAAGAGGGAGTGTCCGCAGAACAATAGACCTTCTCACTCCAGGGGTTCATTTCGTTCTCCAGCTCGACCAGCTCATTCACAAGCATTAAGAGCATATAACCAGATAGGTCAGGTACCTATTCCGACAGGATCTGGAAGACTGTATACTTTGGCTCCTCCTCCAGAGACGGTGGATCACTCAGTGATTCAAGGTATGGCAGTAGTTGATAGTTCCTATGCTTGTGCATTATTTGATTCAGGAGCATTCCATTCCTTTGTATCTGCTGCTTTCATATCCGCTACTGGCACTCTAGTACAACAACTGTCCACTGCACTTACTATTGCATCCCCTGTTGAAGACACATCACTGGGACTGATATGCACATCGGTAAACACTAAACTTGCTGGATTCAGATTTGAGTTCAATTATCTGGTACTCGAGATGACAGAATACGATATCATTTTTGGCATGGAATGTTTGGCTAACTTCCAGGCTAGCATTGACTGCTATCTCCGTAGGGTGATATTTTGGTCATCGAGGGAAAACTATATGTAGTACATGCTGACAAACAGAGCATTTTTATGACCAAGAGACTGCATGAAAAATTGAACCATCTTGTATTAAACAACATCAGGCTAGACAAGACGCCAAAGGCTGAACTAGCTGCTGTAGTGAAAGACTACGCAGAGGTATTTCCAATAGAACTCCCTGGGTTGCCACCAAAGAGGGAGATTGATTTTGAGATTAAGCTATACCCTGGCACTGCTCCAGTGTCATTGTCGCATTAGCGGATGGCCCCAGCTAAGATGTAGGAGTTAAAGAAGCAAATTGATGAACTGCTCAGACTAGGATGAATCCGGAACAACACATCATCTTGAGGAGCACCGGTATTATTTGTGAAGAAGAAGGATGGTACACTTCGGATGTGTGTAGATTATCGGAAGTTGAATCAGCTGACAGTCAGAAACAAGTATCCTTTACCTAGAATTGATGATCTATTCTATCAACTCAGAGGTTCCAGTCATTTCTCCAAGATTGATTTGATGTCAGGCTACCATCAAATCCGTGTCAGGGATGAAGACATAAAGAAGACGGCTTTCAGAACTTGGTATGGACTATATGAGTATGTGGTCATGTCGTTTGGACTCACTAATGCACCAGCTGTATTCATGGACTTGATGAATAGGATCTTTCGTCCTTCTTTGAACAAATTTGCAATTGTTTAAATTGACGACATCCTGATTTATTCTAAAAGTCAGGGGGAGCATGCTGAACATTTGCGGATGGTTCTAGACACCCTAAAGAAGAATCAGTTGTATGCCAAAGCAAGCAAGTGCGAATTCTAGCTATCTGAGGTTAACTTCTTCGGGCATGTCATATCAGCGGAAGGAATAACCGTGGACCCGGCTAACGTGACTGCAGTTAGAGACTGGAAAGCTCCAAGGAATGTGACCGAAATCCGCAACTTTCTGGATTGCCTGGTTATAATTGGAAGTTTATTATGGACTTCTCCAAGATTGCATCTCCACTTGCTCGACTCACTCAGAAAGGAGTCAAATTTGAATGGTCTGCTGTATGCAACCGAAGATTCGAAGAACTGAAGGAGAGGCTTACAACTGCACCTATGCTGATTTTACCGGAAAGAGGCAAGGGCTATGAAGTATATTGTGATGCTTCAGGTGAAGGACTTGGGTATTCTCTTACCCAAACTCATCACGTAGTGGCTTATGGTTCAAGGCAGTTGAAAATTCATGAACGCCACTATCCCACACATG
Organism: Chimonanthus praecox; assembly: GCA_022113865.1. NCBI lineage: Eukaryota > Viridiplantae > Streptophyta > Magnoliopsida > Laurales > Calycanthaceae > Chimonanthus > Chimonanthus praecox. Next base: position 40,070,599 of record CM039086.1, on the reverse strand, counting down.
ATCTAGATTTAGCCGCAGTGGTCTTCACTCTCAAAAGCTGGAGACCATATCTCTATGGCGAGAAGTTCAAGGTATTTTCAGATCACAAAAGTTTGAAATATCTATTTAATCAGAAGGAACTTAATATGAGGCAGCGCAGATGGATGGAATATCTGTAAGACTATGAGTTTGCGCTTCGATATCATCCTGGCAAGGCAAACAAAGTAGCGGATGCCCTCAGTCGCATGTCACATGCAACAGTGGCCAGTTTGATTATGAAGGAATGGGAAATGTTGAATACCATTCGAGAGTTCAATTTGTACATTAAGAATCATGGGAGTATGTATAATCTGATCGTACGATCCAACATGGTTTCCAAGATTGAACAGGAACAACAGACAGATCCGGAAGTAGAAGAGATATGGGCTAAAATGTTTACTGGTGAGGTTGTACCGGAATGGAAATTACTACCGAGATAAGGTCTTTTATTCCGAGGTAGGGAATATGTGCCTCAGAGCTGCAGAAGAGAGTTATTGATCGAGGCACACCAAACCAAATTCTCTATTCATCTTGGTTGCACCAAGATGTATCATGATCTGAAGAGACACTATTGGTGCCATGGACTTAAAAGAGATGTGGCAGAGTTTGTTTGTAACGCCCCGCCCTTTCCGAGAAATCAGAGTCTAATTTTTTTCTTTAAATAATAAACATCGGAAGAGAGCGGGAGGCGTCACGACCCCAGTTAAGTTCAGGCTACCCAAGTCTGAACCTTAACTGGCCACCCATGTGTACATGGACTAGACTATGATAATGAATCACACATGGAACTAACATCAACATGCGGAATAACCTATATTAACTGCGGTCATAATATGAGAAGATAGCCAGTACCAGTCTCAATTAATAAATAACATAAATCAACCATCCATTGTTAATATCCTAAGCAAACCATAGCAAGTAACTACTTTATTACATGTCCATAATAAAGTATCAAATAACAACAATTATAAATTCATTCCAGCATTCAAGCGCTTAGGCTTAGCTTAGCTCCCTTCCCGGTCAACGACCTTTTCTTTTCCTTTACTTGTACCTGCATTCTCCTCTGAGGATAGAATTAGGGCGTTAGATCAACGCGCCCAGTAGGTTCCTGAATTAGGGCTACCACATGTTAGCATATAAAACATGCATATATATTATATTACATGATCATCAAAAACAGGTAAAAAATTGCTATGAAGTATGCACATGCAATGAGCATCCCCCATTATGTACATTCATAGCCATCACTTGACGTGCCTTGCACCGTCAAGGTAAATTACGATACAACTTCCATCTCTTCATCATTGACTGATTCATATCACGTATTAATCCTCCTGGCGGGACTTTCATCGCCTAAGGAGACCATTGTGACTATGATTATCATGTTACTCTTCCTGGCGAGACTCTCATCGCCTAAGGAGGACGTAACTCATTAATTGCAACACTGTAGAACCTCATTCATCATCCCATGTCTATGCATGAGATGCCAATGCTTGTATGCCATTTGTTAATGCATAATATATCATTTGAAACCACATAAAATAAACAAGAGTCTTATACAGAAAACTGGGGTAAAACTGTGGTTACAAGTAGGTAGGAAACCTACTGAAGAATCACTTCAGTGTCCGTTCTTTCTTAGGTTTTATCTGGTCACCGCTCACAGTCGTGCACCGTCACAGAGATCCGTCACCTTATTCACATAAATCATGAACCAACTTTAATCCCTTACTTCATTTGATTCCCATTTTTGAGTCTAAGTCCACAAATACCAATTCATGGGGTTCGACCATACACTAGGGCTGAACCTCATCATCTTGATTTGGTCCTTCTTTCAAGTCCTTCCATTATTGCCCATATTTACAATTTTTGCCATTGGCTCATCTTTTATAATAATTTATGTCCATAGAGATACTACCCGAAAAAAATGTTTATAGGTGGGGTTCGGCCATACACCTTGGCCGAACCTCACTTATTTCACTTAGGTCCATTTTTCACCTCATGATTGTGACCCTTATTTACAAATATGCCATTGCTACCAATACCTTGATTAAACTCTACAACTTATCCACAACCTTAACATGGTTCAGTCATGTTTTGGCCAACCAAAACAGTAAACATAATTCCATCTTAAATCACATATGCATCTATAAAATGACCCATGAAAATAGTCCATGGGGTTCGGCCATACTCATGGCCGAACCCTTATGGTTCTTTTGCTCAATAATGTCCATTATTTAAATACCAATTGGCTCTATCCCGTAGCCATCCTATGGCCAACCCAAAACAGCAATCTTTCTTTCATTTAATTACATAAACACTCGCCGCTATGGGTATGGTTTTTATCTCTTCAAAACCATACCAAATATCAAATACATTTATGGGGTTCGGCCATCCAATGTGGCCGAACCCTATGCCCATGATTTGAACCCTTTTTCACTTACATTTCATGTCGATTGAATCATGTAAAAATCAGTATAATAATTACATGGTCTTTACCTTTCAATAACCATCCAAAAATCCAAACCATTTCATGGGGTTCGGCCATCCAAAGTGGCCGAACCCAAGGATTCCTTTTTGTCATTTTTAAACAACCACCAACCAAGGTTTAAACCCTTGATAACTTCAGCCCTTCATGATATACAAACCCATGTTTTAACCTTCTTTAAAACATGTATTTTAAACCTAATAAAAAATGTAAAAACAGTCCCAACTTGCATGGTTTTAAATTTCAAAAACCATAAACATTAACCAACTTTTTCCATGGGGTTCGGCCACCCAAAGTGGCCGAACCCAATGGTCCATTTTCACTCCTTGTTGACACCATCTTCCATGGTTTAGACCCTTGTCAAATTCGGCCATAGCATGGCCAAATTATGACATCCAAATCCATGCTTCAATCTTTCCAAAGCATGCATCTTAAACATCCAAAATCAATCCTATACTTGCATGGTTTAAATCTTACAAAACCATCAACATTAACCATAATATTTCATGGGGTTCGGCCATCCAAAGTGGCCGAACCCTATGTCCATGTTTTCCATCTAATTGGATATAATAAAATCATACTTTAACCCTTTGATAGATTTGGCCATCACATGGCCGAATCATGTCTTATTTAACCCATTTTATTAAACATAACTCAATGGAAATACTTACCAATTTCCTTTGCCTTTTGCTCCTTGACTTCTCCCCTCTTGTTTCCTTTATTCTTCCTTAGTTCCTAGCCGGTTGTATGCTTGATTCAATGGTGAGAAACACCAAATCCAATTCGGCCAAATGAAGGTGTTCTTGAGAGAGGGAAAGAGATGGGATTCTATGGCTTTTGCAATGATAAAAATCGGCCAAACATGGGTGTTGTTTGCTTTTGTATTTCAGCCCCAAAACCCCTCCACTTCCTCATCAATTTTCCCATAAAACGATGGGTCTTGGGTGCTAACCAAGGCGCCCCTTGGCACCTACCCATGCAACCATTCAGCTTTCCATGCAACTCATCTCAAACCCATCATTTGCATTAATCATTTTCCATGGAACTCACCAAAACAAGTCCCCAACGTGTGGGACTTGTTTTGGTTGGTTTGAGACCAAGCTACCATTTCAAATTCCCATTAAACTCACTGATTTACAGCCCCTTTAATTTTCTTTTTGAATCACTTGAACTCAAGGTCATTTAGATTTCCATCTCAACTCACCCAACTCACATAATTAATGCATTTCATTTAATGCACATGAGTTGACTCACCACTTGATTTAATTCCAACTCACTTCAGTCCCACTCAAACTGATTCAACTCATATTTTAGCTCCCTTGAGGGTTCACATGGTCAACCTTAGTCAACACAACCCGTTGGGTCCACCTTTTGCTCCTTGACCCGTTTTTGACTCCATGACCCAATTATGGTATTTGATCATTTGCAATTGGTTTTTACATATGGGTCAAGCCTACCCATTTTTTCTCCACTTGATTTCCCATCAAATAGGCTTATCCCCATATAATTTAAAATCACAAAACGGTCAAATAATCCAGTAAGACCCGATGGGTCCCATTTGGGCCTTTTGACCCATTTAGCCATTTTTGACCCAATTGATGTAAATTACCTAACCAATCAAACTTAACATTCCTGATGTGCTCATATGATTTTAATTTGAGTAATGAGCCCCTCTATTTCCTTACTTAACATCACAAAATAATTAATTTAAAGCATCAGGGGCATTTTGGTAATTATCCATTTCATTGAGAAATTGGGGTGTTACATTGTTGCTCACTGCCTGACTTGTCAGCAGGTCAAGACTGAACATCAGAAACCACCAGGACTACTCAAACCCTTATAAGTGCCAGAGCGGAAATGAGAACATATTTCCATGGATTTTATGTAATACCCTGACCCAGATTAGGCGTGTTTTAGCTTAATAATCTTGTTTAGACCGCTTGATCTCGAAGATTACGGTTAGGGCTTTGAGAAAAGCCCAGGTGTAGCCCAATCCGAGTTCGAAAACTCAGTGATCCAGCTCGTCCAGCTGGAGGGCAAAATGGTAATTTACCGCTTATAGTTTTTTTTTTTGTTTTATAAATTATGTTGGTATGTGATTATTATTGGATGATAATGTTCTCCTTAATAAAGGATTTATATTTCTGATTTTAAAATAATTTTCTTTTCAGACAATAGTATTTAAATTCGCCCGTCGAAACCCTGAAAGGGAGTAATAATTATTTTAAATGGTTTTGGAAATGAGATAAATTTCGAAACTAGTATTTTATGTTAGAACATTTTAAGAATGTTCTAGTTATTCTTTGACACCCCAAAAATGAGGTTTCTAAGTTGTGTTATTTAACATTTGTTTAATTAAGTAAATAGTATTAATTTGTGATTTTTAATTAAATCGACGGGTTCTATTGAGTTTTAAATCTCAAAATTTTTATGGTGACTAAAGTTTTTAAAACCCAACTTATCTGTCAGGTTGGATTAAGTTTTTGAGCTTTCAAAATTTTATGTTTAGTTAAAAATCGATTTTTTATCAATTCAGGGGCCTTTTTGCAAAAATGGAAGTTCGCATGGACTGATTTGCAACCAACGCCCGAAACAGTGGTTACACTGTAGTGGACGTCTGCAGTTGCTGCATGCATTCGCATGCAGTGGCCGGATGGCCACCTTTCCTGGCCAATTTTCTATAAATTGGACCTCAATCAGCAGACCAAACTCCCAGCAAAAATCTCTTCTTCCTCTCTGTATCAGTCTCAGCTGAAACCCAACCCTGCCGACCCTCTCTGTTTCTCTGTTTCTTTCCCAGTTTTGTCAACCGTAGCTTAGAGGAAAGTTCTTTCAAAAATCAGTTTTTCAGCCCAGGAATTCCAGTGAAGGTAACCACTGTGTTCCTTTTCAAAATTTTAAGTGGCTTAGAATCAAGAAAAACTGATTTTGGTTTAGTTTTGAGCAAGAAAAACCATTTCAAAGTTTAAGAGAAAACTTGGTTTTCATTGTACCAGTGAGGCTTTGGTTTTAAAATCCGTTGGCTTGCTGAGTTTCAAAGTTTAAAACTATTCCCTTTGGAAAGAGGACACCTAGAGGAGTCCATCGGACCGACCAGATGTGGAAACCGAATCATGGAAACCCACTGTTTCAGGATTCGTATTTCGCACTGTGTCTTCTGTCACTGTCTGCTGGTGCAGACAGTGGAGTAAGACAAGTCTTCGGACGGTCCGAGGGTCACACCCCTCAGACAGGTTGAGAGGACCCCTCGGACGTTCTGAGCTTCACCCGAAGCCTAGAAACGCCCAAGGCAAGCTAGACTCACAAGGATGTTCCGAGCAGAGCTCGGAAGGACCGAACCCCGCTCGGACGATCCGACCCTCACTTCGGATGTTCCGAGGCTTACAGATCCACCGAGACCCGTTTTTCAGATCTTTTCGGTTCGGATGGACTTCGGACGATCCGAGACCCGATCTTCGGACGATCCGAAGTCAGACCCATGATCCGAGGTCAGTGATTAGTTTAGGTGTGGTTCGGATGATCCGAAGCCACAGTACCTGGTTCCGAGGCATGTTCCGAGGGACCCAGTTTTTAAGTGTAAAAATGCTATTGTTTGGATTACGTGTGATGTTAGTACCCACTTGTTAATTAAAAATGTGTACTAACCCTCTTCTCTTATTACTATAGTGTATATACTATTTTATTCACTTCCAGGCCGACTCTATTGGTCGGCATGAGCGATCTCACTTTCAGTCCGACGCTACATTTATCGGGCACTGAGTGATCTCGAGGCCTTAATCAAAATGTCAAATCTGGTCATATCCAGAAAACAACCGAGAAGTGACCTGAGGATCTATATCTAACAAAATAAGTCAATCTGGTCAATGCCCAGAAGACAATATGAGTTTTGGACTGAGCACCCTTTTCATTATATTATCCTGTGGATTATTGTAATTTAAAAAGGTTAGACACCAAGTAGGAGACTCAATTCCATATACCTTGGATATTTTTGGGAAAACGTGGGATTCTCGAAATACTACTTGTGTGTATGTATATTGATTGTGCAATTGTTTGTTTGTTTGAACAGAGACCGCAAAACCACACATATACGGTGAGGGAACTTAACTTTACAGTAGGTGTTAACAGGTTTTGTTATTTGAAATGGAACTTGAGCAATGAGTGGTTTCATGTTGATAAACCCACCCATGTACTTAGACATGATGCACTGTTGTAAGAAGTGCTTATGGTGATTATAAATGCTTATGGTGTTAATTATGAGTTATACTACTTCCACGTACCTTTTACTATTGAAACATCGTCGAGGGTGTCGATTACGTCTACTAGACCAGGTGGGTCGATAATGACTGACTAGGTGTGTCAGTACCGGTTTTGAGGTGTATATCAGAGATGTACTTGGAAGGATGTATTTTGACCGTGTCGGGACTTAATACTGTTGTTGTCAGTATAGTATCTGGGGGGTTACATCGTATGACAACAGTATTGGAAGAGATGATGAATTATGAGAATGTTGAAAATATGTTTCTTGGTGCTGAGAATTTGTTATCAAGCATGAGATGTTATTGCAACTGTTGATTATTGTGCTAACCTATTGTTTACTTAAAACTGCACTGTTATATTTCCTTCACTGGACTAGTCAGCTTACGCCACTCACCTTTTAGGAGATGAACCCGAGGAGGAGAACCCTCTATTTCAAGCTTAGGGTGGAGAAACTGCGGCGTTGTTTTGGGATTCCTACTGAGGGGAATACCCTTATTTTTGCTTTCTGGTTCTTGGAACCATTTTCTTTTGTAAAGTACCGGGTGTGGTACTTGTTATATTTAATTGTGATGCACTAAGACTACTACGCTTCTTTTTTTACTTTGATGATGATGTTTTAATGATAAATCGATGTTTTGGAATTATGTGTATTGTTGTTGTTGTTGTGTCTCTTGGAAGGGACTTATGGTATATGTTTGAGTCCACATGTTGGGATCATGTGTGACCTTTTGTGTCTAACTGTTGATCCGGCCCAAAAAGAATGCTTATGTTAGTTTAGTCTTTCAAAAAAAAAATAAAAAAATCAGTCGCGTTCCGGGCCCACCTTTTTGGTCGGGGCGTGACAGCTTGGTATCAGAGCTTTGGCTCAAACTCTAGGATTGTGATGGGTTACAACCTAATTAGACTCGTTTTTGACTTAGTACTGCAATTATTTTTGACATTTTCCTGTTTTTTGTGATACAGACATGTCAAGTAATGCAGAGTACACTGAGTTGTGGGATAGGGGGACCCCTAGCAATCCAATCGACCTGGTTCTTCTGATTCCAGTGTTCCAAACTTCGTTAATGAAGTTGCACCCAATGAGGAAGAGGAAATAGCTTCGCCCGAGTATCATGTTGGGGCTTATCCTGAAGAGGAAGTGGGAGATGTCCCGAATCTAGAGAAGTCTGTAGGGGAGATACTCGCCCGAATACACTCCGGCTACTCCACCTTTGGATGAGTATTCGGATTATATGTGCGAATTATGCAATCAGGAGGGGCACAACTGCACTTATTGCCCCTATCCAATTGATGTCATCTGCCATATTTGCGGACTTCGCGGCTATGGGAGCGCAAGGACTAATTGTCCTTATGTTGGAGGACCAGGGATCATACCCTGTTTAACTTGTGGAGTGTTCGGGCATAAGTCGGCGACTTGTCCTGACAACTTCTATTACTTTGGTGATGAGGTAGTATCTTTTTCGGAAGATTAGATTAGGGTTGTCGGGGGATCGGGGAGATTTTGTTGTAAGGGTTGAGTTTGTTTTGTTGTTTTGAAGGGTTTTCATACCCTACTAACCCTTGTATTTGTATTGAAATTTGAATGGTTTCTAATGGTTAAGTGATATTTACAAGAGTAAATAACAGATGTCAACACCCAACGCTAACGGAATCAACTACCGTGGGAGGAGGACTGGTCTTTCACCCCGTGACCTATCCAATGAGGCCGTTGGAGCGGCGGTTGAAGCATTTCAGTAGATAACTGAAAATATGCGACGCCCTCCTATCCGTACGCCGGAGGAGAGAGCCACTTCGGCTCTTAAAGAATTCAAACGAGTGAACCCGACGAGTTTCTCGGGGATAGAGGACCCTAGTGCAGCGAGGAACTGGCTGACTCAGATTAGTAGGATCCTTAACACCCTTACTATTGCAGATGACTTGCGAGTGGCCTTGGTGGCGTACCAGTTAGAAGGAAACGCTTACGAGTGGTGGGAAGCGAAGAACTTGGTTCGTAACCACGAGCCAATGATGTGGGAAGAGTTCTCTGCAGCCTTTCTGGTCCGTTATTTTCCGAAGACAGTGCAAGAGGCGAGGAAGAGGGGATTCCTCAACATTCAGCAAGGTTCCGATTCCGTGGCACAGTATGCCGTGCGCCTCATAGACCTGATTCAGTTCGTGCCGTGGATTGCTGGAGAACGAAGAGGAGAAGGTCCAGCATTTTGAGAATGGACTCCGACCGTTTCTGCAGCGGCAAGTGGCCGGCCTAGTCTTCGACACTTTGGAGGAGATCATCGATCGAGCTTCAAAGGTGGAAGCAGTGGACTCCATCAATCGGAACACCGAAAACTCTCAGAAACCTTCTTCCAACAAGAAAGCCAAGTTTAACCTGCAGAGGCCGCCCTTCAAGAAGAGCCAGCCTAGCACAGGACAGTCGAGTGGGTCTGACTCCCGACAATTAGTATGCTACACCTGCAGCCAGCTGGGCATACTTCCAAGTTCTGCCCGTCAGGGGGAAAGGAAAAAGCATGCCATCATTGCAAGCAGATCGGGCACCTCTTTAGAGACTGCCCTTATCTCGGTAAAGCTGCACCTTCGCAAGGCGCAGGAGTTTCTTTCTCTGTGGCGCAACCATCTGTCGGTCGAGGTTCTCAGTAGACCTCCGGAGGCTCGGTGGCACCGAGGAACGGACTACCTCGGAACAGTCAGGGGAGAGGACAAGGACGTCCTCAGACCACTCAGGGGAGAGTCTACAGGATTGGGACTCAGAAGGAAGAGCCGATGGAAAATACGGTGATGGAAGATACCCTTAATCTTTTTAGCCTTTTGGCTTGAGTGCTTTTTATTACCGGTACTTCGCATTCCTTTATTTCTAGAGGTTGTTGTGATAGATTGGGTTTGAAACGGTAGAAGTTGTTGTGATAGATTAGGGCGTATCCTGGTAGTGTGGTGGAGAGCATGGGTTGGGAAGATGTAGGTTGTGTAGGGTCTGTTACTCCTCGGGTGATGTGTGAGTTTATGGATGTGTTTCCTGACCAGTTGGTTGGGCTACCTCCACGCCGAGAGATAGAGTTTGTTATAGGCCTATAGCCAGGAACATCTCCAATTCCATGGCACCCTATCGGATGGCGCCGACTGAAGAGAGAGAGCTAGCTACGCAGGTAGATGAGCTTCTTAGACTTGGTTTTATCCCTAAGAGCAACTCGCCGTGGGGCGCACCTGCTCTCTTTGTGAAAAAGAAGGATGGATCGATGAGGATGTATATAGATTACCGGCTAACCAGGTAATATTAAGAATAAGTATCTGTTGACTAGAATAGACGACCTCTTTGAACTTTTGAGGGGATCGAGGTGCTTTTCGAAAATCTATTTGAGGTCGGGTTACCATCAGTTGCGGATTCGAGAGGAAGACATTCCTAAAACTACTTTTCCGGACGCAGTATTGTTTGTACGAATTTGTGGTGATGCCTTTCAGTTTGATGAACGCGCCAGCCTTGTTTATGGATTTGATGAATCATGTTTTCCGACCGTACCTACAAGAGTTCGTGATAGTCTTCATAGACGATATCTTGATCTTTTCGCCGTCAGAGGAGGAGCACGAGCGTCATCTGCGTATTGTTCTTCAGACACTCGAGAGCATCAGTTGTTCGCTAAGCTGAGCAAGTGAGAGTTTTGGTTGACTCAAGTGCAGTTTCTAGGACATGTGGTGTCTCCAGGAGGAATCTCTGTAGATCCAACAAAGGTGGAAACAGTGAAGACTTGGGAAAGTCCCAAGAACATGTTCGAGATTCGGAGCTTTCTGGGATTAGCGGGATATTACCGAAAGTTTATCCCACACTTCTCTCAGATCGCGGTGCCGATGACTCGGCTGACGAGGAAGAACGTCAAGTTCTAGTGCAACGAAGCTTGTGAAAGAGCATTCTAGGAGTTGAAGGAGAAGTTGACGACGTCTCCAGTTTTGGTGATCCCCGAGCAAGGATGAGGTTACGATGTGTACTGTGACGGGTCCAAGTTTGGTTTGGGTTGTGTGCTGATGCAAGAGGGGAAGGTAGTAGCTTATGGTTCCGGGCAATTGAAGGGACATGAGCAGAACTACCCAACTCATGATTTGGAGTTGGCAGCCGTTGTATTCTTGTGACCCAGGGAAGGCCAACGTAGTGGTCGATGTCTTGTGTAGAAAGTCTCACAGCAACGTGGCGAGGATGGCATCCTTGCAGTGGAAGATACTGGAAGTTCTGTCCGAGTATGATCTGGAGCTGATCAAAGGAAGTGGGTCAGCAAGAATCCATAGTTTGGTTCTGCAACCCGAAGTAATTAGATTGGTGTTGGAAGGACAACAGAGCGATCTAGAAGCAAAGGAGTTGGAGATCAGCTTTCAGGAGAAACGACTCTGGAAGATTGGAAGATCAAGGCGGACGAAAGTCTTACTTTCAAAGATAGACTTTTTGTACCAAAGTCGGACGAGTGCAGGAGAAAGGTGCTTGATCACTTTCATCGTTCTCACTTTGCAATGCATCCTAGTGGTACGAAGATGTATCATGACTTGCGGTGACTTTTCTAGTGGAAAGGTATGAAGCGAGAGGTAGCAGATTTTGTGTCGAAGTCGATCTTCGGACGGTCCAAGGGTCACACCCTTCAGACGGTCCGAGAGGACCCCTCGGACGTTCTGAGCTTCACCCGAAGCCCAGAAACACCCGAGGCAAGCAAGACTCGCCTGGATGTTCCGAGCAGAGCTCGGAAGGACTGAACCCCACTCGGACGATCCGAGCGATGTTCCGATGCTTACAGACCCACCGAGACCTGTTTTTCAGATCTTTTCGGGTCGGATGGACTTCGGACAATCTAAGACCCGATCTTCGGATGATCCAAAGTCAGACCTATGATCCGAGGTCAGTGACTAGTTTAGGTATGGTTCGGATGATCCGAAGCCACAGTACCTGGTTTCGAGGCATGTTCCGAGGGACCCAGTTTTTAAGTTTAAAAATACTATTGTTTGGATTACGTGTGATGCTAGTATCCACTTGTTAATTAAAAATGTGTACTAACCCTCTTCTCTTATTACTATAGTGTATATACTATTGTATTCACTTCCAGGCCGACTCTATTAGTTGGGCACTGAGTGATCTCACTTTCAGGCTGACGCTATATTTGTCGGGCACTCAGTGATCTCGAGGCCTTACTCAAAATGTCAGATCTGGTCCTATCGAAAAGACAACCGAGAAGTGACCTGAGGATCTAGACCTAACTCAATAAGTCAATCTGGTCAATGCCCAGAAGACAATATGAATTTTGGACTGAGCACCCTTTTTATTATATTATCCTGTGGATTATTGTAATTTAAAAAGGTTAGAAACCAAGTAGGAGACTCAATTCCATATATACCTTGGATATTTTTGGGAAAATATGGGATTCTCGAAATACTATTTGTGTGTATGTATTTGATATTATGTATATTGATTCTGTACTTGTCTATTTGTTTGAACAGAAACCACGAAACCACACATATACAGTGAGGGAACTTAATTTTGCAGTAGGTGTAAACAGGTTTTGTTATTTGAAATGGATCTTTAGCAATGAGTGGTTTCATGTTGATGAACCCACCCATGTGCCTAGACATGATGCACTGTTGTAAGAGGTGCTTATGGTGTTAATTACGAGTTATATTGCTTCCACATATCTTTTACTATTGAACCATCGCCGATGGTGTTGGTTACGTCTACTGGACCAGGTGGGTCGACAGTGACTGGCAAAGTGTGTCAGTACCGGTTTTGAGGTGTATATCGGAGATGTACTTGCAAAGATGTATTTTGACCGTGTCGGGACTTAATACTATTGGTGTCAGTATATTTGTGGGGTTACATCGGATGACAACAGTATTGGAGGAGATGATGAATTATGAGAATGTTGATAATATGTTTCTTGATGTTGAGAATTTGTTATCAACCATGAGATATTATTGCAACTGTTGATTATAGTGCTAACCTGTTGTTTACTTAAAACTGCACTGTTATATTTCCTTTATTGGGCTAGTCAGCTCACCCCACTCACTTTTCAGGAGATGAACCCGAGGAGGAGAACCCTCTATTTCAAGCTTAGGGTGGATAAGCTGCGGCATTGTTTTGGGATTCCCACTGAGGGGAATACCCTTATTTTTGCTTTCTGATTCTTGGAACCATTTTCTTTTGTAAAGTACCTGGTGTGGTACTTGTTATGTTTAATTGTGATGCACTAAGACTACTGCGCTTCTGTAGTTACTCTGATGATGATGTTTTAATGTTAAATCGATGTCTTGGAATTATGTGTATTGTTGTTGTTGTTGTGTCTCCTGGGAGGGACTTATGGTATATGTTTGAGTCCACATGTTAAGATCATGTGTCTAACTGTTGATCCAGCCCAAAAAGAATGCTTATGTTAGTTTAGTCTTTCAAAAAAAAAAATAGTCGCGTTCTGGGTCCACCCTTCGGGTCGGAGCGTACATTTTGTGACAGGGTTGTCAAGGTCATCAAAAGGCAACGATGCAATATGGATTGTGGTAGATCGATTAACCAAGTCTGCACACGTTCTTCCCATCAAGATGACAGATTCATCTGAGACTTTGGGACGACGATACATCTAGGATATCATCAGGCTACACGGTATCCCCAGGATTATTGTGTCCCACAGAGATGGTTGATTCACTGGCAGGGTGTGGCAGAGCATGCAGACTGCTATGGGGGCGAATTTATTGATTAACACAGCTTTCCATCCACAGACTAATGGTCAGTCAGAGAGGACAATACGTACATTGGAAGATATACTGAGAGCATGTATGTTAGACTTCAAAGGTGGATGGGAGGATCACTTACCATTGGTTGAGTTCTCTTACAACAACAGTTACCAGGCAAGCCTCCAGATGACTCCATTTGAGGCGTTGTATGATAGACCCTGTAGATCACCAATGTGTTGGACAGAGGCAGGTGAGCTTGCACTTTTTGGACCCGAGCTAGTTGCAGAGACCACGGAACAGATTAAGTTAATACGGCAACATCTACTTAGTGCACAGAGTCGTCAGAAGTGCTATGCTGACAAGAGAAAGAGGTTCCTTGAGTTTGAAGTAGAAGACTTAGTATTCTTGAAAGTCTCGCCACAAAAGGGACACATGCGATTTGGGAAGAAAGGGAAACTGTCGCCTAGATCTGTGGGACCGTTCCCAATCCAAAAGAGGGTGGGGGAAGTGGCTTATCAATTGGCACTTCCTCCACAGTTGTCATCTTTGCACGAGGCATTCCATGTTTCTATGTTGAGGAAATACAATCCTGATCCTTCGCACGTGCTGAATGTACATGGTGTTGATGTGAAAAGCGATGTGACTTATGTTGAAAGGCCAGTCAGAGTGATCAGGAAAGAACAAAGGGTGTTACGAAACCGAGTCATTCAGTTTGTCAAGGTGGTATGGGATCGACATGATAATGAGGAAGCCACTTGGGAATTTGAATCAGAAATGAGAGCAGCTCATCCTGAACTTTTTTTTTATGAGTTGTTTAAAACCCTATTTCAATCGATTTTCCTGACAAAAATATCAAAAGAGAGTAATATTGTAACATTTTGGATTTTTCATCTCATTCTCTCTTTCTCCCCTTCTCTCTACGATCCACTCCTGTGGAAGAAAAGATAGAAAGTTTTTCATCTCTCTCTCTCTCTCTCTCTCAACCTACACACCTTGGCCGATCCTCCCATAGAGACTTCCATCTCATTTCCTCCCTCTCTCATTCAACACTTTAGCCGAATGCTCCATTGAAGATCAAGGAGGCTTTCAATCTCTCTCCTTCCCATTTCGGCTCTAGACTTGGAGGAAGAACAAAGACTAAGGAAGGAGAAGAAAGGAGGAGCGAGATCAGACCTAAAGAGATGGAGGAGACGTGGAATAGGTATGTAGTGTTTAACGAGAATTTATTGGTTAAAAGAAGCTAAGGGAAAACATGGTTTCGGCTATTGAATGGCCGAAACCATGGGGTCCCATATTGATGGATAGGATTGGGTAAACCGTTGCAAACCATGAAGGTGGATATCCATTTGAAGATGGAATATGTTTTGGAATAAATGATCAAAGAGTCGGTATCCATTCAAGGAATGGGTAGGTGTTGAGGACCAACAACCAAGGGATGGAATGAAGAAATGTAGATGATGTTTAAAATGTTTTTAATGAATAAGGAAACAAATTTTAAGAGGAAGGGTTAAGTCTAACATCAAACAAATGATGACTGATTTTGGGTTTTGACCGTCCGCGGACGGGTAACAAACATAACATGGTCCTGTTTGCGGACGGGAGATATGCATGCAGGACGGGTCACTGTTTGTAGGAGGGGTTTCTGTCGTCCGCAGGATGGGCTGCAGACGGGTACTCGACTGATTCTAAAAGTAAAGATTTTGTATGATTTTCCTTTTCCAATTAGTTAAGTTTAAATGGAAGGATGTACGGAATGATTTAAATTAATTGGATAAGTAATTTGACTATTTTATATGATGGAATTAATTTAACGTAACGGGATTTCACAAACGGGTGTACGATCGTCTTTGGCGTGATCGGTGATTTATATCTTCACGAAAAAGCAAGGATACAATACTTGGACGTGGGTAGGACTCCTACCTTGTTGAAACACTTGGATTATGTACATGCAATGGTTTTTCCTTCCATGATTGATGATCTATTTTTAGTATCAAAATGCTTATGTTTTAAGAATGGATTTCAAGGCTATTATGTAATTTAATGTGAAATAGCATGTTGCACTCACATCTCATGCATGGCATGGGAGGGAATTTATGAGAGGAGTCCACACTCCATTCGGGGTATCCGATAAACAAACATGGGGAGGGGTCCACACTGATTCCGATTGATAAATGGTAAGATGTTTTGAAGTGAAAGAGGAGTCCACACTCCGTTCGGTTGGACCGATAAGGCATACGTGGGGAGTCATGACAATGAATACCTTGATATGGCTGTAACACCCGCCCCTTTTCACCATAATCAGAGTCTAATTTTTTTTTTTTTTAACGTAAAAGTGACAAAGGGCAAGGACGTCACGACGGGAGTTAAGTTCCGAGCTTATAAAGCCCGGCCCTTAACTGGCCAACCCTACGCGTGCATGGAACATAAATCCATGAGTACGGTTCACGCGTAGAAAGTAAGTTCGCAATACATTAAAATCAATGCGGATGATAATAGATACTATCCTACCAATTTTCAGATAGCAGGCAAGAGATATCCATTAAATTACTAAAATGCCCTCATAGCGTATTTTCCAAAATAATTTATAAAACATAGCAAGACATCTAAGTTATTACATTTCCGACAAGCTAAATTATACAAATACACATTTTCCCAAAATAAATTTAAACAAAATAATTAGTTCGCCTTCCCAAGCTCCTAAGCTTGACTCCCGTCCTATCCTTCCGTTCCGCCATCTCCTACATCGTCAGCTAGGGTAGAAGTAGGGCGTTAGACCACGCACCCAGTAGGACTCCGAGTAGGGCTAACACATGGATTAGTGATAACAAAGCATATAGATAATACATAACAAAGACCATAAAATGAATGCTATGCCATGGGTGTCTGTGTTATGAATCCCACCCATCATCCAACCATCATGCTGTCATATCCCCCTTGACGGCAAAACCTCGTCAAGATACAAACAATCACAAATCATCTCCCTGGACGGCAAAACCTCGTCCAGATATAAAACAATCACAAATCATTCCCCTGGACGGCAAAACCTCGTCCAGATATAAAACAATCGCAAATCATCCCCCTGGACGGCAAAACCTCGTCCAGATATAAAACAATCACAATTCCTCCCCCTTGATGGAAGAACCATCATCAAGGTATCATAATTACATACAACATCCCTAATACATCAAACACATCAAGATATCTCCATGTCTGTTTATCGGTCGCCCCGACGGAGCATGGACTCCGGTTTCATTTCATCCTTCCCCTGTCATATCCCTCCCATGCCATGCATGAGATGTAGATGCCATATGCCATGTAATGAATATAATAACAAACCATGACATTTAAAGAAAATCCCATCAATAAAACATATAACTTGATTTGTAACGCCCCGCCCTTTTTGAGAATTTCAGAGTCTAATTTTTTTTTTAAAGTAATAATAAAACATCGAAAAAGAGCGGGCGGCGTCAATACGCGAGTTAAGTTCAGACTACCCAAGTCTAAACCTTAACTGGCCACCCATGTGTACATGGAATAGACCATGATTAGTGAATCACACATGGAACTAACATCAACATGCGGAATACTCTAGATTAATTGCGGAATAGAAAGATGAGATAGCAGGTAACAGTCTTAAACTTTATTTATCATAGACCAACCATCCAAATGTTATCAACCTAATCAAACCATAGCAAGTAGCGAATTATTACATGTCCCACAAAATATTCAAAAGACAGTAATAAAAAGTAGTTCAGCCCTTCATTCAAGCACTTAGGCTTGGCTCCCCTCCCGGTCAACAATCTTTCCTTTCCCTTTGCTTGTACCTGCAATCTCCTCTGAGGATGGAATTAGGGCGTTAGATCAACGAGCCCAGTAGGTTCCCGAATTAGGGCTACCACATGTTAGCATATAAAACATGCATATACATATCATAATATATGATCATCAAAACAGGTAAAACAATGCTATGATATATGCACATGCAATGAGCCTCCCCCATCATGTACATCCATAGCCATCACTTGTCGTGCCATGCACCGACAAGATAAATCACAATACAACTTCCATCTCTTCATCACTGACTGATTCATATCACGTATTAGTCCTCCTAGCGGGACTCTCTTCGCGTAAGGAGACCATTGTGACTATGATCATCATGTTACTCTTCCTGGTGGAACTCTCATCGCCTAAGGAGGATGTAACCCATAATTGTAACACTGTAGAACCTCATTCATCATCCCATGACCATGCATGAGATGCCAATGCCTGTATGCCATTTGTTAATGCATAATATATCATTTAAAACACATATATTAAAACAAGAGTATCATAAGAAAACTGGGTAAAAACCGTGGTTACAAGTAGGTAGGAAACCTACTGAAGAATCACTTCAATAACTGATCTTTCTTTCGCGTCACCCGGTCACGACTCGCACGTCGTTCGATTTCTGGTACCTTATCCATATATCAATCAGCAAGTCATAACATCATTTACTTATTCTATGGGGTTCGGCCCTATACTTGGCTGACCAAAATCAGTAAACAATCACTTAAAATTTCCACCATTGGTATGGTTTATCTCTCCAAAAAACCATACCAATTTATCAAACACTTTTATGGGGTTCGGCCATCTTGCCCATGTTTTGGACCCTTTTTAACGTATATCATATGTCCACTGAATCATATAAAAATCAGTATAATATTGTATGATTTTTACACTTCAAAACCATCCAATTATCCAAACAAGATCATGGGATTCGGCCATGTAAGGTGGCCGAAACCCAAGGATCTATTTTATCAATTTGTATCACCTTTGCCCAAGGTTTAGACCCTTAATGCATTTGGCTATTCCAATGCCAAATTATGCCATCCAAAACCAAGATTAAACATCCTTTATCTTGTATCTTAGATCATACAAAACAGTCCATGATTTTACAAAACCATCACTTTAAACAAATAACTTTCATGGGGTTCGGCCACCCAAAGTGGCCGAGCCCTATGGTCCATATTTTCCATCTTTTAGACCATTGATTTAAACCATGTTAACTTTAGCCTTCTTGTCATTCAGACCCATGTTTATAATCCTTTCTATATTATGCATTTGAATCTTTAAGTACAACCCAAAACAGTCCACAAAATCCATGGTTTTCATGTTTCAAAACATGAAAACCAAGACATCTCTTTACATGGGGTTCGGCCCTCTATGGTGGCCTAACCCAATGGTCATCTTAATCATTTCTAAACCTCCATTTAATCAAGGTTAATCATTGGTGTAATCGGCCATGATCATGGCCCAATCCACACCCTACTTGTTCCATGTTTTTCAACAAAACTCAATGAAAAACTTACCAATTTTCCCAAGCCTTTCTTCTTGACTTTGATCCTTGGTTTATCCCTTTTATTTCTTCTTTATTTCCTTAATTCCTTGCTGGTTTATATTTGACTAACTGGTGCCAAAAACCTCTGTTGTTCAGCCAAGAAAACGAATTGGAGAGAGGGAGAGAGAGATGGGAATTCTTGGATTCCTTTGTGTGAAAAACGGCCAAGTATGGTAATGTTTTTATTTTATAGTTTCAGCCCCCTAACTCCCATTCATCCTCCCTCATTAACCTTGCTAAAAACGAGTGGATGTTGGGTGTCAACCAAGACACCTCTTGGTGCCAAATGTTGCACCCCTTGGTGCCAAACATTGTATCTTTTGAGAATGAATCATTGCAACCCTTCATGAAAAGGTGCCGCCCAACCTTGGTGTCTTTTGGCTTTGCCAAAGCACTCTTTCATACCAACGGCTGAGATTGATTCTGATTAATTGTTGTGTGAGATTACAACTCATTTCCATCTCCTCTTGACTCACCTAACTCGGAATATTTTTATTCTAAACCAACTCATTCAACTCATCACTTTTAATGCTCCATATTTGAGTCAACTCTTTTCTTAAATCAAACTCATTTCAAATTAGTCTAACTCAAGCTGAATTAACTTATACTTAAGTTCAATTGAGGGTCCATACAGTCATCCGTGGTCAAACTGGTCAACCCGACCCATTGGGTCCCCCTTTAGCTCCTTGACCCGTTTTTGACTTCATGACCCAATTATGGTATTTTGGTCATTTGTAAGTGGTTTTCTCATATGGATCAAGCCTACTAATTTCTTCTCTACTTGATTTCCAATCAAATAAGCTTAACCCTATTTAATTTAAGCTTACACAATGGTCAAATCATCCATTTTGACCCATTGGGTCCAATTGGGCCCTTTGACCCATTTAGCCATTTCCAACCCAATTGATGTACATAACCCATCCAAATCAACTTGATATATATATATAATGTGCTCATATGACTTTATTTTGAGCAATGGGCCCCAACATTTCTTATTTTGACATCACAAAATAATTAATTTAATAACTCAGGGGCATTTTCGTAATTTTCCATTTTATTGAAAAATTGGGGTGTTACATGATTTCCCAAAATAGATCAAGCAAAGCCTCCATAATCACATCATAGCATTAAAACCCATTTTAAACCAATCATATGCTTACCGGAATGAATCAAGTAAAAACCCCTACATAATACATAATTCAAAACCAATCTTAAAACATACCATATAATTTCCGAAATAATTCAAGCAAAACCATCACTCAATCCATGGCTTATAAAAAGGTTAGAATCCTAACGAATACCGACTCGCGTCTTCGTTTCGTTTTCGTCCGATAGTCCGACTACCGTCACGTGTACTGCCCGCGATATCCAATACCTTATTAAATTTCCAAATCAGTTCAAGTTTTAACCATTTCTAAGCCCATATGAAAAATCAGTCACTATTTAGGTTTTATGGGTCCCATGTCATCTATTAAACCTTTTAATCCCATAAGTCTTAAAATTCGTCCACCCTAGGCTTTATTAATCACTTATAAGGTTATTACATTAGATCCCCTAAGTCCATGATCAATTTCCATGGAATTCTTGAATTTGGCCACTAATTACGGTTTTGCTACTACCTCATTTTTCATGCTTAATCACTCATTTATCCATCTATGATTAAGTCCATAATTGATCATAAACTTAGATCCCCAACTTAGGTCCATTAATGACCCATTGAACCATGTCACATAGCCATTAAAATTAACCATTTAATTAATCCAACCCCCCATTAACTAATCACATACCTACATCCTTCATTAGCCCATAAAAATTGACCTTCCATTAAATCATTACTCTTAGTCATACCTTGAGTCCATAATTGATTCCTCTACCACATTACAAGATCACTTACCTCAACCATCTTATTGACCTAATTCCATTAATTTAAACTTATACATACACATTTAACTTTAGACCCATTAATGATCTAAAATTTGGGTCATGGGTTCGGCCATACACCATGGCCGAACCCATGATGTTTCTTTCTCCATTTTTCTTGGATCTATTCATAACATTTTAGATCCACCAATAATCCTTTCTTGAGGGGTTTAAATCATGCATCTAAACCATATTCTCTTATTCATTTCATTGCTCCCAAATACCTACATTCACCAAAATATTAAACCCATCTTTTCTATCCTTTAAACCCATCATTTGATCACCATTTCATCACCATAGGGTTCGGCCATACACCATGGCCGAACCCATGGTTCATGATCCATCATTTTCTATGCCTCTTGAGGCCACAAAAATTATTCCCACACTCCATGATTTTTCTTTATTTAAACCCTTTTAATTTTTCCAACATTTACCATTTACAACCCTAAAAATTCATTAGCTACCTTCATTATCTTCCATCCCTTAAAACCTTAACCAATTAAATCCAATACCAAATCACCCACCATGGGGTTTGGCCATACTACATGGCCGAACCCTATGGCCCATGATTTTATTCCAATTACCTACTTCCATGCTCAATTTAATAAATTACACCATACATTTAATACTTTTACTTATTTCTTTTCCCTAACCCTAATTCACCCATTTAGGGTTTTCTCCATCTTCCACCCTTCCATTTGATGGATTTACATTCCATAGCATAGAATTATCTAACCACATTAAATTTACAAAAATAAATTCCAATTCTTAAACCCTAAAAATTCAAAATTTCTTGTTTAAGAAACTATTCACCATCCGTCGTCTCCTCTGACTTCCGCTGCTCCCGTCGGTTTCCTTAGCCTCCTTTCTCCTTCCTCTTGATCTTTGATAGGTCAAGATCTTTAATCAATGGTGGCAACCCTCAACCTTAGGATCGGCCAAAGTAGAGCTTAAATTAAGAGAGGGAAAGGGAGAGATGATGAGAGGGGAGGTGATAACCTTAATCTTACAGTGATCTCCCTCCAAATTCCACTTCTTTCTTCTCTCCTTGAGCTCCTCTCTTTTCTTTCTTTCTCTCCTTCACTTGGACATGAGACGGCAATGGAGAATGAGAATGGAGTGAAAATGAAGAGAGGATAAAAAAAATGGGAAAGAAACTCATGACTTATCCCCATTTTTCTTTACATTAAAGACCCCACCAACGCTAAGATATTTAAAAGATCTTTTATTTGCTTTATGGTGGTGGTTTAGATAACCACCACTAAGTCCAACGTGTTTCATACTTGAGGTGGGAATGAGGTGGGTTTTCACCTCTTGGCCCCACTTTGACCACTTTCAACCACCACTTTAAATAATTTAATTATTTAATTAATTATATAATTACCTTAGGTTAATCCATTTGTACTTAACCTAACTCCATTACTCCACCCATGGTTGACCAAATCAACCATGGTGGCCAGCCCCACCAAACCTTGGCCCACACGCCACCTCACTTGATGGGGTGGAGGTGGGTCCCACTTGGCCACATCACCTTGGTTAAATTTTAACTTAACTTAGGTGATTTAAATTCCATTGAATTCATTCTAAATGGATCACCATTTGGGCCCATGGCCCAATTACATTTCCATCTTACCCATTTACCTTAGAGCTTAACCATCTTGACCCATTGGGTCCCAAATGGGTATTTGACTCAATTTGTCCACCCATGGCCCAATTGGCCATCATTGACCACTTAAATGACTTTAAAATGCAATCCATGGTCTATTGGGCCATAGTTGGGCCTTTGTCCAAATTTTGGCCCATTTATCATTTATTCCACCAATTTTCAATTTTCATCATTAAAATAAATAAAATTCACATATTTATTGATTTAAAAATTTCGGGCCATTACAATGGCTTGTTCATCAAGAGGTTTACCTATGTATTTTTGAGATATGGTTGATGGGTGGGAAATCATGGCATATGACACCCATGGCATGGCATTGATTTAGCATGATTTGATATTCTGTATCTATTTTGATTTTTATACTACTACCATGTGTTTGCCCTATTCAGAATACCTTATGGGCGCGTTGACTAACGCCATACTTCTACCTTAGATGATGATATAGGAAACAGAACGGACGATGGACGCGAAAGGAGCCAAGCTTAGGAGCTTGGGCAACTTATTGCTTATTTTTAAGTTTTAGTTTTGGACAGTGCATATTGAGTTAATTGCATTTTGGGATTGTAATTACTTACATATTATTCTGCTATGGTTTGACGTTACCTTCAGATATTAAGTTCAGTTAAGTTTTGGGTGATTGACTTCTTTGCTAAGTAAAGGTTATGGTTGGTTCATGTAATCAAATATTAATTCCGCAATATGTTTATTTCCACAAGTATAACCTTAAGCGTGTGAACTGTTTTATTGGACTGTCCACGCACACATATGGTTGGCCAGTTAAGGGCCGGGTTTTGGAAGCTCGGACTCCAAGTTTTTCCATGGGGTTCGGCCATCCAATGGGGCCGAACCCTATGGTCCATTTTTTACCATTTTTAAACATCATAATCCTATATCTAAACCATCGATGGATCTGTCCATACAATGGCCATATCTCATTCCCTTAACCAACTTTACTTATCAATGGTTCAAAGTGCACTTACCAATTATCGCGACTCCTTCGGTCTTTCACTCCTTCCTTGGTCCTTTATTTTCCTAGCCTCTCCTTCTTTCTTCTTGTTCTTTTGGCTGAGACAAACCTTGCTGCAACCTCCTTGGAATACTTCAGCCAGGTGATATGAATTTGAGAGAGAAAATGAGAGAGAAAGGAAGAGAACTTGGCCTTGGATGAATGTGCTAAGCCTTTATGCCAAACCCTTTGGCTGAACTTGTCTTGATGAAAGAGATCAGCCTAGGACTGATTGAAGCTAATCAACCAGCTGCTGTTCTTGGTTGTGAGAATGTAGAAAACGGCAAAGAGAGAGAGATAGAGAGTGAAATGAGCACTCTTTGTTTAATCAAAACTAGCCCAAGAGGTGGTGTCTCTAAGTGACAACATTTGTAACTCCCATTTGCATTCAACATAAACCTTTATGCTCACTTGGCGGTTTCATCTATGCAATGAAACCTCCCCAAGCTCTTAACGTCTCCCATGTGGTTCTTAGAACATTAAGCTTTGCTGGAAATTAGGTAGACAAATGATTAACTTGCTGCTATGTACATAAGGTATTTGGATTTCTAGAACGGTGTACAAGCCGTGATCGGAAGACGGTTCAAAGGAAGGGTCAAACAAAGTAACATAGTGTAGGTTTCCTACCTTTATTGTAAACACATTTCTATTTGATGTTTTATGTTGATTTCGATAAGTTATATGAATGTAAAGTTATGTTTCTAAATGGCATGTTTGCATAGACATCTCATGCATGGCATGGGATGATGTTGTTGTAACCGGAGGCCACACTCCGTCGAGGCGTCCGAAAGACCACTGTGGGGTACCTTGATGATGAAATCCCATCAAGAGAATCCGGAGGCCACACTCCGTCGGGGCGTCCGAAAGACCACTGTGGGGTACCTTGACGATGAGAATCCCGTCAAGAGGAGGCTATGTAGAATGGTGATGGGTGGGACTCATTACATGTTCATTTCATACATAGCATGTTTTTATGGAATTTCGTCACTCATGTATTATTATATTATTTGCATGTTTTTATACTAACCTTATGGTAGCCCTATTCGGAAATACTACTGGGCGCGTTGATTTAACGCCCTATCTCTACCCTTAGTGGATGACGCAGGGAAAGGGAAGAACGAGGATTGAGAAGAAAATCAAGCATAGGAGCTTGGGCATTTTGAATGGATTTGAATGGACTTTAAATGGACTGTTTATGGACTTTATATTTAAGTTATGTGGACAATGTAATTTGATAATTAGTTATATGGGCATGTAATAATGTAGTTAAGTAGTTACTATAGTTTGATTTATTTGGATGGTTTGGAATGAATGGTAGACTAAGGTTATTTAATAATTTTGGAGAATCTGCGTATGTGCTTTGCTATATATTGATGTAAAATGGAGTAGTCTTAGAATCTAATATAATCTCAGTTAGATTAAGACTAAATATATTCCGCAAGTTTTATTTGTACCATGTGTGGATCGATTCTTATGGACTTAATCCATACGCACATGGGCTTGGCCAGTTAAGGGTCGGATTTTAGAAGTCCGAACTTAACTCGCTTCGTGACACTCTGCCCCGATCACTTGAGTATTATTTATTATAAAAAAAATAAAATAAACTCTGATATTTATGGTGAAAAGGGCGGGGTGTTACACAAGACCCTCCATGGGAGGGTTTAATCATACCCTTAGGTTCATCCCTTTTGATCCTCATTAACATATTCAAAATCAATTAAATCTAACAACATTATCCATCATTGTCTCTCCATGGGGTTCGGCCATACAACATGACCGAACCCTATGGTTCGGCCATACAACATGGCTGAACCCTATGGTTCCTTTTTTTCCATTAAAACATATTATACATCTATGATTGATTCTTTGATGGTTCTCATACATCCATCCATTTAAACCCCTTTAATCCTTTAAAAAATCATACACATTCATCTATGATTTTCATCCTTTAAATCCATTAAAATATAACCAATGTCTTTTCATGGGGTTCGGCCATACAAAATGGCCGAACCCTATGGTCCATCATCTTCCTTTTAAGATCACTTAGACCCATATAACTTCCTTAACACTTTCCATGGGGTTATATGGTTTATCATTGGGTCTTTTATCCATAATAAAATTAAGGTTCGGCCATGCAATGGCCGAACCATGTCCTTGACCACCTTTTTCTTATTTTTGCAATTTATCAAGCACTTACCGATTCCGCGTCTCTTCCGGTTTCTTTCACTCATTCTTGCTCCTTTCCTTCCTTAGCCTCTCCTTCCTTCCTTCTTGCTCTTTAGCCGAGACTGATCTTGATGAAACCCCCTTGGAGTGGTTCGGCCAAGAGTATAGATTTGAGAGAGGGAGAAAGAGAGAAGATTAAGATAAACACTCCAAGTGTTTTCTCTTTGACTTGAGAAGTGATTCGGCCTTGTGTGAGAGAGAGAGTGATGAAAAACACTAAGTATTCTTGTCTTGAGAGGTGCAACAGCCAAGAGGGAGAGGGAGAGAATGAAATGAAAACTAAAGTCTTTCCTTGACCAATAAGGTCTGCCAAAGGTGGTGTTCCTTGGTGGCACCCCTTTGTAACTCCCATGTTCCTTTACCTCTCTCCTTAATGCTCCACTTGGGGGTTCATCCATAGGATGAAACTCCCAAGTCTCCAACGATGTAACCTTGTTTGAATTATGTAACTCCCATTTTCATTTACCTCTCTCCTTAGTGCTCGACTTGGAGGTTTCATCCTTGAGATGAAACACTCCCAACGGTTTGGCTCTTGGGTTTCCATTTTGAGATGGAAAACCCCCCGTTCTTCCAATGTGTGCTTGCCTTTGTGTTAACCTTGTGTAACCTCCACAAAACGCCACCTCTCCATTAATGACCCATTTGAGGGTTTCATCCATGGGCTGAAACTCCCATGTACCCAACGGTTTTGTCTTGACTTGGACAACAAAACTGTAACACCCCGCCCTTTCCGATAAATTTCAGAGTCTAATTTTTTTTTTTTTAAGTAATAATAAAACATCGAAAGAGAGCGGGCGGCGTCACGACGCGAGTTAAGTTCAGACTAACCAAGTCTGAACCTTAACTGGCCACCCATGTGTACATGGAATAGACCATGATAGTGAATCACACATGGAACTAACGTCAACATGAGGAATAATCTACATTAATTGCGGAATAGAAAGACGAGATAGCAAGTAACAGTCTTAAACAATAAATAACATAGATCAACCATCCAAAGGTTATTTCCTAATCAAACCATAGCAAGTAACGAATTATTACATGTCCAACAAAAGTATTCAAATGACAATAATATAACGTAATCCAAATCCATCATTAAAGCACTTAGGCTCAGCTCCCCTCCCAGTCAATGACATTTCCTTTCCCTTTGCTTGTACCTGCAATCTCCTCTGAGGATAGAATTAGGGCGTTAGATCAACGCGCCCAGTAGGTTCCCGAATCAGGGCTACCACATGTTAGCATATAAAACATGCATATACATATCATAATACATGATCACTAAAAACAGATAAAACGATGCTATGAAATATGCACATGCAATGAGCATCCCCGATCATGTACTTTCATAGCCATCACTTGACGTGCCTTGCACCAACAAGGTAAATTACAACACACTTTCATCTCATCTATAAAATATGTACATGTAATGAGCAACCCCCATCATGTACCATCGTAGCCATCACTTGACGTGCCTTGCACCGACAAGGTAAATTACAACAACATTCATCTCTTTTATACAATATGTACATGCAATGAGCAACCCCCATCATGTACATTCGTAGCCATCACTTTAGAACTTCATTCATTATCCCATGACTATGCATGAGATGCCAATGCCTGTATGCCATTTGTTAATGCATAATATATCATTTGAAACACATATATTAAAACAAGAGTATCATAAGAAAATCTTGGTAAAACCGTGGTTACAAGTAGGTAGGAAACCTACAGAAGATTCACTTCAGTACTTGATCTTTCTTTAGGCTTTATCCGGTCACCGCTCGCAGTCGTGCACCGTCACAGATATCCGTCACCTTATTCACATAAATCATGGACCAACTTTTAATCCCTTACTTTATTTGATTCCCATTTTTGAGTCTAAGTCCACAAATACCAACTCATGGTTGTGACGTTTATTTACAAACATGCCATTGCTACCAATACCTTGATTAAACTTTACAACTTACCCACAACCTTAACATGGTTCAGCCATGTTTTGGCCGACCAAATCAGCAACCATAATTCCCTTTTTAATCACACACACATCCATAAAATGAACCATGAAAACGGTCCATGGGGTTCGGCCATACTCATGGCCGAACCCTTATGGTTCTTTGCTCAATAATTTCCTTTATTTAAATACTAATTTGCTCTACCCCCTTAGCCATGTTAAACCCATGGTTTAGCCATCCCATGGCCAACCCAAAATCAGTAACCTTATTACATAAAAACCTCCCAAAAACAGTCCACAAAGGTCTATGGTTTCCATGTTTTCCAACATGAAAACCAACCCTCTTTTACATGGGGTTCGGCCCTCCATGTTGGCCGAACCCAATGGTCATTCTTACTATATTTAAACCTCCAATAATCATGTATAAACAGTATATTAATATCAGGTTTTAACTCTCAAAGAAACCATCCAAAACAGTCCATAAAAAGTCTATGGTTTACATGTTTTTCCAACATGAAACCAACATTCTTTTACATGGGGTTCGGCCCTCCATGGTGGCCGAACCCAATAGTTACGTTTACTGTTTTTAAACCTCAGATAATCATGTACTAGCAGTATATTAAAATCAGGTTTTACCTTTCAAACAAACATCCAAACATTAGCCCAATTTCATAGGGTTTGGCCATGCTCATTGGCCGAACACCATGAAATTGGTTTTGAACATTTAACCTTTTATCTTGGGTTTGAAACCAACACCAAATCCATGTTTTAACCTCCTTAAAACATGCATTCCAAATCCAACAATAACACTAATATCAGTCCCAAATCATATGGTTTCAATTTCCAAAAAAATATCAAAAACAACCATTTGTTTCCATGGGGTTCGGCCATGCTAAGTGGCCGAACCCAATGGTCCATTTCCTTCTTTTAATCCACTGATTTTAGACCATATAAACTTCAGTCCCTATGTCATTCAGATCCATGTTTTTAACCATTCTAAAACATGTATTTAAATCTTAAATCAAAACCCAAAAACAGTCCACAAAATCCATGGTTTTCATGTTTCAAAACATGAAAACCAAGCCATCTCTTACATGGGGTTCGGCCCTTCGTGGTGGCCGAACCCAATGGTTATTTTTACCATTTAAATCCTCCACTAATCAAGGTTAAAACCTTGGTGTATTCGGCCATAACCATGGCCCAATACACACCCCATTTGCTCCATGTTATTATACCAAAATAACATATAAATACTTACCAAACTTCCAATTTCTCTTTGCCTTTGGTCCTTGGTTTCTCCCTTTTATTTCTTCCTTTCTTTTGCTGTTTTGTGCTTGATCTACTGGTACAAACACCTCTGCTATTCCAGCTAGGAAAAATGAATTTGAGAGAGGGAGAGAGAGAGAGATGGAAATTCTTTGATTTCCAATGTGAAAAATGGCCAACCTTGGTGTTTATTTCCTTTAGTACTTCAGCCCCAAAACTCCTCCACTCATAACTTCTTGCACAAACCAATGGGTATTGGGTGCCATCCAAGGCACCCCCTTGGCAGCTACCTATGCAGCCTTTCAACTCCCCAAGCATCTCATCCAATTTCCATGTATTCTCATTTAAAACCCATCATGAAAATCACCAAAACAAGTCCCCAACGTGTGGGACTTGTTTTGGTTGGTTTAAGACCAGCCAACCTCTTCAAATTCCCTCTCAACTCACTGATTTTACAGCCCCTTGGATTTCCATTTTGACTCACCCAACTCAAGGTATTTTTATTCCAACCCAACTCATCACATTTAATGCATTTCATTTAATGCACATGAGTTAACTCACTTTTTG
Source organism: Chimonanthus praecox (assembly GCA_022113865.1). Taxonomy (NCBI): domain Eukaryota; kingdom Viridiplantae; phylum Streptophyta; class Magnoliopsida; order Laurales; family Calycanthaceae; genus Chimonanthus; species Chimonanthus praecox. The sequence goes on along the minus strand of CM039086.1, from coordinate 40,041,179 downwards.
ATTTAATTCCAACTCACCTCAGTCCCACTCAACTAATTTGACTCGTGTTTTATCTCCCTTGAGGGTCCACACGGTCAACCATAGTCAACTCGACCCATTGGGTCCACTTTTAGCTCCTTGACCCGTTTTTGACTCCATGACTCAAATATGGAATTTTGATCATTTGTAAATCGTTTTCACATATGGATCAGGCTACCCATTTTTACTCCACTTGATTTCCAATCAAATAAGCTTTACCCCATTTGATTTAAGTTCACACAACGGTCAAATAATCCAATAAGACCCGTTGGGTCCCATTTGGGCCTTTTGACCCGTTTAGCCATTTTTGACCCAATTGATGTATATTACCCAACCAATCAAACTTGACATTCATAATGTGCTCAGATGATCTTAATTTGAGAAATGGGTCCCACCATTTCCTTACTTAACATCACAAAATAATTAATTTAACACATCAGGCGCATTTTGGTAATTATCCATTTCATTGAGAATTCTTTGACCCAATTAACTATTTTGACCCAACTTGATGTTCATTACCCATTCATGATAAATTGGCCATTATAATATGTTCATATGACCTTAATTTGATCAATGGGCCCCACCATTTCCTCATTTGTAATCACATTTATTAAATTTACCAATCCAGGGGCATTTTCGTAATTATTCCAATCATTGAGAATTGTTTGACCCAATTAACCATTTTGACCCAATTTGATGTACATTACCCATCCATTATAATTTGACCCTTATAATATGTTCATAGGATCTTAATTTGAACAATGGGCCCCACCATTTTCTCATTTAACATCATAATTATTAAATTTACCAATCTAGGGGCATTTTCGTAATTATCCATCTTATTGAGAAATCGGGGTGTTACAAAAACCGTCCACCTCCCATTGGTGATTCATTTGGGGGTTTCATCCAAGAGATGAAACTCCCATTCCAACGTGTAACCCCTTAACTTGATTTTTGAAATGCAAAATACCTTCATCTTCACACTCCATTCACTCTTTAATTCAACTCACCACTTTAATTTAACTCATTTGAAATCAACTCAATCCCTTGATTCCATTTCCAACTCAAATCAGCCCCAACCTAATCAAGCTTGGACTCATTTGGTGGTCAACCAAGTCAAACACAACCCATTGGGTCCCAATTGGCCATTTTGACCCAATTTTCAAATTTTAACCCAATTAACAATCTTGACCCAATTGAATACATCTTACCCATTTATTTCAATTGCAACCATATCCACAATTCGTTTTCACGCGATCGTTAGCGTGGGTTGTACGGAGTAAGAAAAGGACAATAAACTGAACGTTGGTAGGATTCCTACCCTATTGAGACAATGTGGATTATATATATGTGTTACTGGTTTCTATTTCCAAACATGATGATTTACTTTGATTAATCAAATTGTATATGTTTATGAATTGATTTTCAATGGTATTATCTATTTTGATATGAAATGGCATTTTTGCATTCATTATCTCATGCATGGCATGGGAGGGATTACATGGGACAGCAAGCCAAGTTATGAGCTGTCCGGAAATGACTTTGGGCTTGAGACTAGCTTGTATCAAGCTATGTGAAATATTAATATTTTGGCATTGTCTGGGATTGCTAGAAATGGGTACGGCGTAGTCTGTGCCAAAGAGCTCTTGGGTAAACAGTGCTGAAACCCTGCGCAGAGGGAGAAGTCAACACTCCATTGATAATTACGATTAACATATGTGGGGAGGTATAACAGTGACCTGGTGGTGCCATCACAAAACACTGCAGACGTAAATGGCCAAGGGAACACCTTGATATGGCTTTATTTATCAAGGAAACTATTGATATGATTTGTGTTGTGGTTGGATATGGAAATTGGGTGAGAGATCATTGGCATATGACACCCATGACACGACACACACATTAGCATGAGTTTGATATGAGTACCATGCGCTGTTTTTAGTACTATGAGATGTTTTACAGTTTTGATATGATGTACTTAACTTGATTTTTATATTGATCCTATGTGCACATAACCCTACTTGGAATTCCTATTGGGCGTGTTGACTAACGCCCTACTTCTACCCTATAGATGATGGAACATGGAATGACAAGGACATGGGATATGAAGGGAGCCAAGCATAGGAGCATTGGGCAGATTTATGAATATGCTATTTATAATGATTTTGGAATGATGTATTGGGAGGACTGATATTTTGGATTGTAATAACTTAGTAATATTTTGCTATGGTTTGATGATATTTACATTTTAGTTAATTTTATGGTGATTGGTTCCCTTGCTTAATAATGATGACATGTATATGAATGGTATTTTATTCATACGGTAATTCCGCAAGTATTCTTAGAGCGTGTGAAATGTTTTAGTGGACTTAGTCCACGCACACGTAAAAGTGGCCAGTTAAGGGTCGGGTTTTGGAAACTCGGACCTAACTCACGTCGTGACGTTCCCGCTCTCTCTCACTCATTTATAAAAAAAAAAAGTATACTTTGATTTTCGACAAGTGAAAAAGGGCGGGTCGTTACAGGTTATATTCATGGACCTGATTGAATGTGTAACGCCCTGCCCTTTCCGAGATTTCAGAGTCTAATTTTTTTTTAAATTAAAACCGGACAAGGGCGGAGAGACGTCACGACGCGAGTTAAGTTCGGACTTCCAAAGTCCAACCCTTAACTGGCCACCCATGTGTGCATGGACTAACCCACGATAACAAATCACACATGGAATTAAACAATGACTTGCGGAAAAACCTATACTAACTGCGGAAATAGATTGAATAGATAGCAAGTACCAGTCTCAATTAATAAATAACATAAGCCAATCATCCATTGTTAAAACCTAAACAAACCATAGCAAGGTATCAACTTAATACATGTCCACAAATATAACTAAAAAGACAGTAATAAAGAAATCCCAATCAACAATCAAGCGCTTAGGCTTGGCTCCCCTCCTGGTCATCGACCTTCTCTTTCCCTTTCCTTGTTCCTGCATTATCCTCTGAGGATATAATTAGGGCGTTAGATCAACGCGCCCAGTAGGTTCCCGATCAGGGCTACCACAAGGTTAGCTTATAAATCATGCATATAACAAATGTCTGATTATCAAAAACATATAACACCATGCTATGTATGTATGCAAATGTAATGAGTCCTACCCCATCACACATACATATAACCATCACTTGACGTGTCTCATATCAACCTATTAATGCTCCTGGCGGGACTTTCACCACCGAAGGAGGCCCCACAGTTGCATCACGGGCATTCCGACGGAGTGTGGGCTCCGGTTGCCACAATCATCTGATAATCCTCTTGGGGGGACCCTCATCGCCTAAGGAGACCAATGTGACTCTTATCATCATGTTACTCCTCCTGGTGGGACCCTCATCGCCTAAGGAGGACGGTAACTCATATTATCATAATACTCCTCCTGGCGGGACCCTCATCACCTAAGGAGGTCTCACAGTTGCATCACAGCATACCACCGGAGTGTGGGCTCCGGGTTCCACAATCATCATCCCATGTCCATGCATGAGATGCCAATGATAGATGCAACATGTAAATAAATCTCATCATGCAAAATATGATAAATAATAGTATAACGATATCTCATAAAAACCATCATGAAAACAAGTGTAAATGTGGTTACAAGTAGGTAGGAAACCTACTGAAGATTCACTTCAGCGTCCGTTCTTTCTTAGGCTTTACCCGGTCACGACTTGCATGTCGTTCAACTTCCGTTACCTTGTCCATATAACAATAAGTAAATCATACTATCATTTAAATATTCATTCACAACTAAGACCCAAAAACATCTTGTGGGGTTCGGCCATACCCATGGCCGAACCTCATCATTTGGATTTGATCTTCCTTTCATGTCCTTTTGCAATTTAACTTGTACTTATGATTTTGCCATTGTCTAACCAATGATTAATTTTGCTAATCACCATTATCCAAAACCAATCCATCTTAGTGGGGTTCGGCCATACAATATGGCCGAACCTCACCATCACACTTTTGATCCTTTTTATTCTTCATACATAATCCTAATTTCTAATCCATTCATCTAAGAATTCACACACTAATCATCTAACCTTTAATCCACCATTGTCATTTTATGGGGTTCGGCCCTATACATGGCCGAACATTATAATCCCTTTTATCCATCACCAAATGGTTCTGCATTGGGATATTTTTAAACCTTTTTAAAACCAAACATCATTCATAACACTTGGTGGGGTTCGGCCATACAACATGGCTGAACCTCACCCCTTTGATTTTGGTGCTCCACTTTACCTTTCTTTTTGATGAACATTAACATCCAAATCCATCACTCTTTCAGTTATATTAAACCCTTTAAAACATTATGGAACCAATAACAAATACTACCCATAAACTTAGTCCATTTAGCCCATACAATGGTCCATGGGGTTCGGCCATACACATGGCCGAACCCAATGGTTCCCTTGGCTCAATGGTTCCATTATTTGTGTACCAATTGGACTCTACTCTTTAGCCATGTTAATCACATGGTTCAGCCATCCAATGGCCAACCCAAAACAGCAAACTTATATTCATTTAATTCCCATAAAAAACACCATAATCTTGTATGGTTTTTGTCTCTCAAAACCATCAAAATCTCCATACAATAATCATATGATTTCATGGGGTTCGGCCATGCTCATTGGCCGAACTCTATGGCCTTTGGTTTGAACCTCTTAGACATTCATCATATGTCTAATTTGATCTTCCAAAACAGTACAACATTTGCATGGTTTTAACTTACAAAAAACCATCAAAATTCCAACATCATGTCATGGGGTTCGGCCATCCAAGGTGGCCGAACCCAATGATCCATTTTATCAATTTATACCCAAGGTTTAGACCCATGATACCTTCAGCCATTCATGACATCCAAATCCATGTTTTAAACTTCTTTAAAACATGCATTTTAAGTTTAATAGAAACATCTAAAACAGTCCACAATTGCATGGTTTTCATGTTTCAAAGACCATCAAAGCCAATCAATTATTTCCATGGGGTTCGGCCATCCCCAATGGCCGAACCCAATGATCAAGTTTCCATCTTATTTATGAACTTCCATCTAAGGTCTAATCCTTGATACATTCGACCAAATGATGGCCCAATCACACCCTTTTCACAACTTTTAGCTACATAACTTTTAAGAAAATCTCACCAATTTTCCTTTGCCTTCTTCCCTCTTATTTCCTTTCTTAGCCTCCCTTCCTTTGCTGGTTTATGCTTGATCAATTGGTGCAAACACCACTGCTGATTCAGCCAAGACAAAGAGTTTGGAGAGAGGGAGAGAGAGATGAGGATTCCTTAGGGTTTCTTGTGTGAAAAACGGCCACATGATGGGTGTATTCCTTTTATATAATCAGCCAATTAACCTCTCAATCTCCCTTCATTAAACCTTGATAAAACCAAGGAGGCATTGGGTGTAACGCCCACCCCTTTTCACCGAAAATCAGAGTCTATTTTTTTTTTAAGTGACAAAGGGCGCGAACGTCACGACGTGAGTTAAGTCCGAGCTTCTAAAGCCCGGCCCTTAACTGGCCAACCCTACGTGTGCGTGGAACGAAGTACATGAAAAACGGTTCACACGCAGAAGTAAGCTCGAGGAATACTACCATAAGTGCGGAAATTACAATAGAGGCTAACTTGCAACTTTTAGATAGCAGGGAAGATTTCATCATGTAATTACTAAAATACCATGACATCATATGTCTACAATAAAATCCAAATAATAGCAATAAGTCTAAAATATTACATTTCCAACAAGCTAAACTATACAAATACACATTTCCCAAAATAAACTTAAATAAAATAATTAGTCCGCCTTCCCAAGCTCCTAAGCTTGGCTCCCGTCTCATCCTTCTGCTCCGGCATTTCTAGCGTCATCAGCTAGGGTAGAAGTAGGGCGTTAGACCACGCGCCCAGTAGGACTCCGAGTAGGGCTAGCACATGGATTAGTAATAACAACATGCAGATAATATTATAATCAAACCATGCACTTTGGGCAATGTCATGCAATGGGTATTCTATGTCATGAATCCCACCCATCAATCTCATCATCATTGTACAATGTCCCTTTTTCAACCATGCATAGTGTTCCAAATAAAATCCATACCATCATCGTGCCATGACCCTCTTGATGGAAAAGCCTCATCAAGATGCGATCCACACTACGCATCCCCCTTAATGGAAGAACATCATCAAGGTATAACAATAAATCCAACATTCCCTTGATGGAAAACCATCATCAAGGTATCATAATTACTGTAACACCCCAGTTTCTCAATGAAGTGGAAAATTACGAAAATGCCCCTGAGTTGTTAAATTAATTATTTTGTGATGTTAAGTAAGGAAATAGTGGGGCCTATTGCTCAAGTTAAAATAATATGAGCACATTATGAATGTTAAGTTTGATTGGATGGGTAATTTTCATCATTTGGGTCAAAAATGGCTAAATGGGTCAAAGGGCCCAAATGGGACCCATCGGGTCAAAATGGATAATTTGACCATTTTATGAACTTAAATTAAATGGGGTTAAGCCTATTTGATTAGAAATCAAGTGAAGAAAAAATGGGTAGGCTTGATCCATATGTAAAAACCAATTGCAAATGACCAAAATACCATAATTGGGTCATGGAGTCAAAAACAGGTCAAGGAGCTAAAAGTGGACCCAACGGGTCGAGTTGACTATGGTTGACCATGTGGACCCTCAAGGGAGCTAAAACACGAGTTAAATCAGTTGAGTGGGACTGAAGTGAGTTGGAATTAAATCAAGTAGTGAGCCAACACATGTGCATTAAATGAAATGCATTAAGTATGTGAGTTGGGTGAGTTGAGATGGAAATCTAAATAGCCTTGAGTTCAAGTGAGTCAAAAGGGAAATTGAAGGGGCTGTAAACTCAGTGAGCTAAGTGGGAATTGGAAGAGGTTGGCTGGTCTTAAACCAACCAAAACAAGTCCCACACGTTGGGGACTTGTTTTGGTGATGGGGACTTGTTTTGGTGAGTTCCATGGTGAATATTAAATGTAAAGGATGGGTTTTGAGGTGAGTTACATGGGAATATGAATGGCTACATGGGTAGGTGCCAAGGGGTGCCTTGGATGGCACCCAATGTCCATCGATTTTGCTAAGAAGTTATGAGGGAATTGAGAGGTCATGGTGGCTGATTTTACCATTTTTAAATGGTTTCCATTTGTGCATCAAGCCTACCCATTTTTGCTCCACTTGATTTCCAATCAATTCAGCTTAACCCTATTTAAATTGAGCTCACCCAATGGTCAAATAATCCATTATGACCCATTGGGTCCCAATTGAGCCCTTTGACCCATTTAGCCATTTTCGACCCAATTGATGTACATTAACCGTTCCCTTCAATCTAACCCTTATAATATGCTCTTAGGATCTTAGTTTGAGCAATGGGCCCCTCCATTTCCTTATTTAACATCACAAACATTTAATTTAACAAATCAAGGGCATTTTCGTAATTATCCATTTCATTGAGAAATTGGGGTGTTACAATATAACCCTTTTTTTAAAATTTTATTCTCGAAAATCGAGAGAAGTAGGGTTCCCAAAGTAAATTACATAAATAATTCAGGGTGAGCTGTTCTCATCTCCGATTCAAGTTCCCATGTGGTTTTTTCAAAACCATGTCGGTCCCATACCACTTTTACGAATTGAATCGCTCTATTTCGCAACACCCTTTGTTCGGTCTCCACTATCCTGACCGGCTTCTCGAAGTAAGTCACGTCGCTTTGTACTTCAATATTCTGGACATTCAAAATGTGGGACGGATCCGGGTTATACTTCCTTAGCATCGACACGTGAAACACATCGTGTAGAGCTGCTAATTGTGAAGGGAGTGCTATCTAATAAGCCACATCCCCCACTCTTCTCATGATGGAAAACGGTCCCACAAATCTTGGTGAGACCTTTAAGAATACCATGTCTCCCACTTCAAATTCCAGAAACCGTCTTCTTTTATCAGCATAATTCTTCTGCCGACTCTGTGCAGTCAATAAGTGTTGACGTATCAACTTAATTTCTGCGGTAGTCTCTCCAACTAGCTCCGGTCCAATCAATGCAGGCTCACCGGCCTTTGTCCAGCACACTGGTGATCTATAAGGCCTACCATATAAAGCCTTGTATGGAGCCATTTGAAGGCTTGCCTAAAAGTTGTTATTATAGGAGAATTCTACCAGAGGCAAATGGTCCTCCCATCCTCCTTTGAAATCTAACATGCATGCTTTCAGCATGTCTTCCAGTGTTTGTATCGTTCTCTCCGACTGTCCATCAGTCTGTGGATGAAATGCAGTACTTGTTAGTAAACTTGTCCCCATAGCTGACTGCATGTTTTGCCATACTCTGCCGGTAAAGCGACCATCTCTGTCAGATACTATCGTTCGGGGAATGCCATGTAGCCGAATGATCTCTTTAATATACCGCCGACCCAACGTCTCAGATGAATCTGTTATCTTGATAGGAATGAAATGCGCGAACTTGGTCAGTCGGTCTCCCACAACCCATATGGCATCATTGCCCTTTGAAGATCTCGGCAACCCTGTCACAAAATCCATGGAAATGTGCTCCCATTTCCATTCTGGCACTGATAAGGGTTTGAGTAACCCTGGTGGCTTTTGATATTCAGTCTTAACTTGCTGAGAAGTTAAACAATGTGCCACGAATTCCGCCACATCCCTTTGTACTCCGTGCCACCAATAATGCCTTTTCATATCGTGATACATTTTGGTGCTGCCCGGATGAATGGAGAGCTTGGATTGATGTGCCTCAATCAGTAGCTCTTTCATGCAACTCTTTGGCACATATGCTCTTCCCCGAAATAAAAGACCCTGTCCTGGTCGTAATTCCCATTCCGGTATGTCTACGCCAGTGGACATTTTGGCCCATATTTCCTCCATTTCCGGATCTGCACTTTGTTCTTGTTCAATCCTGGGGACTATATTGGACCCTATGATCAAATTATACATACTCCCACGGTTGTTGATATAAAGATTGAACTCTCGACTGGTGTGCAACGTCTCCTATTCTGTTCTGATCAAGCATGCTACCGATGCATGTAATAGGCGGCTGAGGGCATCCGCCACCTTGTTTGCCTTGCCTGGATGGTATCAAAGTGCAAATTCGTAATCCGCCAGGTACTCCATCCATCTAAACTGCCTCAGATTGAGCTTGTTTTGATCAAATAAATATTTTAAACTCTTATGATCAGAAAATACCTCAAATTTTTCACCGTAGAGGTAGTGTCTCCAACTTTTGAAAGCGAAGACCACTGCAGCTAGCTCCAAATCATGTGTGGGATAAAGACGTTCGTGTATTTTTAACTGTCTTGACCCATATGCCACCACATGTTGACCTTGCATGAGTGAACACCATAGTCCTTCTCCTGAAGCATCGCATTGTACTTCATACCCTTTGCCCCTTTCTGGAAAAATTAAAATAGGAGCTCTTGTAAGTCTCTCTTTTAGTGTTTCAAATCTCCGGTTGCATTGATCTGTCCACTCATACTTGACTCCTTTCTGAGTGATTCGAGTCAACAGAGACGCTATTTTGGAAAAAATCCATGACAAATTTTGGATAATAACCCACCAATCCCAAGAAACTGCGGATTTCATTACATTTTTTGGCGCTTTCCAGTCTTTTACTGCCACCACCTTAGCCTGATCCACGGCTATTCCTTCCTCGGATATAACATGTCCCAAGAAATTCACTTGAGATAGCCAAACTCACACTTATTGGCCTTGGGATACAGTTTATTCTGCCTCAAAGTATTCAAAACTATTGGTAGGTGCTCTGCATGTTCTTCCTGACTCTTGGAATAAATCAGAATATCGTCAATGAACACGATTACAAACTGATCCAAATGTAGACGGAAGATCCTGTTCATTAAGTCCATGAACACAGCCGGCACATTTGTGAGTCCAAATGGCATGACTACAAACTCGAACAGTCCATACCGCCTCCGGAAGGCTGTCTTCTCTGTATCTTCCTCCCTAACCCGTATTTGATGATAACCAGACTTCAAATCAATCTTTGAAAAATGGCTAGAACCCCTCAATTGATCGAATAAATCATCGATCCTGGGTAGAGGGTACTTGTTCCGGACTGTTAGCTGATTCAGCTACCGATAATCAACACACATCCAAAGTGAACCGTCCTTCTTCTTCACAAACAACACTGGTGCTCCCCATGACGATATGCTGCTCCGGATGCAACACAGCCTAAGCAGTTCATCGATCTGCTTCTTTAGCTCCCACATCTCTGCTGGTGCCATCGATAGTGTGGTAACGACACTGGTGCAGTGCCAGGGTATAACTTGATTTTGAAGTTAATCTCCCTCATAGGCGGTAACCCAGGGAATTCCTTTGGAAACACATCCGCAAATTCTTTTACAATTGCCGGAAGTTCAGTAATTGGAGCTTTATTTATGGTGATATTATTCAATACCATGTGGTTCAACCCTTCCATGCAATCCACTCTGGTTGTCTGAACGAACTACGTATTGCTGACCCTCGGGTGACCAAAATGTCACTCTTCGGCGATAATAGTCGATGTTGGCATGGAACTTAGCCAACCAATCCATGCCGAATATTATATCATACTGAGACATGTCAAGCACCAGATAGTTGAACTCAAATCTGAGTCCAACTAATTCAGTGTTAACCGCCATGCATATAAGTCCCAGTGCCGAGTTTCCGATAGGGGACACAATTGTGAGTGTTATGGCTAATCTTTGAACTAAAGTACCGGTAGCAGTTATAAATGATGCAGCTATGAGGGAATGTGAAGCTCCTGAATCAAACCCATTACCTCATTACATATCAAGCAATCAAACCCATGTTCCATTTGATTTACAATTATGTCTAAGTCCATAAACACATCTTTGTGGGGTTGGGCCATACAACATGGCCGAACCTCACCCACTTGAATTTGGGTCCCTCTTTTATTTATTAACCAATCCACATAAGTTCAACCATCTAAGAAACCCTAAGTCCACAAATATTCCTTAGTGGGGTTCGGCCATACAACATGGCCAAACCTCACTCCCTTGGTTTTGTGCCCTTCTTTTCAATCCTTTGATCTTTTAAATTAAATCTAAGATCATGCCCTCTTTGTTTCATTAATCTAATCACTTATAGATTAATCATTTAACATTAATAACCACTTAAGTCCACAAAAACATTCCTCATGGGGTTCGGCCATACACCATGGCCGAACCCATGATCTTTCATTTTTTTACCCATATTTACTTCTTTGCCATTATTTCCATCACCTTATGTTTAGGTCCAAAAACATAGGTTCATGACTAAACATCTCATGCACAAATAATCTATCAACATAAAAACCCATAATCAAATCCTTCCATCTCCTAACATAATCATTCATCTAAACATAGTAGGTCCAATGACCCATTAAAATGGTTCATGGGGTCCTTTGTTTCCATCCTACCATGGTCAAACCACCTTTTAAAACCATTAATACTTCTCCATGTTTTTCATGCTTAAAAAACCCTTTTAAAATCAATAACCTTCCTTCATGGGGTTCGGCCATACAACATGGCCAAACCTTATGGTTCCTCATTTTCTTTTAAAAAGGATCATACATCTATGGTTTGATCCTTTGATGGTTCTCATACATACATCCATTTAAACCCTTTAAAACCTTTTCAAATCATAAACATACATCTATGATTTTCATCTTTCAAATCCATTAAAAATAACTAATGTCCTTCCATGGGGTTCGGCCATACAACATGGCCGAACCCTATGGTTCATCACTTCCTTTTGAAAATCATGTAACCATGTTCATATTCCTTGATGGGGTTCGGCCACACATCATGGCCGTACCTCATCCAGCCCTTCATTTGTCCTTAATGGTTTTTATACATGAAACCTTAGGGTTTGGCCATGCAAAGGCCAAACCATGATCCTTGATCATCTTTTCTTACTTAATAAAAATCTATCAAGTACTTACCGATTCCGCGACTCCTCGGTTTCTTTCACTCCTTGCTCTTTTCCTTTGATCTTCTTCTTCTTTAGCCTCTTCTTCCTCCTTGATCCTTGGCCGAGATTGATCTAGATAAAATCTCTTGGAGTGGTTCGACCAAGAGGTATAGATTTGAGAGAGGCTGAAAGAGAGAAGATTTAAAATAACAACTCTAAGTGTTCTCCCTTTGTCTTGAGAGTGGTCGGCCTTGTGTGAGAGGGAGAGGGTGAGATGAAAATTCTCTAAGTGTTCTTGTCTTGAGAAGGGGATCGGCCAAGAGAGCTTGAGAGAGTGAATTGAAACCAAAGTCCTTTCCTTGGTTAATGAGGGTCTGCCAAAGGTGGTGCCCTTTGGTGATTCCCTTTTGTAACTCCCATGCACTTTCACCTTCCTCCTTAATGACCCATTTGGAGGTTTCATCCATGAGATGAAACACTCCCACCGTTTGACTTTGGATTTCCATCTTGAGATGGAAACCCTCCATGTTTCCAACGTGTGCCATGGTTGTGCCTTGAGTAACCTCCACAACATTTCACCTCCTCATTAATGACCATTTGGAGTTTCATCCCATGAGATGAAACTCCCATGTCTCCAACGTGTACCCTTGACTTGGGTCTCATGAGATGCATCCCTCCACCTTCCCACTCCACTCACTTAAGATTAAAGTCCCATTAACTTCCATTCAACTCATTTAACTCAACTCACCTCTTTAATTCAACTCATTTAACTCACTTAAAATCAACTCAATTACTTGATTCCATTTCCAACTTAATTCAGCCCAATTTAATTAAGCTTGAACTCACTTGGTGGTCAACCAAGTCAATCACGACCCATTGGGTCCCAATTGGGCATTTTGAACCAATTAACAATTTTGACCCATTTAATTCAATTGGACCATATCCACCATCCTTTGGGTCTTAATTGGGCAATTGACCCAACACCTTACCCATCTAAGTTCCATATCCATTAATTCACAAATTAAATAGGCAATTTCCATAAATATTTATAACATGAAAATCCGAGGTGTTACAGATAACAATCCAAGGTGACCTGATGGAAAGACAACCAGTCCATCCCTAAGATGACGTTAGTACCTGACGTCTCTAAAACCCACAGATTAGACTCCAACACTACACCTCCAATTGTCAAAGAACACGATCGACAAATCCAATCTACAACTTCCGTCACCTCCAACAGTGTACTGACCGAGATAGGGGTCCTTACCTGCTTTAGTACTAAACCAGAACTAACAACAAAACTCAAGGCAATAAAGGAGTGTGAAACACTAGAATGAAATAAAACTCTACACCATGCACCCTGAAGAACTAACGTACCCCTGTATCACTACCGGTGGTCGGTACTCCTCTGACTGTTGGGCGATGGCATAAGCTCTGCCACAGGTCACTGGTCCGGGTCTGCCACAACCTCTGCCTCTTTGAGGAGGTGCTGCACCCCGGCCCTTAGGGGCGCCAGGTGTCACCTACACATGGGTGGGGGCTGGCATGATCGCTCGCTGGGGTACCACCGCTACGGCTTGATCTCTACTCGGAGGACAGTCTCTGGTAAAATGCCCTGCCCCACCACAAGTGTAGCACTGAAGGTTTTGAACATGTCCCTGAAGCTTAAGATAGTCCCTCCTAGTTTGGCCTACCTGCTGACAAGTGGAAGCACACATACTGCCTAGGCTGGCCACTTAACACTGGCACAGTTTGAACCTACTGATGTGGGCCCAAAGGTAACCTCTGACTCGGGTGGATAGGTGACCTCTTTCTCTTTTTATCAAAACCTCTACTCTGTCTAGGGGCACAAATTGATGTCGGTTGATAAACCATCCCGCTGCTCAGAAGGGTGGTGCTCTTTTCCAATATCGCCCTCTGCACAAACTGATGTGTGTGTAACACCCCGAAATCTTAAACCGGTGGATTATTGCAAACCCCTCTTAAAAGAGAGGATTTGAGATAAGGTCCAGCGTTAAATTAAGGAAGAAAGAAATGAAAATGAAAAGATAAGAAAAATCTAAATTTTCCAAATGGTACATATTGACCTCGTTGATATGTATACGTTGTGTATGTATCGAATTATGCACATGTATATGATAAATGACCCAAAGCTAAGTTTCCCAGAAAGATATCGACAGTGAACATGTATCGAGAATGCCCAGTGACGTGAGTTCATATCTAACGGTTGTATGTTGTCCCATCATCCACCTACTGTAACACCCTGTTTTCTCAAAGATATTGATGTTTACGAAAATACACTGTAATGGTAAAATTAATAGATGTGATTGTAAATGAGAAAATGGTGGGGCCCATTGTTCAAATTAAGACTTATGAACATATTATAAGGATCAAATGTAAGTAAATGGGTAATGTACATCAAATTGGGTCAAAGGACCCAATTGGGACTCAATGGGTCATAATGGACTTGTTTGACCATTGGGTGAGCCCAAATTTAATGAGGTTAAGCTGAATTAATTGGAAATTAAATAAAGGATAAATAGGTAGGCTTGATGCAAATATGAAAATCACATTTAAATTGGTTAACCACCCACAAATGGATCATGGCGTCAAATTGGATTCATGGGCTAAATGGGGACCCAATGGGTCGTGTTAACCATGTGGACCATGGTTGACCGTGTGGACCCTCAAGTGAGCTCAAATATGAGTTAAATCAGGTTGAGTTGGGATTGAAATGAGTTGGATTTGAATTAAGAAATGAGTTGACTCAAGTGCATTAAATGAAAGGCATTAAGTGTGGTGAGTTGGGCTAGTGAGTTGGGTGAGTTGAGTTGGAAACCAATGGGGGCCTTGTATTTACATTGAGTCAAAGGGAGATGAAGGAGTTGCCATGGTCTTAAACACCACAAAACAAGTCCCACATGTTGGGTACTTGTGGAGTGGGTTTCCCATGCATAATGTTTAATGTAATGGGATAAGAATCACTTGGGAATTGGGAGGGTTTCCATCTCATATGGAAACCCAAAGCTCCAACGTTGGGAGTGTCAAGGGGTGCCTTGGTTGGCATCAAGTGACTCCTTGTTTTGATCAAGGATTGATGAGGAGTAATGAGATAATTTGGGGGCTGTTTAACAAAAGGAATTCACCATTCATTTGTCCGATTGTCACTCCATGAAACTATAGAATTCTTATCTCTGCCTCTCTCTCAAGAACATGCCCCCCTTGGCCGAATTATATTTTGGTGTTTTCACCATTGATTCAAGCTTCTAATCAGCAACGAATTAAGGGAGCAAGAAGGGGGGAAGAAAATATCAAAGGCAAGAGGAAAGGCTTAGAGAATTGGTAAGTACTCCATGGAATTTCGTTTAATAAAATGGGTTAAATGGAACATGATTTGGCCATGGGATGGCCAAATCTACCAAAGGTTTAGAGTATGAATATTGATGTTTAAAATGATAAAATATGGACATTGGGTTCGGCCATTTTGGATGGCCGAACCCCATGAAGTTATTTGGGTATTTGATGGTTTTTGGAGGCTAAAAACCATGCAATACTATGGAGTTTTATATGTTTTAATGAGACACAAATTATATGTTAAAAAGGTTTAAATTATAGGTCATATGGTTCGGCCAATTGGGATGGCCGAACCCCATGAAATGATATGATAATTATATGGTAATTTGTGATGGTTTTTGAGAGATAAAAACCATACAATATTATAGGGCTTTTATGTGATTTAAATGGAGATATAGTTACTGTTTTGGGTTGGCCATTGGATGGCTGAAACATATAGATATCATGGTTAAAGAGTAGAGCCTAAGTTATGTACATATGATGGAATCATTGAACCAAGGGAACCATTGGGTTCGGCCATGTGTATGGCCGAACCCCATGGACCATTTTATGGTTTATTTGGAGTGAAAATTATAGATGGATTGTAGTATAAAAATGGATAGAAATAAAGAACCATACATATGGCCGAACCCCATGAAATAATTTTGATGGACTTAAGTAATTGTGAAGCCATAAAGATGATGAAAGACTAAGGTCTAGTTAAGTATGAAGGATTGAAATGAGACTCAATTGGGATTGGTGAGGTTCAGCCAAGTAATATGGCCGAACCCCACCAAGGTAGATTTATTATGAACCTTGGTTATTAAGGAAAAATAAACTAGGCTTAGCCTAGTGGCATTATTGTAAATATGAATGAAAAGAGCAGAGGACTTAAAAGAGGGGCTCAAACCAAAATTGTGAGGTTCGGCCATGTTGTATCGCCGAACCCCACCAAGTTATGGTTAATAGATTAAGGTTTGTAAATAAAGTTATCTGGAGGGTGTTGGTCCAAAACAAATGAAGGACAAATCCCAAAGTGGGTGAGGTTCGACCATGGGTATGGCCGAATCCCACAAGATGGTTTATGGGGTTTTGGACTTAGTTAGAAATCAAATGGTATATTGTATTGACTTATTGACATGAAATAAGGCAACGGAATTTGAACGGCGTACGAGTCGTGACCGGGTGAAGCTCAAACAGAACAGACACTTAAGCAAAGTTTCCGTAGGTTTCCTACCTACTTGTAACCACTGTTATATTGGTTTTATCATGGTTTTTATAAGTTATGTTGTTATTGTTTTATGTTTCAAATGGGTTTTGAATGATGAGACATATTTACAAATGACATATATTCATTGACATCTCATGCATGGCATGGGGTGATGATTATGGATTACCTTGACGTGAGAGTTCCAATGAGAGAACATTGTGATATAACTCAATGATGAGAGTCCTATCCACAGAAAATGAGGAGTACTGTAGGTTACCTTGTCATGAGAGTCCCAAAGAAAGAACATTGTGAAATAACTCAATGATGAGAGTCCTATCCACAGGAAATGAGGAGTACTGTGGATTACATTGTCGTGAGAGTCCCAAAGAAAGAACACTGTGAAATAACTCAATGATGAAGTCCTATCCACAGGAAATGAGGAGTACTGTGGATTACCTTGTCGTTAGAGTCCCAAAGAAAGAACACTGTGAAATAACTTGATGGCTATGTATACTTGTGGCGGGTGGGACTCATTACATTTGCACTTACATACATAGCATTGATTTTATATGTTTTTGATTATCATATATTATGATATATGCATGTTTTTATATACTAACCTTGTGGTAGCCCTGATCGGAAAAACTACTGGGTGCGTTGATTTAACGCCCTAATTCTATCCTTAGAGGATGATGCAGGAAAAGGAAAGGTTGAGGATCGCGAAGGAAGCCAAGCATAGGAGCTTGGGTGTTGGAATGGATTATTATTATTTATTGTTATTTGGACAAACTTCATGGATATGTATTAATGTAGATAACTGCTATAGTTTGATTTAAGTTTGAATGAAGGTTTAGTTTTAAGTAAATATAACTTGTACTTTGCTATCTGAGAATGGAGCAGTCTGAGGATTGATTATAATTCCGCATATTTGACTTATTCCGCAGTCAGTTTATATTATTCCGCAAGATTTACTTAGTTCCATCTGTGGATCAGTTTTCATGGTTTGTCCATGCACACATGGGTGACCAGTTAAGGGTCGGACTTTGGAAGTCCAGACTTAGCTCGCATCGTGATGTAGTCCGCCCTCTTCCGGTGTTATTATATTATTAAAAAAAAATTAGACTCTGAATCTCGGAAAGGGCGGGGCGTTACACCTACCACACCTACCACCGTCCTTGGTGATGAATGACGATCCTCCACGTGGATTGTGTGTTGACCGAGGAGGAGGAAGAAATCCCATATATATATATATATGTGTGTGTGTGTGTGTGTGTGCGTGTGTCTATATATATATATATCGACCTTTGTCGATGTATCGAGAGGTGTATATATCGAGTTTGTCGATACGTGTGATAGAAAACCCGAAGCTCACATTTTTGGATGAAGCATATCGTATTCGGTAGACACAGATTTACCCAGAAAATGTATATATCGACTTGGTCGATATGTATGGTGGAGCGACCCGAAGGTCAAAATTTTAGATGACACATATAGTGATTCGTCGTTGCATACAATTTCCCAGAAATGCTACATATCGACTTTCACCATGTATCGAGCGGGTGCAGATAGTTTGAATCTGATTCGCACAACCACTCTATGTACAAGTCCCATCATGCATTAAATGCTGAGGATAAGACACTCCTCTCCACCGACCCTACTTGTGCTTAGGGTAGTAAGAAGAGAGGAGATAGAGAAGAGAAAATAGAAGGGAGAAGATGAGGAGAAAGAGAGAAAGAAAAAGAAGAAGAGGGAAGAGCATTCTCTTCTCCTCACTCTTTGACCCGAGTTACCCCCTTCCAAACCCTTCTCTACCTCTCTATTCCTCTGTGATATACCCCATCTATTTTCCTTTACCTTCACTTTACACCAAACTACATTAGTGGAGTTCGAAGAAGAGGAAACGAAGAGAAGCAAGGAAGAAGGAGAAGAAGTGTAACACCCCAAATTTTCAAAGATATCAATATTTACAAAAATGTCATTGGAATGGTAAATTAAAAGGTTATGATCATAGATGAGAAAATGGTGGGACCCATTATTCAAATTAAGACCCAATGTGCATATTATAAGGATCAAATTAAATTAAAAGGGTAAGGTACATCTAATTGGGTCAAGATGGTTATTTGGGTCAAAGGACCCAATTGGGATCCAATGGGTCAAGGTAGACTTATTTGACCATTGGGTGAGCTCAATTTCAATTAGGTTAGGTTGAATTTATTGGGAATTAAATAAAGGATAAATGGGTAGGCTTGATGCAAGTGTGTATGTAATAGCCCCATAATTTTTAAATCAATATATATGTGGTTATTATTTATTTTAATGATGGAAATTGGGAATTTTGATGGAATAAATATTAAGTGGATCAAAATTTGGGCAAAGGCCCAAGTATGGTCCAATGGACCATGGATCGGATTAAATTCATTGAAAGGGTCAATTATGGATAATTGGGCCAAAGATGGTCAAATTGGGCCCAATACCCATTTGGGACCCAATGAGTCAAGATGATTTAAGCTCTAAGGTAAATAGATAGGAAATAAATTTAATTGGGCCATGGGCCCAATGGTGACCCAATTGGTTGGAATGGATTGAATTAGAATTAAATCACCTAAGTTAGTGATGAAATGATCAAGATGGCATAACCAAGTAGGGCCCACCTCCACCTCATCAAGTGAGGTAGCGTGTGGACCAAGGCATAGGTGGGGCCGACATTCATGGTTGACTTGGTCAACCATGGATAAGTCAAAGGGAATTAAAGAGGATCAAAGTAAATTAATGTGATTTAATTAATGTGAATCACCTAAGTTAATTTTGAATAAGCCTAGGTGACATGGCCGAATGGGACCCACCTCCACCTCACCAAGTGAGGTGGCGGGTAGGCTAGGAGTTAGTGGGGCCGGCCACCATGGTTGACTTGGTCAACCATGGGTGGATTTCATAGAGGGAATTTAATGGAATTAAATTAAATGGGAATTAATTAACCTAAGTTAATGATCCAATTAAATTAAATACTTAGGTTAGTCAAATGGGTCAATGGGGAGTCAAAGGGATAAGTCAAGGGGTGGTTTCATCTCATTGAAACCATCCAAAGAAACACAAATAAAACCATGGGCTTAGGATGGTGGTCTCATCTCAACCACCCCCACCCCAAAGCATGAAGACCCATACCCCCCATGATGGACGGTCAATGCACTTGATGAAAGACCAAACCACCTAGCTAAGGACACCCAAAACCGTTGGGCTTGGTGGTGGTTTCATCTCAACCTCCACCACTAAGGCATGGGAGCCATGCTTGGTTGGTGGATGGGCATCATGGAAGAGTGTAGTCTAAGAAACCAAAATGAGATGGTTTTCATCTCATCTATCAATCCCACTCTCATCTCACTCTCTCCCTCTCCCCCTCCCTCTCATTGCCGATCCATGCTCTAAGGACAAGAAGAAGAAAAACTTAGAAGAAAGGAAGAAAAAACTCAAGTGTTGGCCGACCACATCAAGACCAAAAGACTTAAGACATTTTCCTCATCCTCTCCTCCCTTCCCTCTCTCAAACCTATCCCTACCTTAGCCGAACCCAAACCTTGGAGACTCCATCTTGATCTAGCACATCTTGGCCGAACATCAAGGAGAAGAAGAAGGAGAAAGGGCTAAGGAAATCAAGGGGAGAAAAAGAGAAGCCGGAGGAGCCGTCGGAGTGGTAAGTGTTCTTAAACAAGAGGTTATATTTTTAAAGATTTAAAAAGAGATCATGAAATCCATTTTTCTTGGATTGGATGGTGGCCAAAATATCATGGGCCATGGATCTAAAATCCATCCAAGGAAAGGATGAGAAATGGATAAAATGGGAGAGATAGATTAAGAAAAATAAATGGATATTAAGGACACTATGTATTAAGATTTAATTAAGCATGAAGTATGATTTTGAAGGAACCATGGACCATAGGGTTTGGCCATGTAGTATGGCCGAACCCCATGGAAGGTGATTAGAAGATTTTAATGGGGTCTTAAAGAATGGAAACCATGGAATATGATTAATGTTTTTAACGGTTTTGAATGATTAAATGTTAGTGATTTTTAAAGGGGTTTTAAATGAGAAAATCATGGGAGATGTAAATGATTTTTAATGGCCTCAAAAATGGTAGATGGGGATGAACCAAGAACCATGGGTTCGGCCATGGTGTATGGCCGAACCCTATGGTGATGTTTTAATAATTTTTAAAGGGGGTAAAAATATGGAAATTGATGGAGATGGTTGATAGTTTTAAATGGACTTTAAGTATAGTAAATAATGTTTTAAAGGGATGGAAATAATGGGAAAACATGGACCAACATGGCCGAACCCCATGGGGAGATTTTGGTGGATTTAAGTGTGCTTGGATCATAGAGATAATGAGAAAAGGTTAGTGGAATTAATGGACCTTAAGTGTGGTTAATATTGACCAAAAAGTGATGATTTAAATGCATGATGTAAACCCCCTCATGGGAGGGTTTATTTTGGATCTAAATGATGTAAATTGGCCCAAGGAAAGATAAGAAAAAGGCATCATGGGTTCGGCCATGGTGTATGGCCGAACCCATGACTCATTTGTAAGTCATTTTTGGGCTAAGATTAAGGTGTATGCATGTGTTTAAAATTAATGGGGATTAGGTTAAGTTAAGGACTGATTTTTTTAATGTGTTCATGTTATGGTTGATGGGTCACTAATGGATCTAAGTTATGGATCAATTTTAGACTTAAGTGTGCATGGATAAATGAGTGATTAATCATGGAAAGGAGTAGTGGCAAAATGGTAAATATTGGCCAAAATGGAGAACCATGGGTTCGGCCATGGTACATGGCCGAACCTCATGGGTGATGATCATGGACTTAAATGTTTTTGAGGATGACCTTATGTATGGTTAAATGAAGCCTAGGGTGGCTGGTTTTTAGACTCATGTAATTAAAATATTTGATGGATTAAATGGGACCCACAAAACTACATAGTGAGGTTCGGCCATGGTGTATGGCGGAACCCCACTAAGGCATATGTTAGAGACTTAATCATGGATAAAACATGGGCTGATTATTGATATGTAATAAGGTATCGGACATCGCAAGCGGTGCGCGATCAGTGACCGGATTTGTGGATGGAAAACGTAAAGGGACTTTAGTCGGTATTTGGTAGGATTCCTACCTTTTTGTAAGCCATGGCTTATGTGTTATGTGTTGGTTTTTCTTGATTTATTTTGGTAAGCATATGATTGTTTTAAGATGGATTTTAAGATTATGATTTGTATATATTACATGACATATGGCATTCACATCTCATGCATAGCATGGGAGGGATAATAATGGAACTGGAGTCCATTCTCTGTCGGGGCGACCGAGAAGCAAGCATGGGGATATTTTTATGTGTTTCATCCATCAAGAGGGGTATTATGAGATATAACCGGAGTCCATGCTCCGTCGGGGCGACCGAGATGCAAGCATGGGGATACCTTAATGAGGCTTTGCCATCAAGGGGGATACCTAGTGTTAATCATACCTTGATGAGGCTTTTTCCATCAAGAGGGACTTGACAGAATGATGCTATGGATAATGGGTGGGAGTCATGAAATATACACCCATGGCATGGCATTGATTTCATGGTTTGTTATATTACTATCTATATGCATTGTTATCACTAATCCATGTGTTGGCCCTACTCGGAGTACCTACTAGGCAAATTGTTGAACGCCCTACTTCTACCTTAGATGACGACACAGGAAACGGAGGACGTGACGGAAGCCAAGCGTAGGAGCTTGGGGAAGTGGGCTAGATAATTTACTTAAATTTATTTGGGAATGTAATTTGAGTAACTTAGCTCGTCGGACTGTAATAATTTAGATTACTTGCTATGGTTTGGACTTTATTTTGGACATTATGATTTTGAGGTATTTTAGTAATTTAATGGACGTACTTCCTTGCTATCTAAAATTGGTAGAATAAACTCTATTATAATTCCGCATTAAGTTATATTCCCGTAAACTTACTTTCTACGTGTGAACTATTCTCGTGGACTACGTTCCACGCACACAACATGGGGTTGGCCAGTTAAGGGTCGGGGTTTAGAAGCTCGGACTTAACTCGTGTCGTGACGTCCCACTCTTTTGTCACTCTATACTTCAAAAAAAGAAAAAAAAATAGACTCTGATTTTCGGATAATTAATTTTAAGCGAGTGAAAAGGGGCGGGCGTTACAGTGTAAACCACATTCAAATGGGTAAACCACCCATAAATGGATAATGGCGTCAAATTGGATCAATGAGCTAAATTGGGACCCAATGGGTCGAGCTGACCATGTTGACCATGGTTGACCGTGTGGACCACCAAGTGAACTCAAAAGGTGAGTCAAATCAGGTTGAGTTGGGGCTGAAGTGCGTTGGATTTGAATCAAACAATAGAGTTGACTCAAGTGCATTAAATGAGTGGTATTAAATGGGGTGAGTTGAGCTAATGAGTTGGGTGAGTTAAAATGGAAACGAAAGGGACCTTGTAATTCAAGTGAGTCAAATGGGGAGGTGAGGAGTTGCCTTGATCTCAAACACCACAAAGGCAAACTCCCAGATGTTGGTGGCATGGAGTGGTTTCCCATGCATGAGATTTAATGGAATGGGATAAGAATTACATGGGGAATTTGGAGGGTTTCCATCTCATGATGGAAACCCAAGACCCAACGTTGGGAGTGCCAAGGGATGCCTTGGTTGGTATCAAAAGACTCCTTGGTTAGACTGACATTCATGAGGGTAAATGAATGGTTTAAGGGGCTGTTATACAAAGAGTTAAACCACACCATTGACCGAATTCCATCTCAAGAACTTTGAGATTTCCATCTCTTTTCCTCTCTCAAAACCTATCTCTTGGCCGAATCATCCTTTGGTGTTTCCACCATTGATCAAGCACACAATCAGCTAAGGATTAAGGGAGCAAGAAAGAAGGAACCAAGCATCAAAGGCAAGAAGAGAGGCTTAGAGGATTAGTAAGTATTCCATGGAATTTTGTTTAATAAGTTGGTTAAAAGGGAACATGATTTGGCCATAGTATGGCCGAATCTATCAAAGGTTAAACCAGGGATTTTGGTGTTTA
This sequence comes from Chimonanthus praecox, assembly GCA_022113865.1. NCBI lineage: Eukaryota > Viridiplantae > Streptophyta > Magnoliopsida > Laurales > Calycanthaceae > Chimonanthus > Chimonanthus praecox. The sequence continues at coordinate 40,017,530 of CM039086.1, read as the reverse complement.
AAAAGGGTTCAAATCATGGATTTTTGAGAGATAAAAACCATACAATGATAGAGGTTTTTAGGTGTATTAAAGGGGGCTAAGACTAATTTTTTGGGTCGGCTATGGGATGCCTGAACCTATTGTTTTTATGGCTAAGTGACAATGAATGAACTATGCATAAGTATTGGGAGTTTTGCATCAAGAGAACCACATGGCCGAACCCCATGGGTCAATTTAGGGGTGTTTAGAGTTAATAACATATTTGGAAATTATAAATGAACTTTAGTATGTAAATAGATGGAAATAAAGAACCATAGGGTTTCAGCCATATGTATGGCCGAACCCCATGGAGTGATTTTGATGGACTTAAGCATTTGTGGAACCATGAAGATGATGAAAGATTAAGGGATAGTTAATTACATGGATTGATGGGTAAGTAACCTTATGAATGAAGGATTGAAATAAACCACGTTTGAGATAGTGAGGTTCGGCCATGTTGTATGGCCGAACCCCACTAAGGTGGATTGGTTATATGGACTTTGATTATTAAGCAAAGATTAAGCATTGGTGGGTCTAGTGGCAAAACCGTAAATACAAGCCATAATGTAAAAAATGAAGGAAAGATTAAAGGACTTGAAAAGAGGGGTCCAAAACCAAAGTGGTAAGGTTCGGTCATGTTGTATGGCCGAACCCTACCAAAGTATGTTTGAAGCGGGAGGTGGTTTAATATGATTAAATAAAAAAAATGGACAAATTCAAAGTGGGTGTGGTTCGGCCATGGGGTATGGCCGAACCCCACAAGATGGGCTTTGGGACTTAGATTTAAATGGAAATTAAATGATTAGTATCTTGACTTGCTGTTATATAAACAAGGTATCGTGACTCCTTGAACGGTGCACGAGTCGTGGACGGGTGACGGTTAAGAAGAACGGACACTTAAGTGAATTTTTTGTAGGTTTTCCTACCTCTTGTAACCACATTTCATATTTGGTTTTATCTTGTTTTATATGGGGTAATTGTTAAAGTATTATGTTTTCAAGTTAAGTTAGAATGCTATGATTAATTTATAAATGGCATATACTCATTGACATCTCATGCATGGCATGGGGTGATGAATATGGAAACTGGAGCCCACACTCCGTCGGAATGCCCGTGATGCAACTGTGGGGCCTCCTTAGACGATGAAAGTCCCGCCAGGAGGAATGTCTTGATGATGAGAGCAATATCAAGAGTAAACGAAAGAGCACTGTGGATTACCTTGATGATGAGAGTCCCGTCAAGTGATGGCTATGTATACTTGCGATGGGTGGGACTCATTGCATGTGCATACATATATAGCATTGTTTTATAAGATTTTGATAATCATGTATCACTATGTTATATGCTTGTTTTTATACTAACCATGTGGTAACCCTAATCGGAAGACCAACTGGGCGCGTTGATCTAACGCCCTATTTCTATCCTTAGTGGTGTAATAGCCCGAAATTTTTAAATCAATATATATGTGGCTATTATTTATTTTAATGATGGAAATTGGGAATTTTGATGGAATAAATATTAAGTGGATCAAAATTTGGGCAAAGGCCCAAGTATGGTCCAATGGACCATGGGTTGGATTAAATTCATTTAAATGGTCAATGATGATTAATTGCGCCAAGGATGGTCAAATTGGGCCCAATACGCATTTGGGACCCAATGGGTCAAGATGATTAAGCTCTAAGGTAAATGGGTAGGAAATAAATTTAATTGGGCCATGGGCCCAATGGTGATCCAATAAGGGGAATGGATTGAATTGGAATTATACCACCTAAGTTAGTGATGAATTGATCAAAATGGCATAACCAAGTGGGGCCCACCTCCACCTCATCAAGTGAGGTGGCGTGTGGACCAAACATAGGTGGGGCCGACCATCATGGTTGACTCGGTCAACCATGGATAAGTCAAAGGGAATTAAAGAGGATCAAAGTGAATTAATGTAAAACATCTAAGTTAATAATTAATAAACCTAGGTGACATGGCCAAATGGGGCCCACCTCCACCTCATCAAGTGAGGTGGCGGGTAGGCTAGGAGTTAGTGGGGCTGGCCACCATGGTTGACTTGGTCAACCATGGGTGGATTAATGGAGAAGAATCAAGGAGATTAAAGGGGTTAATTGAGAATTAATTAACCTAAAGTTAAGGATCCAATTAATTAATTAATTAAGTTAGTCAAATGGGTCAATGGGGAGTCAAAGAATAAGTCAAGGGGTGGTTTCATCTCATTGAAACCCCCTAATAGAATAAGTGAAGGAGATGAACGGGGAGGGGAGTTACAAAGGGGTGCCATCAAGGGACACCACCTTTGGTCAACCTTCATACTTGTTTTCTTTTTATTCTCTTCCTCACTCTCTCTCCCTTGGCCGTCCCACCTCTCTAGACAAGAACCTTGGCTGGTTGCTTCTCCTCAAAACACTTCTTGGCTGATCACTCCTCAAAGACAAAGTGGACTTAGAACAAAGGAGTTTGCATCTCAAGGTTTTATCATTCACACCCAAGGCTGAAATTCTATCTTTCCTCTCACTCAAAACCCATTTGGCTGAACCACTCCAAGGGGTTTCCAGCAAGGTTAGGCTTGGCTAACGATCAAGAAGGAAGGAAAGAAGGTCTAAGGAAGGAGAGGATCAAGAAGGAGTGAAAGAACCGGAGGAGTCGCGGAATTGGTAAGTGCTCCATAAACCTTTGTTAAATAAAATGGTTAAGGAAACATGATTCAGCAATTGTATGGCCGAACCTATCAAGGGTTTAAATCATGGTTAATGATGTTTAAAAGGGAAGAACATGGATCATAGGGTTCGGCCACTTTGTATGGCTGAACCCCATGAAAAGATATTGGTTTAATTTTGTTGGATTTGAAGAAAAGAAATCATAAGTGTAGGTGTTTGGTTTTGTTAAAAGTTTTAAAAGAATTTAAATGATGGATAGTTTGTTTTATGTTTAATTGATGGAAGATGGTTGGTATTTTAGAAAGGTTTTTATTGGATGGTTGGACCAAAAGAAGAGGTGAGGTTCGGCCATGGTGTATGGCCGAACCCCACCAAATAACATTTATGGATTGAGGGTTTTCTTAGAGATTAAAGTATGTGGACTATTTTAATAAGTTTGAAGGAATACAAAAGATGTAATTAGTGGATGCATGTTAAAGACTTGTAGAAGGAACCATAAGGTTCGGCCATAGTACATGGCCGAACCCCATGAAGAAACATTAGTGATTAATAAGTTGTGAAAGATGGTAACCATGGACGAATATTGTTATGTTTAATAGTTATTGATGTTTAATTGACTTTGAAGTGGTAAATGACGATTCAAAAAGAGGAATCTAATATGTCTAAATGAATGGAGGGATCAATTAAGGTTTCTATGTTATGCAATGGAGAAATTGAAAACCATAGGGTTCGGCCATATGTATGGCCGAACCCCATGAACCAACTTTATGGGTCATTTGGAGAGTTAAATGTGATGGGAAATACTTTATATATATGAAGTATTGACAAGGTGAGATGGCTGATTTAAAAGAGTGGGTTTTATGAATCAAGAATGGCAAGGTTTGGATTTATTTTGAAAGATCAAAAGGTTGAAAGATAGACCAAAACATAGATGGTGAGGTTCGGCCATGTTGTATGGCCGAACCCCACTAATGGATTTTAGTGGACAAAGGGCTAAGTGATTGGCAGAGGGATGTTTGAGTAATAAATAAAAGAAAGGGCCAAAATTAAGCAGGTGAGGTTCGGCCATAGTGTATGGCCGAACCCCACAAAATGGTGTTCTTGGTCTTAGGTTTAAATTGAAAACCAAATGAGATATATGTTTGACTTATTGACATGTAACAAGGTGACGAAACTTCTTAAACGGTGCTCAATCGTGAGCGGGTGACGGTTTAAGAAGAGCGGACATTTTAAGTGACCTTTGGTAGGATTCTACCTTATTGAAACATGGATATGCATATGGTTTATCTTTATTTACTGGTTTATGTTTCAAAAGTGAAGTTTTTAATGCTATGGTATTTACATTACATAGCATATGGACATGTACATCTCATGCATGGCATGGGAAGGGAATTTGTAACCGGATGCCACGCTCCATCGGGGCGTCTGTAATGCAATCGTGGGAAGACCTTGATGTGAATAATGCCATCAAGTAGAATCCGGAGGCCACACTTCGTCGGGGCGTTTGAAAGACCACTGTGGGGATACCTTGATGAGGAGAATTCCATCAAGAGGTTACATGTATGTGATGGGTGGGACTCATTGCATAGACATATGGCATGGCAAGATTTTATATGTTCTTGACCATATATTATTATACATGATTTTGTGATACTAACCCATGTGTTAGCCCTACCTAGAATTCCTACTGGGCGCGTTGTTCTAACGCCCTACTTCTACCCTAGTGAATGACGCGGGAAACGAAGAGATCGAGGATCGTGGAAAAAGCCAAGCATAAGAGCTTGGATATTTGAATGGATTTTATTATTGATATTTTGATAAGTTTACATGGACATGTAATTTGATTAGTTAGATGTTGGCATGTAATAACTTAGTTATGTTGCTATGGTTTGATTGAATGATTAAGTTAAGGTAATTTTGGATAAATGACTAAGTACTTTGCTATCTAAAAGAAATGGACTAGAGTTAGGTTCTATTATAATCCGCAGTCTTTGTTATAATCCTTAATGTTATTAAGTGACTATGTGTGAACCGTTTTCATGGACTTAGTCCAGGCACACATAGGGTTGGCCAGTTAAGGGTCGGACTTTAGAAGTCCGGACTTAGCTCGCGTCGTGACACTTTGCTCTTATCACTTGTTTATTATTTAAAAAAAAAAAATAGACTTTGATTTCGAGTGAAAAGAGCGGGGTGTTACAGCGCTGTCTCAAATTGTGCTCATTTTGATCGAACATATATTTTAAGCTCTTATAGTCTGAAAACACCTCAAATTTCTCACCAAATAGAATGTCTCCAACTTTTGGAGAGCGAAGACCACTGCAGTTAGTTCCAGATCATGAGTGGGATAACGTTCATGGATTTTCAGTTGCCTTGAACCATATTCCACCACATGATCACTTTGAGTGAGAGAGCACCCAAATCTTTCTCCTGAAGCATCACAGTATACTTCATATCCCTTGCCTCTCTCCGGCAAAATCAGAATGGGAGCGGTGATAAAGTTCTGCTTCAGATCATCAAACCTTCGATTGCACACGTCAGACCATTCAAATTTGACTTCTTTCTGAGTTAGTCGGGTGAGTGGAGCCGCAACCTTGGAGAAGTCCATAATAAATTTCCGATAGTAGCCAGCCAATCCCAGAAAGCTGTGGATTTTGGACACATTGTTTAGAGCTTTCCAGTCTCTAACCGCTGCGACTTTAGCTGGGTCCACAATTATTCCTCCTGTTGATATGACGTGTCCCAAGAAGTTAACCTCAGTTAGCAAGAACTCGAACTTGCTTGCTTTGGCATATAACTAATTATTCTTCAGTATGTCCAGGACTATCCTCAGATGCTCAACATGCTCCTCCTGACTGGTGGAATAAACCAGAATATTGTCAATGAAGACAATTACTAACTTATCCAGATAAGGACAGAATATTATGTTCCTTAGATCCATGAACACGGTTGGTGCATTTGTGAGTCCAAAAGGCATGACCACATATTCTTACAGTCCATACCAAGTTCTGAAAGCCGCCTTCTCTATGTCGTCATCCCCGACACTGATTTGATGGTAGCCTGACATAAGATCAATCTTGGAGAAATGGCTGGAGATTCTAAGTTGATCGAATAGATCATCAATTATGGGCAGAGGGTACTTGTTCCTGACAGTCAGCTGATTCAACTTCCTGTAATCCACACACATCCGAAGAGTACGATTTTTTTTTTTTACGAACAATATCGGTGCTCCCTAGGATGAGGTACTATGCCGGATGAATCCGAGTCTGAGTAACTCATCAATTTGTCTTTTCAGCACTGACATTTCTGCAGGGGTCATCCGGTAATGAGATAATGATATAGGAGTAGTGCCAGGTTAGAGCTTAATCTCAAAGTCAATCTCCCTTTTTGGAGGCAAATGTAACGCCCCGCCCTTTTTCACTAGCCGAAATCAGAGTCTATATTTTTTTTTTTTTTGAAATAAAGAGTGATAGAGAGTGGGACGTCACAACGAGAGCTAAGTCTGAGCTTCCAAAGCCCGACCCTTAACTGGCCAACCATACGTGTGTGTGGACTAAGTCCACGAAAATGGTTCACACGCAATAACGTTAAGCTTGCGGAATTAAACTTAATGCGGAATTATAATAAAGTTTTATCCTATCCAATTTTAAATAGCAAGGAAGTCCATCACTTCATAATAATTACCTTAAGTTAAAATGTCCAAAATTAAAATCCAAACCATAGAAAATAGTCTAAGTTATTACAGTCCCAACAAGCTAATTACTCAAATTACATGTCCAAAATAAACACTTAAATAAAATAGATCTAGCTCATCCAAGCTCCTAAGCTTGGCTCCGATCACGTCCTTCATTCCGTTCATTTCCTGTGTCATCATCTAAGGTAAAAGTAGGGCATTAGACATCGCGCCCAGTAGGTACTCCAAGTAGGGTCAAACACATGGGTTAGTATAAAAATCACATAGATAAATATAATATCAAAACCATGAAAGTCAATGCCATGCCATGGGTGTCATATGCCATGAATCCCACGCATCATCCATATCACAATCACATAGTATTCCTTTTGATGGATAATCCACATCAAGGTATTCTCATGACTCCCCGCGAATGCCTTATCGGTCCCACCGAATGGAGCGCGGACTCCGATTACATGTCAAACACACTATATCTCTCCCCACGAATGCCTTATCGGTCGCCCCGAACTGAGCGTGGACTCCGGTTACAATTCAATCATACATCCATTGGAATTAGTGTGGATTCCTCCCCACAATTGTTTATCGGCAATCCGAATGGAGCGTGGACTCTCCTCATTTGATCCCTCCCATGCCATGCATGAGATGCAAGTGCAAACGTGCTATGTAATAATAAACATCATAGCATTAAAATCCCATAGTTGAAACATATCATTCGATACCAAAATAAATCATCAAAACATGAAGTAAAATCATCACATATACATATTCCATGGTTTTCAATAAGGTAGGAATCCTACCAACGACCAAATATCGTGTCCTTGCATTTTCGTCCAAAAATCGCTCATCGATCGCGTCAAGCCGATCGTACACCATTTGTGAAATCCCGTTACCTTATTACATTTAACACATATACATACATCAATTTGTGATCCATTTAATTCCATCAAACTTAGGTTCATCTCCCTTTACCATCCTAGTTTTTTATCCACTTAAGTCCCCTAAGAGGTTTCCATCATACATTGGGGCTGAACCATGTTTTAAGTCCACAAAAATGCCTTAATGGGGTTCGGCCATACAACATGGCTGAACCTCACTCTCCTGGTTTTGGGCCCCTCTTTTTAGTCCTTGACCATTTTAATCAATGTGGGTCCAACATCATTCCATCATTTGATTTATCGATCCAATCACCTTAGTTAATCATTTTACATTAATAAAAACCACCCAAGTCCATAAGATATTCTCCATGTGTAACGCCCCGCCCTCTCCGAAAATTCAGAGTCTAATTTTTTTTTTTAAATAATAATAATAAAACATCGGAAGAGAGCGGGCAGCGTCACGACGCGAGTTAAGTTCAGACTACTCAAGTCTGAACCTTAAATGGTCACCCATGTGTACATGGACTAGACCATGATAATGAATCACACATGGAACTAATAACAACATGCGGAATAACTAGATTAACTGCGGAATAGAAAGACTAGATAGCAAGTAACAGTCTCAATTGCTAATTAAGGTATACCACCATCCATAGTTAATAATCTAATCAAACCATAGCAAGTATTAACTTATTACATGTCCAACAAAATATAGTTCAAATGACAGTAATAAAAAGAAGTCCAGTCCAACATTCAAGCGCTTAGGCTTAGCTCCCCTCCCGGTCAACGACCTTTTCTTTCCCTTTCCTTATACCTGTATTCTCCTCTGAGGATAGAATTAGGGCATTAGATCAACGCTCCCAGTAGGTTCCCGATTAGGGCTACCACATGATTAGCATATAAAACATGCATATATATCATAGTACATGATTAGTAAAAACAGGTAAAACAATGCTATGAAGTATGCACATGCAATGAGACCCTCCCATCATGTACATTCATAGCCATCACTTGACGTGCCTCGCACCGACAAGGTAAATTACAATACACATCCATCTCCTCATCATTGACTTGATTCATATCACGTATCAGTCCTCCTGGCGGGACTCTCATCGCCTAAGGAGACCATTGTGACTATGATCATCATGTTACTCTTCCTGGCGGGACTCTCATCGCCTAAGGAGGACGTAACTCATAAATTACAACACTGTAGAACCTCATTCATCATCCCATGTCTATGCATGAGATGCCAATGCTTGTATGCCATTTTCTAATGCATAATATAACATTTGAAACCACATAAAATAAACAAGAGTCTTATAAGAAAACTAGGGTAAAACTGTGGTTACAAGTAGGTAGGAAACCTACTGAAGATTCCCTTCAGTAATTAATCTTTCTTTAGTGTCACCCGGTCACGACTCGTTCGTCGTTCAACTTCCGGTACCTTATCCATATATCAATCAGTAAGTCATAACATCATTTACTTATTCAATCACAACTAAGACCCATCCACATCATGTGGAGTTACCCATCCACATCATGTGGAGTTCGTGTCCGTACAGCCAACCCTATGATCATTTCCCTCATTGATCATTCCATCAATAATTACATTTATGTCATTTAGGCTAACCTTTAGTTTTACTATACCTAAACCAACTTAGTGGGGTTCTTCATTCATCACCTTTAATCCCATTTATTACTTAACCCAATTCTATCAAATAATCATTGATGGGGTTCGGCCATGCCACATGGCCGAACCTCATCCTATAGATTTTTATCCACAATCCATCATCATCAATGGTTGATTATTTTCTTACACATAGACCATAACTTATCATGTATGACTCCTTAATTAAAACAATCATAAACTCCCATCCAAAACAGCCCATTTTTTCAAAACAGCCCCATGGGGTTCGACCATGCACATGGCCGAACCCAATGGTTCCCTTGATCTGATTATCACCATGATCACCATGATTATTCATGGTTTAATCATGCTAACTCGGCCATGAATTAAACATGATTCAGCTGCATAGTAATCCTCCAAAACAGTAACATGTTAATCCATTTATTGCCATAAGAACACCATATCTTCATATGGTTTTTAACTCACCAAAATCATCAAAAACTTACATGGGGTTCGACCATCCAAGGTGGCCGAACCCTATGTCCATGTTTTAGTCTTTTAAACATGTTTTAGGTGTCATTTATTCATATAAAAACCAGTACATTATTGCTGCATTTTTACCTCTCAAAACCATCCAAAAAATTCATCTCTTTGTCTAAATGACCATCAAACTTTATGGGATTCGGCCATCCAAGATGGCCGATCCAAATGGTCCATTTTATCAGTTTCAAACCACTGTTTTAAACCCATAATACCTTCAGTCCTTATGTCATTCAGATCCATGTTTTTAACCCTTTCTAAAACATGCATTTGAATCTTAAATAAAACCCAAAAACAGTCCACCAACTTCATGGTTTATATGTTTCAAACACCTCAAAACCAAGCCATCATTTGCATGGGGTTCGACCCTCCATGGTGGCCGAACCCTATGACCTTTGGTTTTGAATTTGTTTATCATTCATCTAGGTCTAAATCAAACTTCCTTATTTATGTTTTAACCTTTTTAAAACATACATTTTAAATCATCTAAAAACAGTCCATAAAACTCCATGATTTTCATGTTTCAAAACATGAAAACCACCAATCTTTTACATGGAGTTCGGCCCTCCATGGTGGCCGAACCCAATGGTTATTTTTACCATTCTTAAACCTCTGTTAATCAAGGTTAAAACCTTCGTGTATTCGGCCATAACCATGGCCCAATACACACCTCATTTGTTCCATGTTATTAAACCAAAATAACATAAAAATACTTACCAAACTTCCAATCTTTCTTCTTGCCTTTGGTCCTTGGTTTCTCCCTTTTATTTCTTCCTTTCTTTTTGTTTTGTGCTTGATCTACTGGTGCAAAATCCTCTGATGTTCCAGCTAGGAAGAAAAACGAATTGGAGAGAGGGAGAGAGAGATGGAAATCTTAAGATTTTCAATGTGAAAATTGTCCAAATGGGTGGTCTATCACTTTTGTAATTCAGCCACTTAATCCATTGATTTCCCTCATAAACTCTTGTTCATTTCAATGAGACACCTGCTGCCAGTCAAAGTACCCATTGGCACTACCCAATGTAACCATTCAGCTCCCCAAGCAACACCTCCCATTTCCATGTGTTTCATTTAAAATTTAACATGGAAAACACCCCAACAAGTCCCCAACATGTGGGACTTGTTTTGGTGGTTAAGACTAAGCCAAACTCCTCCTATTCCCTCTGAACTCAGTGATTTACAGTCCCATTGACTTCCACTTTGACTCACCCAACTCACATGTCCAACTCACCTCATTAATTGACAAACATTTAATGCATTTGAATCAACTCATTTTTAATTCAAATTAAATAAAATCAGTTCCACTTAACCTGATTTAACTCACCATTGAACTCATTTGTGGGTCCACACGTTCGGCTATGGTCAACAAGTCAACCAGACCCGTTGGGCCCCCCTTTAGTTCTTTGACCCGTTTTTGACTCCATGACCCAATTATGGGTATTTTGGTCATTTGTAATTGGTTTTTACATGTGGATCAGGCTACCCATTTTTACTCCACTTGATTTCCAATCAAATGAGCTTAACCCCATTTAATTTAAGTTCACACATCGGTCAAATAATCCAATAAGACCCGTTGGGTCCCATTTGGGCCTTTTTGACCCATTTAGCCATTTTTGACCCAATTGATGTATATTACCCATCCAATCAAACTTGACATTCATAATGTACTCATATGATCTTAATTTTTAGCAATGGGCCCCACCATTTCCTTCCTTAACATCACAAACTAATTAATTTAACACATCAGGGCATTTTCGTAATTATCCACTTCATTGAGAAATTACCCATCCAATCAAACTTGACAATTATAATGTGCTCATATGATCTTAATTTGAGCAATGGGCCCCACCATTTCCTTACTTATCATCACAAAATAATTAATTTAACACATCAGGGGCATTTTCATAATTATCCACTTCATTAAGAAATTGGGGTGTTACACCATGGGGTTCGGCCATGTCCTTTATTTTCACCATATTCCCATCTTAGCTATCACTCATTTTCATAGTTAATCATTTAACTTATTTATACATAACTTAGGTCCATAAATAAACATAGATCCATAATAAATCCCTCCATTTCTTAGCTTGATCATTCAATCTCTTAAACAAGCATAGATCTACCAAATGATCCATCAAAATGGTTCATGGGGTTCGGCCATACACATGGCCGAACCCATGGTTCCTTGTTTCCATATTCCCATGGTCTAGATTCTTTTAAATCCATCAATATTTCTCCATGGGGTTCGGCCATACAACATGGCCGAACCCATGGTCCATTGTTCTTCATCATCTCCTCATTTTAAATCATCATTTACAACATTTAAAACCATTTAAAATCACTAACATTCTTCCATCATTTCCATCCTTTAAAACCCGTTAAAAATCACTCAAACACTTCCATGGGGTTCGGCCATACAACATGGCCGAACTCTATGGTTCATCTTTTCCTCTTAAAAATCACATCCCCATGTTAGATCATTTGATGTGGTTCGGCCATACATCATCATGGCCGAACCTCATCCAATCCTTTTTGTCCTTAATGGTCCTTATACATAAAAATCTAGGGTTTGGCCATGCAAGGGCCAAACCATGATCTTTGATCATTCTACATCCCTTATATGGAACATGCATGAGGTCCTTATGCATAACAAGATTAGGGTTCGGCCATGCAAGGGCCGAACCATGTTCTTTGACCATTTTAATCATGCATGTTGTCATAAGTCATATATACATATTGTCCTTAATCATATCCATTAATCATATAGGTAACCTAATCACTCTTCATTTGTTCAACCCATCTCATAGGTATTTTACATCCGACATGTTTATCACTTGATGGGGTTTGGCCATAAAACATGGCCGAACCTCATTTTGTCTTTCTTTGAATGGATCTTTAAGCCATGGCCTCTAACATTTTGGCCAACCATTTTCAATCTATACGGAATGTTCCCTTAACCTCCCTTTAATTAATAGACCATACATACTGATTCCTCGACTCCTCTGTTTTCTTTCGTTCCTCCTTGCTCCTCCAATCTTCTCCTTCCTTAGTCTTTTCTTTCTCCTTCTTGATCTTCAGCCAAAAAGTGGAGCTTGGGAGGGAGAGGGTTTAAGATGAAAACCCTAAGAGAGGGTTCGGCCAAGGAGAAGGTTTGAGAGAGGGAGAGATGGAGGGAATGGGAGAAAACTCTAAGTGTTTTCTTGTCTTAGAGAGAGGTCGGCCCTAGGGTTTTTGGTGAGAGGGAGAGGAGTTGAGATAGAAAATTCTAAGTCTTTCTTGTTTTAGTGAGAGGGTCAGCCAAAGAGAGAGCTTGAGAGAGAGAGAGAGTGAATGAGATGAAGAGCTAACTTTCCATCTTGTCTTAGGGTTCCTTGGGTAAGACTCCACCTCAAACTACCTTCATCAATGTGGAGTCTTCCCCTTGAGTCCTTTGACTAGCCAAGAGGGTGCATGCCTTCACATGGTGTAATACCCCAGATTTTGCAATATATCAATATTTACAAAATTGCCATTGAAATTATGAATTAAAAGGGTATGACCGTAGATGAGTAAATTGTGGGGCCCATTGTTCAAATAAGACCCAATGTACATGTTATAAGATCAAATTAAAGTAAATGGGTAATGTGCATCTAATTGGGTCAAGGTGGTTAATTGCGTCAAAGGATCCAATTGGGACCCAATGGGTCGTGGTGGACATGATTGGCCATTGGGTGAGCTCAAGCTTAATTGGGTTAAGTTTAATTAAATAATTGAGTTTGGATGAGTTGAGTTGAATGTTGGAGTCGAATTTATGGTTGAGTTGAATTAAATGAATGGGTTGAGTTGAGGGAGTTAAAGTAAGTTTAAGTGAGTGAAGTGTGTGGATGAAAGTTGTGTGTGTTGATTTCAAGTTTCAAATAATAAAAAACGTTGGCTGCATGGAGAGGTCATCCCATGCATGTAACTCCTAGATAAGTGATGAATGATAATGGTGTTTATGGGAGTTACATATGGTGAGGGGTTATGTTTTAAATTTAAGATGTTATGCACGTTGGAATGGCATGAGGGTTTATTCCATGCATGGGTCTTCAAAGGAACAACCAATGGACGGTTGGGTGGTCCAAAGATTAAAGACCAAAACCGTTGGGTTTAAGGAGTTTCACCTCATGGATGAAACTCCCACATGGGCAATTGATGTAGAGTGGTGGTTACATAAGGTCAACAAAGGCTAGCTGTTGGAGCCTATGGGAGTTTCATTTCAAATGAAACTCTCACATGCAACGGTAATGAGAGATGGATGATGGGAGTAATGCATACAGCAAGATGACCTTTGGGAAGCCGTTGGGTACCTTTGGAGTTTTATCTCAAAGATGAAACCCCCAAGGGAGGTATTAAGGAGTGGAGGTTACACTAAGGTCTCAAATTCAAATTACATCACACGATGGAAACATGGGGATTACCATCTTAGATGGAAAATCAAAAGCCAAGACCGTTGGAAGGTTTCATCTCAAGGATGAAACCCCCAAATGGAATAATTGTAGAGATGAATGGGGAGGGGAGTTACAAGTGGTAACATCAAGAAACACCACCATGGGTTAAATTTCATTAACCAAAGGAGTTCCATTTCTCTCTTTCTCTCCCTTTGCCGTTTTCACATCTCAAGACAAAGAACATTGGCTGGCTGGTTGTCTCTCACACAATTCAGTCCTTGGCCAATCCCTCCACCAAGGCATAGTGGACATAGAGCAAAGGAGTTTGCATCCCAAAGTGTTATCACCCTCACTCAAGGCCAAGTTTCTTTCTCTCTCTCTCAAATCAACACCTTGGCCGAACAACTTCAAGGAGTTCCAGCAAAGATTAGGCTCGGCTAAAGATCAAGAAGGGAGGGAGGAAGGATTAAGGAAGGAGAAGATCAAGAAGGAGTAAAAGAACCGGAGGACTTGCGGTATTGGTAAGTGCACTATAAATCCTTGTTAAATAAATTGATTAAGGAAATATGATCTGGCCATTGCATGGCCGAATCCATCAAGGATTTAAATCAAGGATAATGACGTTTAAAAAGGGTACAAAATGGATCACAGGATTCAGCCACTTTGGATGGCCGAAACCCATGAAAAGACTTGGTAATTTTTATGGTTTTTGAGAGATGAAAACCATACCGTGTTTTGAAGGTTTAAAGGGTTTTTAAATGGAGATAAGTTTACTGTTTTGGATTGGCTATTGCATGGCTGAACCATGTTGATTTTATAGCTAAGTTGCTGATCAAAAACCAAGGATAAATATTGGAATGTTTGAATCAACAAAACCATAGGGTTCGGCTATGTGTATGGCCGAACCCCATGGACCATTTTATGGGTTATTTGGAATAAGAATATGGTTAGAAATCATTGATGGTTTTATGATGTTTTTAAAGGGTTTAACATAGATGGAAAAATGATGGACTTGGATGTTTAGTGTTTATAAAAAAGAATGACAGAGAGGAGCACCAAAACCAAAGGGGTGAGGTTCGGCCATGGTGTATGGCCGAACCCCACCAAGTGCTATGTACGGTGTTTGTTTTAAAAGGTCTAAAAATATTCAAATGGATAGAGTTATGAGAACCATTCTTACATGGATATAAGGAACTATAGGATATAAGGAACTATAGGGTTCGGTCATGTGTATGGCCGAACCCCATAGAGTGACAATGATATAGGATTAAGGGCTTGATAATTAGATGAATGGATTGGTAATTAGATTTATGCATGAAGGATAAAAGGACCAAATTTGAGATGGTGAGGTTCGGCCATGTTGTATGGCCGAACCCCACTAAGGTGGATTGGTTATGGACATTGGTTAGCAATGTTAAGCAAAGGTTAAACCGATGGCAAAACCGTAAATACAAGTTATTTTGTAAATATGGAATGAAATGATCAAAGGACTTGAAAGAAGGGTCAAAACCAAAGTGGTAAGGTTCGGCCATGTTGTATGGCCGAACCCTACCAAGGTATGTTTGTAGTTTGAGGTGTTTAAATAAGTTATGTGGATGGTGTTCAAGTGGGTGAGGTTCGGCCATGGGGTATGGCCGAACCCCACTAAGGTGTTGTGTTTGGTTTTGGATTTAGTTAGAAATCAAATGGTATATGTATTGATTTGTTGACATGAAATAAGGTAACGGGATTTCTTGAACGGTGCGCAATCGTGAACAGTTGACGGTTTGAGAAGAAAGGATATTTTAAGTGACTTTTGTGTAGGTTTTCTACCTCTTTGTGTAACGCCCCGCCCTTTTCACTCGCTTGAAATTAATTAACCGAAAATCAGAGTCTATTTTTTTTTTTTTTTTAAATAAGAGTGACGAAGGGCGCGGGACGTCACGACGCAAGTTAAGTCCGAGCTTCTAAAGCCCGGCCCTTAACTGGCTAACCCTACGTGTGCGTAGAACGAAGTCCACGAGAACGGTTCACACGTAGACAGTAAGCTCGCGGAAAATAACTAATTACGGAATTATAATAGAGTCTATCCTACCGGTTTTAGATAGCAATGAAGCTACATTACTAATTAATAATAATTACTTCCAAAATTAGCATGTCCAAAATAAAATCCAAACCATAGCAAGTAATCTAAATTATTACACTCCGACGAGCTAAGTTACTCAAATTCATTCCAAAATAAATTTAAGTAAAACATCTAGCCCGCTTCCCCAAGCTCCTACGCTTGGCTCCCGTCATGTCCTCCTTTTCCTGCGTTGTCATCTAAGGTAGAAGTAGGGCGTTAGACAACGCGCCAGTAGGTACTTCGAGTAGGGCCAACACATGGATTAGTGATAACAAGCACATAGGTAATAATATAATAAAGACCATAAAATGAATGCCATGCCATGGGTGTCTTATGTCATGAGTCCCACCCATCATCCATACCATCATTGTGCCATGTCCCTCTTGATGGAAAAGCCTCATCAAGATATGATCAACACTAGGCATCCCCCTTGATGGCAAAGCCTCATCAAAGAATCCCCATGCTTGCTTCTCGGTCGCCCCGACGGAGCATGGACTCCGGTTGTACCTTATAGTACCCCTCTTGATGGATGAATCACATCAAGATATCCCCATGTTTGCTTCTCGGTCGCCCCGGCGGAGCATGGACTCCGGTTTCATTATTTTCCCGCCCATGCCATGCATGAGATGTAATTGCATATGCCATATAATATTTAAATCATTGCAAATGCAATATGCCATATAATATTTAAATCATAGCCATAAAAACCCATTTTAAACATATCACATGATTACTAAAATAAATTAATAAAACATCCATACACACATAATCTACGGCTTACAATAAGGTTGGAATCCTACCGAATACCAACTAGCGTCCCTTTTACGTTTCCGTTCACGAATCCGGTCACAAAACGCGCAGTGCTTGCGATGTCCGATACCTTATTACATATTAATAATCAGCCCATATTTTATCCATGATTAAGTCCCTAACATATGCCTTAGTGGGGTTCGGTCGTACACCATGGCTGAACCCTACTAATTAGGTTTGTGGGTCACATCTTAATCCATTGATTATCTTAATTTTGTGAGTTTAAAAACCAGCACCTAGGCTTCATTTAATCCATACTTAAGGTCATCATCAAACACACTTAAGTCCATGATCATCCTCCACGGGGTTCGGCCATGGTCTTCATTTTGGCCATTATTTACGATTTTACCACTACTTCTTTCCATGACTAATCACTCATTTATCCATGCATAATTAAGTCCATAACTGATCGACAAACTTAGATCCATTAATGATCCATCAATCATGACATGAACAAATTAAAAATCAGCTATTTAATTAAACTAATCCTTAATCATTTAAACACATACATAACCCCATACTTAGCCCATCAAATGGCTCATAAAATGGGTCATGGGTTCAGCCATACACCATGGCCGAACCCATGATGTTAATCTCCTTACTTCTCTAGGATCATTTACCACATTTTTTATCCACAACTTAGATCCCTCAATGACTTACCAATCATGTCATAGAATCATTCAAATCAGCCCCTTTAATTTAATCTAATCTCCATTTTTCATTGGGTCTTTTGTTACATTTTAGACCCACCACAAGTCCCTCCATGAGGGGATTCCATCATACATTCAAATTACCCCTTTGATCAACATTAGGTTCATTTTTTTGACTCCATCAAAACTACCAACATTCCCCATCATTTTTTCCATATTTTACACCCATAATCATTACAAATACATCACCATAGGGTTCGGCCATACACCATGGCCGAACCCATGGTTCATGGTTCATCTTCATCCATGCCTTTTGAGGCCATAAAAATCATTTACATCTCCCATGATTTTCCTCATTTAAAACCTCTTTAACAATCACTAACATTCATTCATTTAAAACCTTAAAATAATTAACCACCATCCATGACTTCCATTCTTTAAAACCCTATTAAATCACTTAATCACCTACCATGGGGTTCGGCCATACTACATCGCCGAACCCTATAGCCCATGATTTCTTCAAAATCCATACTTCCATGCTTAAATAAATCTTAATACATAATGTCCTTAATGTCCATTTATTTTTCTTAACCCATCTCATCCATTAGGGTTTGTCCATTTCTCACTTCATCTTTGGATGGATTTTAAATCCATGGCCCATAACATTTTTGGCCACAATTTAATCTAAGAAATGGACTCCGTTTTTAAACCTTAAAAAAAACTAACATCTTGTTTAGAGATACTTACAAATCCGACGGCTCCTCCGACTTCCTTTTCTCCCTTTGGATTCCTTAGCCTTTCTCCTTTCTTCTTCTCCTTGATCTTAGGCCAAGATGTGCTTGATCAAAATGAGATCATCAATGTTTGGGTCAGCCAATGATGGAGTGGGTTTGAGAAAGGGAAAGGAGGAGAGGATGGGAAAAACTATCCCAAGGTTTGGTCTTGAGGTGGTTGGCCAATGCTTGAATTTTTTCTTCCTTTCTTCTAAGCTTTTCTTCTTCTTTCTCCTTGTGAGAGTGAGGGACGGTTTTAGAGAGGGATGGATGGAGAGAGTGAGATGAGAATGGGATGAGATGAAAACCCATCTCATTTGGTTGCTTAAGTTACACTCCACCATCATTTCCTCCACCAACCAAGCATGGGCTCACATGCCTTAGTGGTGGTGGTTGAGATAAAACCACCACCCTTAGCCAATGGTTTTATTTGTGTTTCTTTAAGTGGTTTGGGTGGTTTCAATGAGATGAAACCACCCATTGACTTATCCCTTTGACTCCCCATTTGACTCACCTAAGTAATTAATCACTTGGATCCTCAACTTAGGTTAATTAATTCCCATTTAATCTAATTCCATTATCTTAAATTCCTTCCATGTATCCACCCATGGTTGACCAAGTCAACCATGGTGGCCGGCCCCACTAACTCCTAGTCTACCCACCACCTCACTTGGTGAGGTGGAGGTGGGCCCCATTCGGCCATGTCACCTAGGTTTAATAAATTCTAACTTAGGTGATTTAAGCCAATTCAATCCATTCCTACTTATTAGATCACCATTGGGCCCATGGCCCAATTAAATTTATTTCCTACCTAATTACCTTAGAGCTTAAATCATCTTGACCCATTGGGTCCCAAATGGGTATTAGGCCCAATTTGACCATCCTTGGCCTAATTAACCTCATTGACCATTTAAATGAATTTAATCTAATCCATGGTCCGTTGGACCATAATTGGGCCTTTGCCCAAATTTTGATCCACTTAACATTTATTCCATCAAAATTCCCAATTCCCATTATTAAAATAAATAATAGCCAACATATATTTTGATTTAAAAATTCCAGGCTATTACACTTTGTAACCACACTTATACTTGATGTTTTATCTTTATTTTGATGAGATATATGTGTTAAACTATTATGTTTCAAAGTGGATTTGAATGCTAAGATTTAATTACAAATGGCATGTACTCATTGACATCTCATGCATGGCATGGGGTGATGGTTATGTAACCGGAGGCCACACTCCGTCGGGGCGTCCGAAAGACCACTGTGAGGTACCTTGATGATGAGAATCACATCAAGAGGAAAACCAGAGGCCACACTCCGTCGGGGCGTCCGAAAGACCACTGTGGGGTACCTTGATGATGAGAATTCCATCAAGAGGAGGCTATGTATATTGTGATGGGTGGGACTCATTACATTTACATACACACATAGCATTGTTTTTGTGGGTTTTGATGATCATGAATTACTATGTTAAATGCATGTTTTTATACTAACCTTGCGGTAGCCCTAATCGGAAGACCTACTGGGCGCGTTGATCTAACGCCCTATTTCTATCCTTAGTGGATGACACAGGAAAGGGGAAAGCCGAGGAGCGCGAAGGAAACCAAGCATAGGAGCTTGAATATATGAATGGACTTTTATTTATGGTTATTTTGTTTAAGTTACAAGGACGTGTAATTTGTTAATTAGATGTCGGCTTGTAATAACTTAGTAATATTTGCTATGCTTTGGTTTGGTTGAATGAATGTTTAGTTTAAGGTAACATTGGATTAAGACTTGTACTTTGCTATCTAATTTGCTATCTAAAATGGAGTAGTCTTAGGTTCTATTATAACCATCAGTTAGATTAGGTTTATTCCGAAAGTTTAAATTAGTACCATATGTGAAATGTTTCTCATGGACTTAGTCCATGCACATATGGGTTTAGCCAGTTAAGGGTCAGACATTAGAAGTCCGAAGTTAACTTGTGTTGTGACACTTCGCTCCGATCACTTGTTTATTATTATTAAAAAAATAATAATCTCTGATTTTAGAGTGAAAAGGACGGGGTGTTACACATGGCACACACACCCTCTCCAACGGTTTTGGTGGCTAGTGGTTTCCATTGAGATGGAACCCTCCACCCCCCTTTGACTTCACTAAGCGGATGCATGCCCTCCACATGAGTTCCTTGTCTAACCAAGTGGATGCATGCCTTCCACATGGCACACACACCCTCTCAACGAATTTGGTGTCTAGAGTTTCCATTGAGATAGAAACCCTCCACCTCCCTTTTGACTCACTCCATCTTTTCATCTCCCATGTGACTCATCCCCATTTGACTCACTCCATTTAAATGAAACTCAACTCCTAACTCAAGCACTTGGATTTATTCTAAATTAACTTAGGTGATTTTAATTAAATAATTTACCTCAATTCACTTCACTTGATCCTCTTTAATTCACCCATGAACTCACCCATGGTTGACCAAGTCAACCATGGTGGCCGGCCCCACACGTACCTTAGTCCACACGCCACGTCACTTGATGAGGTGGACTTGGATCCCACTTGGCTATGCCACTTTGATATTACCACATACACTTGCCACCTCACTTGATGAGGTGGACCCCATGCCTTTGATCTTAATTGGGTCCATGACCCGATTTAATCCATTTCTTACCCATTTACCCTAATCATCAATTCATCTTGACCCATTGGGTCCCAATTGACCACATTGACCCAATTAAATAGAATTAATCCTATCCATGGTCCATTGGACCATACTTGGGCCATTGCCCTAACTTTGATCCATCTAACATCCATTCCAGCTATAAATCTTAATTTTTAACAATTAAAAATAAGTAATAGCCAATATATTTATTGCATTGAAAATCCAGCCTATTACAACAAACCAGGGAGTTCTGTCGGGAATACACTTGCGTAGTCTTTCATTACAGCAGGTAGTTCAGCCACAAGTGCCTTGTCTAGTCTGATATTGTTCAGTACGAGATGGTTCATTTTTTCATGTAACCTCCTGGTCATAGGAATGCTCTGTGTCTGCTGCTCTTTCTCCTCCTCTGGAAAGTAATGGTCCAGAAACATCCTAGCGAAAGGGTCAAAAGTCATCTCTGTTCCATTCGCCGCTGGAGTCTGCAATTGTTGATGTTCTATGACCTTCCACCATTTGCCTGCATCGTCTGCCAGTTGTGAGGTAGGCAACAGTATTCAGTCCTGATCATTGGTGATCTTTAAGCAGCTTCAAGACCTTCGTGATATTCTCAATCCAATTCTCTGCTCCTGCAGGTCCCTCTTTCCCTTTGAAATAAGGGGGACTATGCTATTGGAAATCTTTGACCATTGTTCGGTCCTGGGATTCATTGGAAGTAGTGTCTCCATTGCCGTTCTGGTGTTGCTGGAGAATGGAGGTGACTACTGCCTGCACTAGGCTCTGCAGCTCAGGAGGTACCTCAGGAATATTCACAATGTCCTATCCCTCTTCTTGATTCGGGTTCTGTAGGGTATTTCTTCTTCATGGAGGCATTTTCCTAAGTCATCGAAACATTGGTTGACCTAGTTTTCTCATAAGGACTTGTGTTCTCCTATATATCTCTTTGTGTTCCTCACTTGGTGAAATTGCCTAAGTATCATGTAGTGTTCCTTACTTTGGGGGATTTCCTAAGTATCATGTAGTGTTCCTTGTTTGGGGGAGGGACGACCTATTTAGCTACGTTTGATAAATCTACAATTTATAGTGATTGTATTTCATTTGATGTTGTTTTTCTCATCAAAGGTTGTTCTCAGATTGAATCCTTACAGACTGATTCTCATCAAAGTAAATTAATCTGACCCCCGTGCAATGGACTCCGAGGAGTCGGTCAGTTGGGATTCTTATCTGTCAGTGAGACATGATACCGTATTAATCTTACTTTGTAAGAATCAACACTTCCGGTTTCACTCGGATACCAACTGTAACGCCCCGCCCTTTTTCACTTGCATAAATCAGAGTATATTTTTTTTTATAAGAGAGAGAGAACGGGCCGTTACGACACGAGTCATCATTACGTGTGCGTGGATTAAGTCCACTAAAACATTTACACATGCTTATCTTATTGTTTACAGAATAATTTATATGAATAAGATGTTATTCATTCTCTTGTCATCATTAGGCAAGGAAAGCCAATCACCATAAAATTCCAATAAAACTTGAAGATTACCAAACCATAGCAAATAAGTTCTAGGGTGTCCCAAATAGTCTAAATTATTACAACCCAAAATGTAAGTCCTCCGAATACATCATTAAAATAAAAACTAAGTAATTTAAACTTAAATCTTCCCAAGCTTTTACGCTTCGCTCCCTTCCGGCCCACGTCCTTTTCATTAGCATTTCATGTTCTATCATCTATAGGGTAGAAGTAGGGCATTAGTCAACATGCCTGCCCAGTAGGTATTCCAATTAGGGTTAGGGTATAAATAGGAGTAATATTAGCATATCATAAATCAAAGGTTTATACATCATTAATGGCATATTTGTAAAATATCTTGTAAGTAATAAAACAATGCATGATGTTTATATCATAATCATGCCAACATAAGTGTCATGTCATGGATGTCAATGCCAAATGAAATCCTACCCAATGTCCATACCCAATCACATCATAAATCAATCAATGGTTTCCATGGCAAATTATGTCCACAGTGTTTCAGGCGGCAACCACAAGGGTACTGCATACCCATCAACAAATTAATCGGCATACCGATGGAGTGTGGACTCCTCCCTCTGTGCAGGATTTCGGGACTGACTACCCAGGAGTTCTTTGGCCGAATTACGTCGTACTTTTCTATCCACTGGACGCCGCCAAATCTCAACAGTTCATATAGCTTCATATAAGCTAATCTCAAGCCAAAGTCATGTCTGGACCGCTCAGAACTTGGCTTGTTGGTCATATGTGTTCCCTCCCATACCATGCATGAGGTAACGTATGCAAAAATGTCATTTCATTTAAAATACATAATATCATTGAAAATCAACTCATAATCATATACAAGTAAAGACAGGACAGACCCATCGAGGTCATTGGTACGTCGATCGGATTGATAGGGGTTAAGGACTGGAAAAATTGTCACTAAAGGCTACTCCCAGTTCGAGCATATCAAGTGCACCGACCCATCGGTGACACAAGACCGACCCACCGTGGTCATCAATATGTCAACTAGATTTGGGCAGTCTCTTAAAAGAACAGACTGTAAATTGAGTCTGCTCTCTGATACTCAGGTTCAACCTGTTGGGGAACACGACATATCGACCTGGGTCGAGTTGAGTTTTGGACTTAGAACTCAGGGGTACTCTCGAAACCAACACATCAATGTAATTGACCCATTGAGAGTACCAAACCGACCAATCGATGGACAAACATGTTGATCCGTATTTTCAAGGTTTTGGATGAGAAAGCTCTATATTTTTATGCCGCTCTCTAATAATGCGGACAGACCCATCGACAAAATCAACATGTGGAACATAAAGATTGTCTGTAACACCCTGGATTTTTTGTAACACCCCGGATTTTCAATTCATGAATATATATATGAAAATTGTCCATTTAATTTATGAATTAATGGAGATAGACCTTAGATGGGTAAGGTGTTGGGTCAATTGCCCAATTAAGACCCAACGAAATTATGGATAAAGTTCAATTGAAATAAATGGGTAAGATTTATTTAATTGGGTCAAGGTTGTCAATTGGGTCAAATGCCCAATTGGGACCCAATGGGTCATGGTTGACTTGGTCGACCACCAAATGGGTTCAAATTTAATTAAGGTGTGGCTGAATTAAATTGGAAATGGAATCAAGAAATTGAGTTGATCTTAAGGGAGTTAAATGAGTTGAATTAAAGATATGAGTTGAGTTAAAGAGATGAGTTGAATGGGAAGTTAATGAGACTTTCATTTTAAGTGAGTGGAGTGGGAAGATGGAGAGTTACATCTTATAAGACTAAACCCAAAGTGTACACACATTGGGGAGATGGGAGTTTCATCTCATGGGATGAAACTCCAAATGAAGCATTAAATGAGGGAGGTGAAAGGTTGGTGTTGTTACATAAGGATATCCAAGGCTAAACGTTAGGGAGAAGGAGGGTTTCCATCTCGTGATGGAAACCCAAGGAGCACACGGTTGGAGTTTCATCTCATGGGTTGAAACCCCCAAAGAAAGCATTAATGAGGGAGGTGAAGAGGTATAGTGGTTACAAAGGGGTATCACCCAAAAGACACCACTCAAGGCCAACCACTCTCATTCAACAAAAAAAGAATTGGAGTTTCATTTCACTCTCTCCCTCTCTCTCTTGGCCGATCCCCCTCTCAAGACAAGAAACACTTAGAGTATTTTCTATCTCAAGCTCCTCTGCCTCTCACTCAAGGCCAACCCTCTCTCAAACCTACACTCTTTGGCTGAACCCTCTCTTTGGGTTTTCATATCAAGACCTCTCAAGTTCACTCTCGGCCAAGGATCAATGCGGAAGAAGAGGCTAAGGAGGGAGAAGATCGGAGGAGCAAGAAGGAGCGAAGGAAATCGGAGGAGTCGCGGAATCGGCAAGTACTTGATGAGATTTTAATAAGTAAGAAAAGAATGGTCAAGGATCATGGTTCGGTCCTTACATGGCCGAACCCTAATTGTTATGTATGTATGGAAAAGATCTCATGCATGTCTAAGATAAGTTATTATGATCAAAGATCATGGGTTGGCCTTGCATGGCCAAACCCTAAGGTTGATATGCATGGACCATTAAAGACAAAGAAAGGGTTAGATGAGGTTCGGCCATGATGTATGGCCAAACCCCATCAAAGGATATATAAACATGGTTATATGATTTGAAGAGAAGATGATGAACCATAGGGTTCGGCCATGGTGTATGGCCAAACACCATGGAGGTATATTAATGATTTTTAATGGGTTTAAAGGATGAAAATCATAGATGTATGTTAGGGATTTTAAAAGGGTTTCTAAGGGTGAGAATGGTGAAAGAATATTAGCAAAGTAAATGGTCTCAAATGTTGTAAAGGGTGGAGAACCATGGACCACCATGGCCGAACCCCATGGAGAAATATTGATGGACTTAGATAGCTCTGGACCATAAAAATGATGGAAGGATGTTGGTAAAAGTAATGAGTGGTAAAGGATGAAAATCATGCAAACATGTTAGTGATTTTAAATAAGGTTTAAATGTTTTAAATGATAAACTTGAATGAGGAAATAAGGAAGAACCAAGGACCATGGGTTCGGCCACACAACATGGCCGAACCCCATGGAGAAAAATTAATGGATGTATTATGGATCCTAGGGTTTAAATGATGAATCTAAGTGTATGATTAAACCCCCAACCCCACCCCACCCCCCACCCACATGGAGGGACTTGGGTTATGGATCTAATATTGTAAATGATTTAAGAAAGAGGATGAAAAATGACATCACGGGTTCGGCCATGTTGTATGGCCGAACTCCATGAACCATTTTATGGCCATTATGGATCTAAGCACGTATGTTTAAATGACTGGACGATTAAACTAGGAAATGGAGGATTTAATTATAGATCTATGTTCATGGATCATGTTTGGATCTAGGTAAGTATAAGTGACCTAAGTGTATGTTGGAATTATGGAAATATGGTTAAAATGATGGACCATGGGTTCAGCCACGGTGTATCGCCAAACCCCATGGAGAAGGTTTTGTGGACTTAGGTTTTATTAATGCAAAATGACTAACTCATGTATGATTGATTAAGGAATGAAAGAGGGACCCAAACCAAGTGAGTGAGGTTTGGCCATGTTGTATGGCCGAACCCTACTAAGGCATGTTTTTGGACTTAAACATGGGTGGAAATCAAAAGGGATCATTGTTTTGATTTATTGATATGTAATAAGGTAACGGGATCTCACAAGCGATGTACGATCTGCTTGACGCGATCGGTGAGCGGTGTTTGGACAAAAACGCAAGGACACATTAGTTGGTCATTGGTAGGATTCCTACCTCATTGAAAACCGTGGAGTATATGTATATGTGAATGTTTTACTTGAATTATTTTGGTATCAAATGTATGTCTTAGTGATGGGATTTTAATGCTATGATTTGTATTATTACATAGCATGTGTTCCCTTGCATTTCATGCATGGCATGGGAGGGATGAAATGTAACCGGAGACTCACGCTCCATCGGGGCTTCCGTAAGGCATTCGTGAGGGTACCTTGATTTGCATTATCCACAAAGAAGTAACCAGAGACCCACGCTCCGTCGGGGTGTCCGTAAGGTATTCGTGAGGGTACTTTGATGTGCATTATCCATCAAGAGGTAACCGGAGACCCACGCTCCGTCAGGGCGTCCGTAAGGCATTCGTGAGGGTATGATGTATATTCATTTGTAACTGGAGATCCACGCTCCGCCGGGGCGTCCGTAAGGTATTCGTGGGGATACTTGATGTACGTGATTGTGATATGGCTGATGGGTGGGACTCATAGCATATGACACCATGGCATGGCATTGACTTGCATGTTTTTGATATTGTATTATCTATGTGATTTTTGGTACTAACCCATGTGTTAACCCTACTTGGAGTACCTACTCGGCGCATTGTCTAACGCCCTACTTCTACCTTAGTTGATGACATAGGGAATGTACGGAACGAGGAACGAGATCGGAGCCAAGCTTAGGAACTTGGATGTTTTAATTTCGTTTTATTTAAGTTATTCATGGACAATGTAATTTGAGTAACTAGCATTCGAAACTGTAATAATGTAGATATATTTGCTATGGTTTGGAATGTTAATTTTGGATATTTTAACTTAAGTAATTATGTTTAAGTAATGGACTTCTTTGTTATCTAAAATGGAATAGGATGGTTATTCTATTATATTTCCGCATATACAAGTTATTCCACATGTTTAACTTGAGTACATGTGAACCGTTTTAGTGTACATGGTCCACGCACACGTATGGTTGGCCAGTTAAGGGTCGGGCTTTGGAAGCTCGGACTTATCTTGCGTCGTGGCGTCCTGCTCTCTCTCACTTTTCATTTAAAAAAAAATAGACTCTGATTTTCGGCGAGTGAAAAGGGGCGGGGGATTACAATTGGTATCAGAGCGAAACCGAAAGAATGAATCTTTCGAAGTAAGATTAAGACGGTATCATGTCTTACTGACAAATAAAAATCCCAATTGACCGACTCTTCGGAGTCCGCTGCACGGGGGCCGGATTAATTTACTTCGTTAGACTCAGATTGAAACATTCAATCTGAGAGCAACATTTGACGAAAAAAGAATGATAACAAGGGAAGGACAGTCACTATAAATTGGATTTACCAAACATAGCAAATTAGGAAATATTTCCCCGATTTTCCCAAATTGAGAAACAAACACTTGATACTTAGGAAGTTTCCCCAAAAACAAAGAAATACAAAGAGTGCTTATTTGGTAGTTTCCCCAAAATGTGAAAACACATACTTTATGAAGAAACTAAGTCAACGATGTTTTCAATGACTTAGGAAAAATGCCTCCAAGAAGAAGAAGAACTCGACAAAACCCGCATGGGGATGAAGAAGTGCACCAGGAGGAGGAACAAAATAGCGTGAACATACTCGTGGTGCCTCCTGAACTACAAAACTTGGTTCAAGCAGTGGTCACTTCTGTTCTTCAGTAGCACATGAACGAAATGGGACCACCAGTGAGGCCAATGACAGGAGGATGATCAGGGATTTCCAGCAGCAGCGCCCCCCTTACTTCAAAGGGAAAGAAGGGCCTGTCAGAGCAGAAAACTGGTTGAAGAAAATTACTCAGATCCTGACCTTACTAAAGATCTCGGGTCATGAAGACAAGATATTGCTGGCTACATCACAACTGATTGATGATGCCGGTAAATGGTGGGAGGTGATAGAGCGACGCGAGCGCTCATTCCGGAAAGGGAAAGGACTGCAATGACATGGGAGCAGTTCTCAGCTATGTTTTTGGACCACTACTTCCCTGAGGAGGAGAAGGAGCGCCACACCCAAGCGTTCCTATCTTTGCTACAGGGCACCATGACGGTGGCAGAGTACCATTAGGAGTTCCTCAATCTGTCCTGTTATGCCCTATATATGGTGGATACGGAGTACCGAAGGGCTCGCAAGTTTGAGCGGGGCCTTCGACCGAGCATTAGGGCCAAAATGACTATCTTCAAGGCATCTACACTGGCAGAGGTGGTCAGCAGGGCCACTATAGCGGAGCAGGAGATGGCAGAGACAGTGTGGTTTGTGGACAACCACCGAGGTTAGAGTGGGGGAGGTACATTTCGTCCCAACAAGAGGTTTCGACCTAACTTTGGGAGA
Source organism: Chimonanthus praecox (assembly GCA_022113865.1). Taxonomy (NCBI): domain Eukaryota; kingdom Viridiplantae; phylum Streptophyta; class Magnoliopsida; order Laurales; family Calycanthaceae; genus Chimonanthus; species Chimonanthus praecox. The sequence goes on along the minus strand of CM039086.1, from coordinate 39,989,038 downwards.
CCCTCACTTTCCACTGGGACAACAGGGGGCTTTCGTCCCAACCAGCCCTCCCCATCAGCATCAGTCTCTCAGGTTCCCCGAGTTGTGGGAAACTGTTTTCATTGTGACCAGCAAGGTCATCTCAAGAAGGACTGCCCACAGCTTAGCAGACCCTCCCATTCCAGGGGTTCCTTTCTCCGTCCAGCTAGACCACCTCATTCACGAGGAACCAGGGCATATAACCAGGCGGGACGGGCTCCTAACCCTACAAGATCTGGACGGTTGTATACCTTAGCTCCTTCAGCAGCAGTGGATCACTCCGTGATTCAAGGTATGGCAGTAGTCAGTAGTTCCTATGCCTTTGCATTATTTGATTCTGGAGCATCCCACTCCTTTGTATCTGCTGCATTCATATCCGCTACTGGCACATTAGTACAAAAACTATCCACATCACTTACTATTGTATCCCCTGTCGGAGACACATCATTGGGATTTATATGCACAGCAGTGAACACTGAACTCGCTGGATTCAGATTTGAGTTCAACTATCTGATACTCGATATGACTAAGTACGACATCATCTTTGGCATGGATTGGTTGACTAGCTTTCAGGCCAACATCGATTCCCATCTTCGCAGGGTGAAATTGTGGTCACCCGAGGGAAAGCAATATGTGGTACATGCTGAAAAATAGAGCATCCCTATAAGAAGAAGACTGCATGAAGGGTTGAACCGCCTAGTATTGAATAGTATCAGATTAAACAAGGCACCGGTGGCTGAACTTTCGATGATAGTGAAAGATTACGCGGATGTATTCCCAACAGAACTCCTTGGCTTTCCACCCATGAGGGAGATTAATTTTGAGATCAAGTTGTACCATGGCACTGCTCCAGTGTCATTGCCACATTACCAGATGGTACCAACTGAGATGTCCGAGCTAAAGAAACAGATTGATGAACTACTCAGACTCGGATGCATCTGGAACAGTACATTATATTGGGGAGCCCTGGTGTTATTTGTGAAGAAGAAGGACGGTACACTCCGAATGTGGGTGGATTACCGAAAATTGAACCAGCTAACTGCCAGGAACAAGTACCCTCTACCCAGGATCGATGATTTATTCGATCAACTTAGGGGTTCCAGCCACTTCTCAAAGATTGATCTGATGTCCGGTTACCATCAAATCCGGGTTAGGGATGAGGATATAGGGAAGACAACCTTCAGGACGCGGTATGGACTATATGAGTATGCAGTCATGCCGTTTGGACTCACCAATGCACCGGCTGTGTTCATGGATCTAATGAACAGGATCTTCCGTCCTTATTTGGACCAGTTTGTGATTGTATTTATTGATGACATCCTGATCTATTCCAAAAGTCAGGAGGAACATGCTGAGCACCTGCAGATAGTCCCGGACACCTTGAGGAAGAACCAGCTATATGCCAAAGCGAGCAAGTGTGAATTTTGACTATCTGAGGTCAACTTTTTGGGGCATGTTATATCAACAGAAGGAATAGCCGTGGATCAGGCTAAGGTGGCAGCAGTGAGAGAATGGAAAGCACTGAAAAATGTGACCGAGATCAGGTAGTTTACTGGGATTGGCTGGTTACTATAGAAAGTTTATCATGACTTTTCCAAGATTGCATCTCCACTTACTCGACTCACTCAAAAAAGAGTCAAGTTTGAATGGTCGGATGTATGCAACTGGAGATTTGAGGAACTGAAAGAGAGACTTACAACTGCTCCTATCCTGATTTTACCGGAAAGAGGCAAAGGTTATGAGGTACATTGCAATGCTTCAGGGAGGGAACTTGGGTGTGCTCTCAGTCAAAGTCATTGTGTGGTGGCTTATGGTTCAAGACAATTGCAAATTCATGAACGCCTCTATCCCACGCATGATCTGGAACTAGCTGCAGTGGTCTTCGCTCTAAAAAACTGGAGACACTATCTTTATGGCGAGAAGTTTGAAGTGTTTTCAGATCATAGAAGCTTGAAATACTTGTTTGATCAGAAAGAACTCAACATGAGGCAGCGCAGATGGATGGAATATCTGCAAGATTATGAGTTCGCGATTCGATATCATCCTGGCAAGGCGAACAAAGTGACGGATGCCCTCAGCCGTATATCACATCCATCAGTGGCCAGTTTGATCAGGAAAGAATGGGAGATGCTGAATACCATTCGAGAGTTTAATCTATATATCAACAACCATGGGAGTATGTATAATTTGATCATACGGTCCAACATGGTCTCCAATATTGAACAGGAACAACGGACAGATCCAGAAATGGAGGATATACGGGCCAAGATGTCTACTGGTGTGGTCATACCAGAATGGGAATTACGACCGGGACAAGGTCTTGTATTCCGAGGTAGGACATATGTGCCTAAGAACTGCAGAAGAGAGTTGCTGATCGAGGCACCAAACCAAACTCTCTATTCATCCGGGCAGCACTAAGATGTATCACGACCTGAAGAGACACTACTGGTGCATGGGCTCAAAAGAGATGTGGCAGAATTTGCTGCTCATTGCCTAGCTTGTCAGCAGGTTAAGACGGAACATCAGAAACCACCAGGGTTACTCAAACCCTTACCAGTGCCAGAGTGGAAATGGGAGCATATCTACATGGATTTTGTGACAGGGTAGCCAAGGTCCTCCAAGGCCAACGACGCAATATGGGTCGTGGTAGATCGATTGACCAAGTCTGCACATTTTCTTCCCATCAAGATGACAGATTCATCTGAGACCTTGGGTCGACGGTATATTAGGGATATCATCAGGCTACATGGTATTCCCCGGACTATTGTGTTCGATAGAGATGGCCGATTCACCGGTAGATTGTGCAGAGCATGCAGTCGGCTATGGGGACAAATCTATTGACTAGCACAACATCCCATCCACAGATTGATGGACAGTCGGAGAGGACGATACAGACATTGGAGGATATGCTGAGAGCATGTATGCTAGACTTCAAGGGTGGATGGGAGGATCACTTGCCGCTGGTGGAGTTCTCTTACAACAACAGTTACCAGGCAAGCCTCTAGATGGCTCCATTCGAGACCTTATATGGAAGACCATGTAGATCACCCCTATGCTGGACAGAGGCCGGTGAACATGACTTATGGACCCGAGTTAGTTGTAGAAATGACAGTGCAGATTCAGTTGATACGGCAACACCTACTTGCTGCACAGAGTCGTCAGAAGAGCTACGCTGACAAGATGAGGAGTTCCTGGAGTTTGAGGTGGGAGAGTTAGTGTTCTTTAAAGTCTCGGCACGAAAGGAACACATGAGATTTGGAAAAAAGGGGAAACTGTCGCCTAGATTTGTGGGGCCGTTTCCAATCCTGAAGAGGGTGGGGGAGGTAGCTTACCAATTGGCCCTTCCTCCACAGTTGTCATCTTTGTACGATGTATTCCATATATCTATGTTGAGGAAGTACAATCCAGATCCCTCACATGTACTGCATGTACAAGACATAGAGGTGCAAAGCGACGTGACATATGTCGAAAAGCCTGTCAGAGTGGTGGAGACAGAACAAAGGGTGTTACGGAACTGAGCGATTCAGTTCGTCAAGGTGGTATGGGATAGACATGGTAATGAGGAAGCCACTTGGGAACTAGAATCGGAAATGAGAACAACTCACCCTGAGCTATTTATATAATTTGTTTGAAACCCTACTTCGCTCGATTTTCGGGACGAAAATTTTCAAAAGAGGGTTGTATTGTAACACGTCGGATTTTCAATTCATGAATATTTATGAAAATTGTCCATTTAATTTGTGAATTAATGGAGATAGACCTTAGATGGGTAAGGCGTTGGATCAATTGCCCAATTAAGACCCAACGGAATTATGGATAAAGTTCAATTGAAATAAATGGGTAAGATTTATTTAATTGGTTCAAGGTTGTCAATTGGGTCAAATGCCCAATTGGGACCCAATGGGTCATGGTTGACTTGGTCGACCACCAAATGGGTTCAAATTTAATTAAGGTGTGGCTGAATTAAATTGGAAAATGGAATCAAGTAATTGAGTTGATTTTAAGCGAGTTAAATGAGTTGAATTAAAGATATGAGTTGAGTTAAAAAGATGAGTTGAATGGAAAGCTAAGGAGTCTTTCATTTTAAGTGAGTGGAGTGGGAAGATGGAGAGTTGCATCTTATAAGACTAAACCGAAAGTTTACACACGTTGGGGAGATGGGAGTTTCATCTCATGGGATGAAACTCCAAAGGAGGCATTAAATGAGGGAGGTGAAAGGTTGGTGTTGTTACACAAGGATATCCAAGGCTACACGTTGGGGAGATGGAGGGTTTCCATCTCATGATGGAACCCGAAGGAGCACACAATTGGAGTTTCATCTCATGGGATGAAACCCCCAAAGAAAGTATTAATGAGGGAGGTGAAGAGGTATAGTGGTTACAAAGGGGTATCACCCAAAAGACACCACTCAAGGCCGACCACTCTCATTGAACAAGAAAAGAATTGGAATTTCATTTCACTCTCTCCCTCTCTCTCTTAGCCGATCCCCCTCTCAAGACAAGAAACACTTAAGAGTATTTTCTATCTCAAGCTCCTCTCCCTCTCACTCAAGGCAGACCCTCTCTCAAACCTACACTCTTTGGCCGAACACTCTCTTTGGGTTTTCATCTCAAGACCTCTCAAGTTCACTCTCGGCCAAGGATCAAGGAGGAAGAAGAGGCTAAGGAGGGAGAACCTCAGAGGTGTAAGAAGGAGCGAAGGAAACCGGAGGAGTCGCGGAATCAGTAAGTACTTGACGAGATTTTAATAAGTAAGAAGAATGTTCAAGGATCATGGTTCGGCCCTTGCATGGCCGAACCCTAATTGTTATGTATGTATGGAAAAGATCTCATGCATGTCTAAGATAAGTTATTATGATCAAAGATCATGGGTTGGCCTTGCATGGCCAAACCCTAAGGTTGATATGCATGGACCATTAAAGACAAAGGAAGTGTTAGATGAGGTTCGGCCATAATGTATGGCCAAACCCCATAAAAGGATACATAAACATGGTTATATGATTTGAAGAGAAGATGATGAACCATAGGGTTCGGCCATAGTGTATGGCCGAACCCCATGGAGGTATATTAATGATTTTTAATGGGTTGAAAGGATGAAAATCATAGATGTATGTCAGGGATTTTAAAGGGTTTCTCAGGGTCAGAATGATGGAAGAATATTAGCAATGTAAATGGTCTAAAATGTTGTAAAGGGTGGAGAACCATGGACCATGGGTTCGGCCATGGTGTATGGCCGAACCCCATGGAGAAATATTGATGGACTTAGATAGCTTTGGACCATAAAAATGATGGAAGGGTGTTGGTAAAAGTAATGAGTGGTAAAGGATGAAAATCATGCAAAGATGTTAGTGATTTTAAATAAGGTTTAAATGTTGTAAATGGTAAACTTGAATGAGGAAATAAGGAAGAACCAAGGACCATGGGTTTGGCCATACAACATGGCCGAACCCCATGGAGAAAAATTAATGGATGTATTATGGATCCTAGGGTTTAAATGATGAATCTAAGTGTATGATTAAACCCCCCCCCCCCCCCCCCCCCCCCCCCCCCCCCCCCCCCCCCCCCCCCCCCCATGGGGGACTTGGGTTATGGATCTAATATTGTAAATGATTTAAGAAAGAGGATGAAAAATGACATCATGGGTTCGGCCATGTTGTATGGCCGAACCCCATGAACCATTTTATGGACATTATGGATCTAAGCATGCATGTTTAAATGAATGGATGATTAAACTAGGAAATGGTGGATTTAATTATAGATCTATGTTCATGGATCATGTTTGGATCTAGGTATGTATAAGTGACCTAAGTGTATGTTCGAATTATGGAAATATGGTTAAAATGATGGACCATGGGTTCAGCCATGGTGTATGGCCGAATCCCATGGAGAAGGTTTTGTGGACTTAGGTTTTATTAATGTAAAATGACTAACGCATGTATGATTGATCAAGGAATGAAAGAGGGACCCAAACCAAGTGAGTGAGGTTCGGCCATGTTGTATGGCCGAACCCCACTAAGGCATGTTTTTGGACTTAAACATGGGTGGAAATCAAAAGGGATCATTGTTTTGATTTATTGATATGTAATAAGGTAACGAGATCTTACAAGCGTTGTACGATCGGCTTGACGCGATCGGTGAGCGGTGTTCGGACAAAAACGCAAGGACACATTAGTTGGTCATTGGTAGGATTCCTACCTCATTGAAAACCATGGAGTATATGTATATGTGAATGTTTTACTTGAATTATTTTGGTATCAAATGTATTTCTTAGTGATGGGATTTTAATGCTATGATTTGTATTATTACATAGAATGTGTTCACTTGCATCTCATGCATGGTATGGGAGGGATGAAATGTAACCGGAGACCCACGCTCCGTCGGGGCGTCCGTAAGGCATTCGTTAGGGTACCTTGATGTGCATTATCCATCAAGAGGTAACCGGAGACCCACGCTCCGTCGGGGCATTCGTAAGGCATTCGTGAGGGTACCTTGATGTGCATTATCCATCAAGAGGTAATCGGAGACCCATTCTTCGTCAGGGCTTCCGTAAGGCATTCATGAGGTTATGATGTATGTTCATTTGTAACCGGAGATCCACGCTCCGTCGGGGCGTCTGTAAGGCATTCGGGGATACTTGATGTATGTGAATGTGATATGGCTGATGGGTGGGACTCATAGCATATGACACCATGGCATGTCATTGACTTGCATGTTTTTGATATTGTATTATCTATGTGATTTTTGGTACTAACCCATGTGTTAACCCTACTTGGAGTACCTACTGGGCACATTATCTAACGCCCTACTTCTACCGTAGTTGATGACGCAGGGAATGTACGGAACGAGGAACGAGATCGGAGCCAAGCTTTGGAGCTTGGATGTTTTAGTTTTGTTTTATTTAAGTTATTCATGGACAATGTAATTTGAGTAACTACCATTCGGGACTATAATAATGTAGATATATTTGTTATGGTTTGGAATGTTAATTTTGGATATTTTAACTTAAGTAATTATGTTTAAGTAATGGACTTCTTTGCTATCTAAAATGGAATAGGATGGTTATTCTATTATATTTTCGCATATACGAGTTATTCCGCATGTTTAACTTGAGTACGTGTGAACCATTTTAGTGGTTTGGTCAACGCACACGTATGGTTGGCCAGTTAAGGGTCGGGCTTTGGAAGCTCGAACTTAGCTCGAGTCGTGGCGTCCCACTCTCTCTCACTCTTCATTTAAAAAAAAAAAATAGACTCTGATTTTCGGCGAGTGAAAAAGGGCAGGGTATTACATTTTCCTTATTTACGAATATATTGGAATAGTCCATTTGAATTGCGAATTAATGGAATTTGTGATTTAAAAAGTGGAAATTGACATTAGATGGGCAAGAAATGGATCAATTACCCAATTAAGACCCAATGGATCATGGGTAAGCTTGATTTTAAAGTAATTGGGTAACTTGAAATTAAATGGGTCAATTACCTAATTAAGACCCAATGCATTAAAGTTCACCTCATCAAGTGAGGTGGCATGTGAGTGATGTGGCATTGCCATGTGGCATGCATGTCATCACATGAAAGCCAATTAAGAAAGGTGCCACATTATCAAGTGACGTGGCCAAGATGGGACTCAAATGACATGTGCCCTAAACCCTAAACCACATGCATGGCCGGCCATGTCATGGTTGACTTGGTCGACCACAAGTGAGTTCAAGTGAATTAAGTTGTTGCTTGAGTTGGGAAGATAAAAGGTTTTCATCTCAAGAGGCATGAAACCAAGGGTCTCCTTGGTTAAGCCAAGGGGCTCATTGGTTAAAGGCCAAGCTACTATGAGAGGGAATGAATCTTATGATTCAGTCGACTGAAGGTATACTTACCAAACACCTAAATGATTTGTTGGTATTTCAGCCGACTGAATCTTTGATTTAGTCAACTGAATTTATAGTGGCCGAGCACACAAATGATCTGATCCAAAGTCAGCCGACTAAATCTGTGATCCAGTCGACTGAATGTGTTCTAGCCGAGAACACAGAGGATTTGACCCAAAGTCGACCGACTGAATCTGTGATTCAGCGGACTAAAAGTGTACGGGTCAAGTTTATACAGTACTTGTATTTTCAGCCGACTGAATTTTATGATTCAGTCAACTGAAAATTTGCCGGTAGAGCACAGATGGTATCTGGGTGTAACGCCCCGCCCTTTTTCACTCTCCTAAAATCAGAGTCTATTTTTTTCTTTTGAATAAAAGAGTGATAGAGAGCGGGACGTCACGACGCGAGCTAAGTCCGAGCTACCAAAGCCCGACCCTTAACTCGCCAACCATGCGTGTGCGTGGACCAAGTCCACTAAAATGGTTCACACGTACTCAAGTTAACATGCAGAATAATCATAAATACGGAATTATAATAGGATAACAATCTATTCCATTTTAGATAGCAAAGATATCCATCACTTAATAATAATTACCTTAAGTTAAATATCCAATATTAACCATCCAAACCATAGTAAATATATATATACGTTATTACATTCCCGACTGCCAGTTACTCAAATACATTATCCATGAGTAACTTAAACAAAATGAAACTTAATCATCCAAGCTCCTAAGCTTGGCTCCGATCACGTCCTCGTTCAGTCCATTCCCTGTATCATCAACTAGGGTAGAAGTAGGGCGTTAGACAACGCACCCAGTAGGTATTCCAATTAGGGTCAAACACATGGGTTAGTACCAAAATTCAGATATAATATATCATACCATACTTGTAAAGCATCGCATCTAAAACAGTGTATGATAATAGAGATCCAATCATACAGATAAAAACCGGAAACATTGCATGATAATAAAGATCATAATCATGCTGATTCAATGCCATGCCATGCTATCATATGCAATCAGTCCCACCCATCACAAACACATGTATCCTCTTGATGGAATTCTCCTCATCAAGGTATCCCCCACGATTGCTTTACAGACGCCCCGACGGAGTGTGGATCTCCGGTTACATATCATCCCTCCCATGCCATGCATGAGATGCAAATGTCCACATGCTATGCAATTATACAAATCATAGCATTTAAAATCCCATACTTGAAAACATATCACTTATACAAAACAACTCATCAAAATATGAGATTAAACCATATTACGTAACCATGGTTTCAAAGAGGTAGAATTCTACCAAAGACCACTAACGTGTCCTTGCGCTTTCGTCCGGAAATCATTCACGATCGTATACTGCTTGTGAGGTCCGTTACCTTATAATATATCAATCAATTAAAATCATGTCCCCCTTTATTTGCAATATTTAAGTCCATAAATATGTCTTGGTGGGGTTCGGCAATACAACATGGCCGAACCTCACCCACTTGGTTTTTAGTCCCTCTTTGAGTCCTTTGATCTTTTAACTTAAGTCCAAGATCATACCCCTTTTATTCATTAATCTAATCATAACAAATTAATCATCTAACATATATCAAACCTTAAGTTCACCAAACATTCCCCATGAGGTTCGGCCATACACTATGGCCGAACCCATGGTCCATTATTTTTACTTATTTACATCCTTGCCATTTGTACAAATCCATAACCAAACCTTTCTTTCATTAAAACATGCCTAAATCCATGTTTTGGTCCACAAACCCACCTCATGGGGTTCGGCCATACATCATGGCCGAACCCATGATCTTTCATCTCCTTATTTCTAGGTCCAACAACATATGTTTATGACTCACTAATCCATCAACATAAACAAAAACCCATAATCCAAAAACATAATCCATAAGCATATATTTGCATCCTCCAATTAATTCTCCATTCATTTAAAATATTCATAGACATAATATCTATAAAATTGCTTCATGGAGTTCGGCCATACACATAGCCGAACCCATAATGTCTAAATTCCAATTTCTCCATTATATCAATTACAATCATTGAATCCATAAATCAAGGTTCCTCCATGGGGTTTCACCATACATTTAGGTTCATTCTTTTTTATCCAAAAGTCCATTATTAAAACCTTTTACAAATCATAAACATACATCTATGATTTTCATGTTTCAAATCCATTAAAATTAACTAATGTCCTTCCATGGTTTTCATCTTTCAAAACCCATTTACAATTACCAACAAACTCCCATGGGGTTCGGCCATACAACATGGCCGACCACAACATGGCGACCTATGGTTTTTTTAATTTTTACCAAGATTATATTCTTTGATGGGGTTCGGCCATACATCATGGCCGAACCTCATCCACCCCTTTTTGTCCTTGGTGGTCCATGCATATTAACCTTAGGGTTTGGCCATGCAAGGCCAGCCCATGATCCATAATCATAATCCTTATAGGGTCCATGTAAGAGGTCCTTTGCCATAATAAGACTAGGGTTCGCCATGAAATGGCCGGACCACTTTCCTTGACCATCTTACTTAATCAAAATTCTATTAAGTACTTACCGGTTCGCGACTCCTCCGGTTTTCTTCTCTTCTTCTTGTTCCTTTGATCTTCCTCTTCCTTAGCCTTTTCTTCCTCCTTGATCCTTGGCCTTGTGTGTGAACTTGAGAGGTCTTGAGATGAAACTTCAAGAAGAGGGTTCGGCCAAGAGTGTGGGTTTGAGAGAGAGAGAAAGGCTTGAGATATAAAACTCTTTAAGTTTTTTCTCCTTTGTCCAAGAGAGTGATCGACCTTGAGAGAGGAAGAGAGTGAGATGAAGACCAAAACTTGTTTTGTTCAAATGAGGGTGGTCAGCCAAGGGTGATGCCTTTGGTAAAGCCCTTTGTGTAACTCCCATTCTCATTTACCTCCCTCCTTAGTGCTCCACTTGGGGGTTGCATCCATGAGGTGAAACTCCCAAGGCTCCAACAGTGTAGCCTTGGTTTGACTTGTGTAACAACACAAAACTGTCCACCTCCCCATTTATGATTCATTTGGGCGTTTCATCCATGAGGTGATACTCCCATGTATCCAACGTGTACCTAGTGTAACCTTGTGTAACATCAACACACTCATTCACCTCCTCATTACTTCTCCATTTGGGGGTTTCAACCATGAGATGGAACTCCCATGTGTCCAACGTGCATGCCTTGTTTACCTTGTGTAACAACCACCAAAATCATTCATCTCCCCATTAAAGCTCCATTTGGAGTTTCATCCCATGAGATGAAACTCCCATTCCAACGTGTACGCCTTGAGCTGGTTTTTGAAACAATAAAACACCTTCATCTTCACACTCCACTCACTTAAGATGGAGGTCCCATTAACTTCCCATCCAACTCACCATAACTCAATTATTTTTCATTCTTTTAAACTCAACTCACTTAACTCACTTAAAATCAACTCAACTACATAATTCCATTTCCAACTTAATCTAGCCCTAATTAAGTAAGCTTGAATTCACTTGGTAGTCAACCAAGTCAACCACGACCCATTGGGTCCCAATTGGGCATTTTGACCCAAATAACAACCTTGACCCAATTAAATACATCTCACTCATTTAATTTCAATTGAACTTTATCCAATATCCGTTGGATATTAATTGGGCTATTGATCCAACACCTTACCCATCTAAGATCTATATCCATTAATTCATAAATTAAATGGACAATTTCCATATATATCCATAGCTTGAAAATCCGGGGTGTTACACTGGGTGTGATTCAGTCGACTGAATCCCAGATTCAGTTGACTGAAATGTAAATTTAGATTTTTGGATTATCTTCCAGAGCCTCTTGTAGGGTGAAAGGGGTGATGAAATTAAAATGGAAAATCAATAATATATGTGATTGAATTTGATAAGGTAAAGAGATTCGTAAAAGGGTTGTGTTTCGTTCCACGCGATCGTTAACATTATCTTCACAAGACAACAAGGATAGTGTACTGGACATTGATACGATTCCTACTTTAATGAGAACACTATGGAATATGATATGATAATGATTTTTATTCCAAATATGATGATTACTTTGGTTAAACAAAGTGTATTTGTTTATGAATTAATTTTTAATGATATTATGTATTTTGAAATGAAATGGCATTCTTGCATACATTACCTCATGCATGGCATGGGAGGGAATACATATGACCAGCAAGCCAAGTTCTGAACGGCCCGGACATGACTTGGGCTTGAGACTAGCTTGTATGAAGCTATCTGAACTGTTGAGATTGGCCTTGTCCGGGTTGATAGAAATAGGTATGGCGTAATTTGGGCCAAAGTACTCCTGGGAAGGTCTCGAAACCCTGCGCAGAGGGAGGAGTCCACACTTCACCGATAGTCTCGATTGTTAATTTGTGGATGGGTATACAGTGACCTGGTGATGCCGCTAGAAAACGCTTTGGACGTAATTGGCCAAGTTAACCTTGATATGGCGATTTATCAAGGAAACCACTGATATTGATTTATGATGTGATTGGATATGGAAATTGAGTTACAGATCATTTGACATTGACACCCATGACATGACACATGAGTAAGCATGATTTTGATATGGACATCATGCATTTGTTTTTACTACTTATGAGACATTTTTCAAATATGATATGATGTATCTACCCTTGATTTATATTAGTCCTATGTGTACCATAACCCTACTTGGAATACCTACTGGGCATGTTGACTAATGCCCTACTTCTACCCTATAGATGATGGAACAAGGAATGGTAATGAAAAGGGCGATATAAGGGAGTCAAGCGTAGGAGCTTGTGAAGATTATGTTTAATTTACTCAGTTTTAATTTCAATGATGTATTGGGAGAACTACATTTTGGATTGTAATAACATAGACTTATTTGTTATGGTTTGATTATATTTAAGTTTCATTTTTTAAGTATATGGTGATTGGTTTTCTTTGCCTAATAATGACAAGTATATGAATAGTATCTTATTTATATAATTAATTTCGCAAGTATTTAGAAAAGCGTGTGAAATGTTTTAGTGGATTTACTCCATGCACACGTAAGGGTGGCTAGTTAAGGGTCGGGTTTTGGAAACTCGGACTTGACTCGTGCCGTGGCGTCCCGCTCTCTTTCACTCATTTGTAAAAAAAAATATACCCTGATTTTTGTGAAAGTGAGAAAGGGCGGGGCGTTACAATTGGTATCAGAGCCAAACCGGAAGTGTTGAATCTCGCAAAGTAAGATTAATACGGTATCATATCTCACCGACAGATAAGAATCCCAATTGACCGACTCTTCGGAGTCTATTGCGCGGGGGGCAGATTAATTTATTTTGATAAGAATCAAGCTGTAAGCATTCAATTTGAGAACAACACTTGATGAGAAAAACAACAGCATGGGAAGGACAACCACTATAAATTGTAGATTTATCAAACATAACGAAATAGGTAGTTCCTCCCCCGAACAAGAAACATCATGTGGTACTTAGAAAATCTCCCCAAAACAAGAAATACAAGATGTCACTTAAGAAATTTCCGCAAGAAAGGGACACAAATGATATATAAGAGAACTAAGCAGAACTTTTCCCTCCCTATGATTATTTGAACAATTATAACATCAAAGTATGTGAACACAAGTTCTTGTTAGCAAACTAAGTCAACCAATGTTTCTATGACTTAGGAAAATGCCTCCGATAAAAAGAAATCCTCGACAAAACCCGCATCAGGAAGAGGAACAGGACAATGTAAATATTCCTGAGGTGCCTCCCGAGCTACAGAGCTTAGTATAGGCAGTGGTCACCTCCGTTCTACAGAAACTCCAGAACGGCAGTGGAGGCACAACCTCCAATGAATCTCAAGACCAAACCATGGTCAGAGATTTCCAACAACAGTGTCCCCCCTTATTTCAAAGGGAAGGAGGGACCAGCAGGAGCGGAGAACTGGATTGAGAATATTACAAAGATCTTGAAGTTGCTCAAAATCACTAATGACCAGGACCGAATACTGCTGTCTACCTCACAACTGATAGATAATGCCAGCAAATGGTGGAAGGTCATCGAAGATCAATAAGCACAGATTCCAATGGAGGATAGAACGGAGATAACTTGGGATCAATTTGCTGGGATGCTTCTAGACCATTACTTTATAGAAGAGGAGAAAGAGCACCAGACACAGGCATTCATAGCCTTGGTTCAGGGCACCATGTGTAACGCCCCACCCTTTTTCTCGCTACAAATCAGAGTATATATATATTTTTTTTAAAATAAAGAGTGAGAGAGAGTGGGAACGTCACGAAGCGAGCTAAGTCCGGGTTTCCAAACCCAACCCTTAACTGGCCAACAATACATGTGCGTGGACCAAGTCCACTAAAACAGTTTACACGCTTACAAATAACTGCAGAATTACTATATGAATAGAATACTATCCATAACCGTGATATTAATAAGCAAGGAAGCCAATCACTATTATATTATTTGAAACTCAAATATCCAAACGACCATAGCAAAATAAACTAAGTTATTACAATCCCAAAATGCTAATGTCTCAAATACATTGTTCCAAAATCAATTATGTAATAATAAACATAAACTGCCCAAGCTCCTAAACTTGGCTTCCTTCACGTCCCATGTCCATTCCATTTCTTGTTCCATCATCTAAAGGGTAGAAGTAGGGCGTTAGTCAACGCGCCCAATAGGAATTCCATATAGGGTTATACACATAGGATCAATATAAAAATCAAAATAAGAACTTTATATTAAAACTGTACACATATCATCGTACCAAAAACAGCGCATGATTACCATATCCCAGTCATGCAAATGTATGTATCATGCCATGGGTGTCATATGCCAATGGTCCTTCACCCAATCTCCATATCAAACACCATAAAAATCATAACAACATTTTCCTTGATATAATGAAACCATATCAAGGTGTTCCCTTGGTCATTTACGTCCGTAGTGTTTTGTGACGGCACCACCAAGTCACTGTTATACCTCCCAACGTGTGTTAATCGGAATTACCGATGGAGCGTGGACTCCTCCCTCTACGCAGGGTTTTTGGACTGGTTACCCCGAAGCCCTTTGGCCCAAATTATGCCGTACCCCTATCTAGCAATCCTGGACCAGGCCAATATATCAATGGTTCACATAGCTTCTTCCAAGCTAGTTTTCAACCCAAGTCATGTCCGTACATCTCATAACTTGGCTTGCTACCCTATATTCTCCCTCCCATGCCATGCATGAGACCATGAATGCCGCAATGCCTTTTTATTTCAAATCACATGTTATCATCAAAAACAGTTTCATAATCATTTACATTTAAAGTAAGTCATCATCTTTGAAAATACAAATCAGTAACACAAAAGTATATATATGATCCACAGGTATTTCAATAAGGTAGAAATCCTACCCACTTCCGATTTACTACCCTTTTCTTGTTTCGTACGAACAATCTCTAACCGTCGCGTGAAAGTGAATCACACCTCTTTACCTTATCAATTTAATCATATACATATATCAATTTGATTTTTCCTTTAATTTAATTACTCCTCACAACCTTCCAGATAAACAGATATATCCAAAAAATATTAAAAATCAGAGTATATATTTTTTTTTATAAAGAGTGAGAAAGAGCGGGAACGTCAAGATGCAAGTTAAGTTTGGGTTTCCAATCCTGACCCTTAACTGACCAATAATACATGTGCGTGGACCAAGTCCACTAAAATAGTTCACACGCTAATGATTAACTGGGGAAATATTATATGAATGGAAACCATCCATAAACATGATATTATATGCAAGGAAGCCAATCAATATAAATTAACTTAATCTCAAATAATCATCATTCAACCATAGCAAAATAAATCTAGTTATTACAATCCCAAATGCTAATTATCTCAAATACATTGTTCCAAAATAAATTAAGCAAAATAAATAGAATCTGCCAAGCTCATAAGCTTGGCTTCTTTCACGTCCATCTTCTTTTCCATTCCCTGTTCCATCATCTAAAGGGGTAGAAGTAGGGCGTTAGTCAACGTGTCCAGTAGGAATTCCAAATAGGGTTATACACAAAGGATCCATATAAAATCAGAATCTGAACATCATAGTAAAAACTGTAATAAATCATAGTACCAAAAACAATGCATGATCATCATATCCAAATCATGCAACGTATGTGTCATGTCATGGGTGTCATATGCCAATGATCCCTCACCCAATCTCCATGTCAAATACCATACAAATGATATCAAGTGTTCCTTGGCCAATTACTTCCACAGTGTTTTGTGATGCACCACCAAGTCACTGTATACCTCCCCACGTATGTTGATCGAAAACACCGAATGGAGCGTGGACTCCTCCCCATGTGTGTTAATCGGAATCACCGAATGGAGGATGGACTCCTTCCCACATAAGTTACTCGGAATCAGTGTGGACTCCTCCCCACGTATACTAATCGGATATACCGATGGAGCGTAGACTCCTCCCCATGTATGTTAATCGAAATCACCGAATGGAGCATGGACTCCTCCCTCATGTTCCCTCTCATGCCATGCATGAGATCATGAATGCAGAAATATCATAGCATATCAAATCATATTGAAATTCAATTCATAAAACTTTCATCATTTGATTTACCAAAACAAACATTGTATTGAAATAAAAATCAATAATATATAAGATCCATATGCATCTCAACAAGGTAGGAATCCTACCAAAGTCATGTATAGTATCCTTGCTGTTTTTGTGCCTACCACGTTCAACGATCACGTCGAAACCAATCGCACACCTTTTTGTGAAATCCCGTTACCTTAACGAATTCATTCATATACAATAATCAATTCATTATCCATTTAATTTAAATCATCCCCTACATCATTCCAGATAAATCCGTCCGCGGAAGGTAAAACCTGTCCCAAGGACAGTGCAACCCGTCCGCGCCCACAACACCCTGTCCACTTTCGTTTCCCATCCCGCGGACGGTCGAAACCCCTCCATGGACGGTAAAACCATGCCAATCTTTTGAAGCAAAGAAATCCCTAAACCCGGCCGTGAACCATAAGCCACTACGTGTAGAGATGGTGTAAGTGAAAGAGTGATGGGGAAGAAGATGAGGGATTTCTTTATTTCAAAAGATGGAATTCGGCCAAGGGGCGGAGTGTGCCCCTTTGTATGCCAGAGTAACCCCTCTCACTTCCCTTCATTACTATTTGTCCAACCAAGGTGTCCCTTGTTTTAACCAAGAGGACACTTGGCTTAAACTTAAGGAGTCTCTTTGACTTCCATCGAGTCATGGGCTTTCATCCCCATGAGATGGAAGTTTTCCATCTTCCCTCTCAACTCACATTGAGTTGGAAGCCTCCTCAACTTCCCATTCGACTCAGTTCAACTTAATTTAATTGTTTGAACTCATTTCCCAACTCAACTAATTCAACTTAACTCCTTTGAACTCACCCATGGTTGACCAAGTCAACCATGGGTTAGCAGACTATGCAACTTATTGCATTTAGGTCCACCTTGACCATGTCACTCGATGATGTGGCACCTTGTCTTAGTTG
Source organism: Chimonanthus praecox (assembly GCA_022113865.1). Lineage (NCBI taxonomy): Eukaryota > Viridiplantae > Streptophyta > Magnoliopsida > Laurales > Calycanthaceae > Chimonanthus > Chimonanthus praecox. The sequence continues at coordinate 39,971,579 of CM039086.1, read as the reverse complement.
ACTTCCATGCATGCCACATGGCAATGCTACCACACATACATGCCACCTCACTTGATGAGGTGGATTTATGCATTGGGTCTTAATTTGGGTAGCTGACCCAATTAAATTATCATTACCCATTTACCTACAATTAGCTCATCTATGACCCATTGGGTCCCAATTGGGTAATTGACCCATTTAATCACATTTACCCAATTATTTCCACATCGAATTTATCCATGATCCATTGGATCATAATTGGGTTATTGACCCAATTCCTTACCCATCCAAGTTTCATTTCAATTTTTAATCTTAAATTCAGGCAATTTAGCAATTTAAATAGACAAATCCAATATATTTATGAAATGAAAAATCGGGTGTTACAATATTACCCTATTTTGAAATTTTCATCCCGAAAATCGAGCGAAGTAGGGTTTCAAACAGATTACATAAATAGCTCAGGATGAGCCGTTCTCATTTCTGATTCAAGTTCCCCAGTGGCTTCCTCATTACCATGCCGATCCCATACCACTTTGACAAATTGCATTGCTCGGCTCCGCAACACCCTTTGTTCCGTCTCCACCACTCTGAGAGGCCTTTCAACGTAGGTCACATCGCTTTGTACTTCTATGTATTGCACATTCAGCACATGCGAGGGATCGGGATTGTTGTTCCTCAACATGGATACATGAAATACATCGTGCAGTGATGATAACTACAGAGGGTGTATCAATTGATACGCCACTTCCCCAACTATCTTCTGGATTGGAAAGGGTCCCACAAATCTAGGTGACAGTTTCCCTTTCTTTCCAAATCGCATGTGTCCCTTTCGTGGTGAGACTTTCAAGAACACTAAGTCTCCCACTTCAAACTCAAGGAACCTCCTTCTTTTGTCTGCGTAACTCTTCTGACGACTCTGTACAGTGAGGAGATGTTGTCGTATCACCTTGATCTGTTCTGTGGTCTCTGTAACTAGATCAGGTCCAATAAAAGAAGGTCACCGGCCTCTGTCCAACACACTAGTGATCTACGGGGTCTACCGTACAATGCCTCAAATGGAGCCATCTTGAGACTTGCCTGGTAACTGTTGTTGTATGAGAGCTCAACCAATGGTAAATGATCTTCCCAACCACCCTTGAAGTCTAACATGCAAGCTCTCAGCATATCTTCCAACATCTGTATTGTTCTTTCTGACTGACCGTTAGTTGTGGATGGAAAGCTGTGTCGATCAACAAGTTGGTCCCCATAGCCGACTGTGTAACGCCCAACCCTTTTCCACCCTTCCGAAAATCAGAGTCTAACTTTTTAAAAAAAAAATTAAAGTTGGAAGAGAGTGGGGAGCGTCACGACGCGAGCTAAGTCCGGACTTCCAAAGTCCGACCCTTAACTGGCCACCCATGTGTGCATGGACTAAGCCCATGAAAACCGATCCACACATGGTACTAAATAAAACTTGCGGAATATACATAACTGATTGTGGAATAAACCAAATATGCGGAATAACAATAGGATAACAATCCTATTCCATATGAGATAGAAAAGTACATCCATCACTTTATAAATATTAACAACCAATCCATAGTAAATAAATCAATGTTATTACAATTCTGAATAACATAAACAACATATAGATTAAGCATCCGAGCACACATCCAAGCTCTAATCACGTCCTCATTCCGTTCCCTTCCTGTGTCATCCACTAAGGTAGAAGTAGGGCGTTAGACAACGCGCCCAGTAGGTATTCCGATTAGGGCTAACACATGGGTTAGTATATAAAAACCAGATATAATATACCATATCATACTTATAAAACATCGTATCCAAAATCATGTATGATAACAGAGATCCAATCATACAGATAAAAACCAGTAAGTTGCATGATAATAAAGATCATATCATGCTGAATCAATGTCATGCAATGCTAGCATAAGTTTTATGCAATGAGTCCCACCCAACACATACATATAATCTCTTGATAGTATTCTCATCTCTTGATAGTATTCACCACATCAAATTACTCCTCACAACTTACGGACGCCCCGACGGAGAGTGGGTCTCCGGTTAAAGTATCCTCCTGGTGGGACTCTCACCACCTAAGGAGGCCCCACAGTTGCATCAAGGACATTCCGATGGAGTGTGGGCTCCGGTTGCATAACATTCCCCCCCATGCTATGCATGAGATGCAAATGCCAACATGCTACAGAATATTACAAAACATAGCATGAAAAACCCATAATTGCAACATATTGTTTGATACCAAAATAACTTATCAAACATGACATAAAATCATCAAAAGTACATAATACATATCCATGGTTTCATGATGTAGGAAACCTACCAAAAAAACCGCTCAAGTGTCCTTTGCTTCTTAATCCGTCACCCGTTCATGACTTGTGCGTTCAAGTCCGTTACCTTGTTTATATAACAACGAGTCAATCACATATCCTTTTGATTTCTAATTAAGTTTAAATCCCAAAAACCACCTTGTGGGGTTTGGCCATACCCATGGCCGAACCTCATCCACTTTTGATTTGATCTTCCTTTTCATTTAATCACTACTATCCATATAACTTACATAAACACCTTATATTAAATAATATACCTTGGTAGGGTTTGGCCATACAGCATGGCCGAACCATACCACTTTGGTTTGACCCCTCTTTCAAGTCCTTTAATCCTTCATTCCATTATAACTTGTATTTACGGTTTTGTCACTAACTAACCCTTGTTTAATTTTGCTAACCACCATCATCCAAAACAAAACCACCTTAGTGGGGTTCAACCATACCACTTGGCCGAACCTCACTATCTCAAACTTGGTCTATTTCAATCCTTCATTCGTAAGATTACTTACCCATCAATCCATGTAATTAACTATCCCTTAATCTTTCATCATCTTCCTGGTTCCACAAATACTTAAGTCCATCAAAATCACTCCATGGGGTTCGGCCATACATATGGCCGAACCCTATGGTTCTTTATTTCCATCTCTTTACATACTAAAAATCCATTTATAATTTCTAAGCATATTCTTAACTCTAAACACCCATATAATGACCCATGGGGTTCGGCCATACACATGGCCGAACCCTATGGGTCTCTTGATGTAAATCTCCCAATACTTATACATAGTTCATTCATTGTAACTTAGCCATAAAAACAATAGGGTTTAGCCATCCCATAGCCGACCCAAGACATACACTTATCTCCATATTTAACACCTTAACACTTCCATACCTTGTATGGTTTTTATCTCTCAAAACCATCAAAATAACCATATACTTATCAAATCCTTTCATGGGCTTCGGCCATCCAAAGTGGCTGACTATGACCCATGATTTGAACCCTTTAACATACATGTTATGTCTAATTACAACATCTAAAAATGTCCATCATATTGCGTGGTTTTTAACTTTCAAAAACCATTAACATAACCAAATTATTTAATGGGGTTCGGCCATCCAAAGTGGCCGAACCCTATGATCCATTTCCAATCCTTTTACACACCATCTTCCATGGTCTAACCCTTTGATAAATTTAGCCATATGATGGCCAAATCATGACATTCAAATCCATGATTTAAAACCCTTTACAATATCGAAAAAACCCTTCATGGTTATTTACTTTTCTTCATACAATTAGATTAGCATGATCACCTTCTTTGATGGGTTTCGGCCATACCCATGGCCGAACCTCATCCACCATTTTTATCTTTGAAGGTTCTTACACTTATAACTTAGGGTTTGGCCAAAGACCAAACCATGATCCTTGATCATGATAATTAACAAAACCTAATGAAGTACTTACCAATCTCTTCCAATTTTCTTTGGCTCCTTCTTGCTTTTGATCTTTGCTTCATTCCTTCTTGCTCCCTTAGTCCTTAGTTGATTGTGTGCTTTGATCAATGGTGAAATCACCAAGGACTGGTTCAGCCAAGAGGGTATAGGTTTGAGAGATGGAGGTAGATTTTAGCCTTGTATATAGTTTGAAATTAAACACTTTTCCTTTGGCCTTAATGAACGATCGGCTTTGTGTGAGGGAAGGAGAGAGTAAGATGAGAAAACAGCTCTAAGTATTTCTTTGTCTTTGAGAGGTGGGAACGGCCAAGAGGGAGAGGAAAAGTATGGCTTAAAGGTGAGATCTTATCTTGGTTAATGAGGGTTGCCAACGGTGGTGACCTTGATGACTCTCCTTGGTTACTCCCATATCCCCTCACCTTCCTCCTTTAAGATGGAGCACTCCCAATGTGTGGATCTTGGGTTTCCATCATGAGATGGAAACCCTCCAAGCTATCGATGTAATCTATCTTGTTGTAGTTTGTGCATTCCCACCAATCAACCCACCTTCCATTGAAGTTTCATGCATGGGACACCATTCCCAAGCATCCAACGTGTGTGCCTTTAATTGTCTTTGAAATCATCACAACTCCTCATCTTCTCACTTGACTCACTTGTATTAAAAGGTCTCCATAGCTTCCAATCCAACTCATTCAACTCATTAGCTCAACTCACTCATTTAATACCACTCATTTAATGCACTTGAGTCAACTCAATTGTTTGATTCATTTCCAACTCAATTCAGCCCCAACTCAACATAATTTAACTCAATCCTTTTAGCTCACTTGATGGTCCACATGGTCAACATGGTCAACTCGACCCATTGGGTCCCATTTGAACCTCTTGACCCAATTAGGCGCCATGACCTATTTAAATGTCAATTACCCATTTAAATGTGGTTTACCCAATTGTACATAGCTTACCCATTTATCCTTCATTGAACTCCCATTCAATTCAGCCTAACCCAACTAAATTTGAGCTCACCCAATGGTCAAACAAGTCCACCACGACCCATTGGCTCCCAATTGGGTAGTTGACCCATTTAATCACACATAACCAATTATTTCCAACCCGAATTCTATCCTTGATCCATTGGATCATAATTGGAGTATTGACCCAATTCTTAGCCATTTATTTCCATTGATCCACATCTACCATCCGTTGGCCAATTGACCCAACCTTTACCCATCTAAAGTTCATATCTTTTTAATACACCATCTCAATGGCAATATCCGTAAATATCCCTAGCTTGAAAATACGGGGTGTTACAGACTACATGCTCTGCCACACCCTACCATTGAATCGGGCCATCTCTGTCGGACACAATGGTCCTGGGTATACCATGTAGTCTGATGATATCCTTGATGTATCGTTGTCCCAAAGTCTCAAATGAATCTATCATCCTTATTGGGGGAAAATGCGAAGACTTGGTCAATCGATCTACCACAACCCATATTGCATCGTTGCCCTTTGATGACCTTGGCAACCCGGTCACAAAATCCATGGAAATATGTTCCCATTTCCACTTTGGCACTGGTAAGGGTTTGAGTAATCCCGGTGGTTTCTGATGTTCTGTCTTGACTTGCTGACAAGTCAGGCAATGAGCAACAAAATCAGCTACATCTCTTTTAAGTCCATGCCACCAATAGTGTCTCTTCAGGTCATGGTACATCTTAGTGCTACCGGGATGAATAGAGAGTTTTGTTTGGTGTGCCTCGATCAATAGTTCTCTTCTACAGCTTTGAGGCTCATATGTCGTGCCTTGGAATAAAAGACCTTGTCCCGGTCGTAATTCCCATTTCGGTACAGCCTCACCAGTAGACATCTTAGCCCATATTTCTTCCACTTCCGGATCTATCCGGTGTTCTTGCTCAATCTTGGTAACGTTGCTAGACCATACCATCAGATTGTACATACTCCCACGGTCCTTGATATACAAATTAAATTCCCGGATGGTGGTCAAGATCTCCCATTCCTTCATAATCATGCTGGCCATTGTTGCATGTGTCAGCGACTGAGGGCATTCGCTACTTTGTTCGCCTTGCCAGGATGATATCGAAGTGCGAACTCATAATCTTGCAGATACTCCATCCATCTGCGCAGCCTCATGTTGAGTTCCTTCTGATCAAAGAGATATTTCAAACTTTTGTGATCTGAAAATACCTCAAATTTCTCGTCATAGAGATAGTGTCTCCAGCTTTTGAGAGTGGAGACCACTGCGGCTAATTCCGGATCATGTGTGGGATAGTGGCGTTCATGAATTTTCAATTGCCTTGAACCATAAGCCACTATGTGATGACTTTGAGTAAGAGAACACCCAAGTCCTTCTCCTAAAGCATCACAATATACTTCATAGCCCTTGCCTCTTTCCGGCAAAATCAGAATAGGAGCAGTCGTAAGCTTTTCCTTTAGGTCTTCGAATCTTCGGTTGCACACATCAGACCATTCAAATTTGACGCTCTTCTGAGTGAGTCTGGTGAGTGGAGCTGCAATCTTGGAGAAGTCCATAATAAACTTTCGATAATAACCAACCAATTCCAGAAAGCTGCGGATTTCAGTCACATTCCTTGGAGCTTTCCAGTTTCTAACTGCTGCCACTTTATGTAACACCCCGATTTTTCAAAGATATAAATATTTACAAAAATGCCATTGGAATGGTAAAATAAGAAGATATGATCGTAGAAGAGAAATGGTGGGGCCCATTGTTCAAATTAAGACCCAATGTACATATTATAAGGATCAAATTAGATTAGATGGTTATTTGGGTCAAAGGACCCAATTGGGACCCAATGGGTCATGATGGACTCATTTGACCATTGGGTGAGCCCAATCTTAATTGGGTTAGGCTGAATTGATTTGGAATTAAATGAAGGATAAATGGATAGGCTTGAAGCAAGTGTGTAAACCACATTCAAATGGGTAAACCACCCATAAATGGGTCATGGCGCCAATTGGGTCAATTAGCTAAATAGGGACCCAATGGGTCGTGTTGATCATGTTGACCATGGTTGACCGTGTGGACCCTCATGTGAGCTCAAAGGATGAGTCAAATCAGGTTGAGCTGGGACTGAAATCAGTTGGATTTGAATTAAGTAATGGAGTTGACTCAAGTGTATTAAATGAATGGCATTAAATGTGGTGAGTTGGGCTAATGAGTTGGGTGAGTTAAGTTGGAAACCAAAGAGACCTTAAATTCCATTGAGTAAAATGGGGAGGTGAGGAGTTCCCATGATCTTAAACATCACAAAACAAGTCCCACACGTTGGGTACTTGTGGAGCGGGTTTCCATGCATGGAATTCAAAGGCATGAGATAAGATTCACCTTGGAAGCTTGGTTGGGTTTCCATCTCATAATGGAAACCCAAGACCCAACATGGGAAGCTGAAAGGATGGTCTAAGCTGAGGCCAAGTGTCCCATAGTTAAGCCATGGGACTCCTTGGTTTGATAAAGTATTGATGAGGGTAAATGAGGGCCTCAAGGGCTGTCTAATAAAAGCAACAAACCACATCCCTTGGCCGAATTTGATCAAAAAGAAAACATAGAATCCTCATCTCTCTCCCTCTCTCCAAAACCCATCCTCTTGGCCGAATTATCCTTTAGTGTTTTTGTAAAGCCCCGCCCTTTCCGAGATTCAGAGTCTAATTTTTTTTTTAAAATTAAAACCGGACAAAGGCGGAGAGACATCACGACGCGAGTTAAATTCGAACTTCCAAAGTCCGACCCTTAACTGGCCACCCATGTGTGCATGGACTAAACCCATGATAACAATCCACACATGGAACTAAACAAGTTATGCAGAATAAACTAGACTAACTGCGGAATTAACTGAATAGATAACAAGTACAAGCCGCAATTATTAAAATAACTTAATCCAAACACCTATTGTCAATATCATAAACAAACCATAGCAAAGTTAACTAGCTATTACATGTCCATAAACTGTAACTCAAAAGACAGTAATAAATAAATCCCAATCATCAATCAAGCACTTAAGCTTGACTCCCCTCCTGGTCCTCGACCTTTTCTTTCCCTTTCCTTGTAACACCTCGATTTCTCAAAGACATGAATATTTACGAAAATGCCCCTAGATTGGTAAATTTAATAAATGTGATTACAAATGAAGAAATGGTGGGACCCATTGTTCAAATTAAGATCATATGAACATATTATAATGGCAAATTTATCATGAATGGGTAATGAACATCAAGTTGGGTCAAAATGGTTAATTGGGTCAAAGAATTCTCAATGAAATGGATAATTACCAAAATGCCCCTGATGTGTTAAATTAATTATTTTGTGATGTTAAGTAAGGAAATGGTGGAGCCCATTGCTCAAATTAAGATCATCTGAGCACATTATAAATGTCAAGTTTGATTGGTTGGGTAATATACATCAATTGGGTCAAAAATGGCTAAATGCGTCAAAAGGCCCAAATGGGACCCAACGGGTCTTATTGGATTATTTGACCGTTGTGTGTGTAACGCCCCGCCCTCTTCGAGAATTTCAGAGTCTAATTTTTTTTTTTAAATAAACATCGGAAGAGAGCGGGCGGCGTCACGACACGAGTTAAGTTCAGACTACCCAAGTCTGAACCTTAACTGGCCACCCATGTGTACATGGAATAGACCATGATAGTGAATCACACATGGAACTAACATCAACATGCGGAATAACCTAGATAATTGCGGAATAGAAAGACGAGATAGCAAGTAACAGTCTTAAATATTAAATAACATAGATCAACCATCCACAGGTTATTATCCTAATCAAACCATAGCAAATAATGAATTATTACATGTCCAACAATAGTATTCAAATGACAGTAATATAGCGTAATCCAAATCATCATTTAAAGCACTTAGGCTCAGCTCCCCTCCGGTCAATGACCTTTCCTTTCCCTTTGCTTGTACCTGCAATCTCCTCTGAGGATAGGAATTAGGGCGTTAGATCAACGCGCCCAGTAGGTTCCCGAATCAGGGCTACCACATGTTAGCATATAAAAATGCATATACATATCATAATACATGATCATCAAAACAGGTAAAAACAATGCTATGAAATATGCACATGCAATGAGCATCCCCCATCATGTATTCATAGCCATCAGTTGACGTGCCTTGCACCGACAAGGTAAATTACAACACACCTTCATCTCTTCTATAAACGATGTACATGTAATGAGCAACCCCCATCATGTACCATCGTAGCCATCACTTGACGTGCCTTGCACCGACAAGGTAAATTACAACAACATTCATCTCTTCTATACAATATGTACATGCAATGGGCAACCCCCATCATGTACAATCGTAGCCATCACTGTAGAACTTCATTCATTATCCCATGACTTGCATGAGATGCCAATGCCTGTATGCCATTTGTTAATGCATAATATATCATTTGAAACACATATTAAAACAAGAGTATCATAAGACAAACTGGTAAAAACCGTGGTTACAAGTAGGTAGGAAACCTACTGAAGAATCACTTCAACGTTCGTTCTTTCTTAGGCTTTAACCGGTCACGACTCGTTCGTCGTTTCAACTTTCGGTACCTATTATGCAACAATAAGTAAATCATAATCTTATTTACATGTCCATTCACATATGAGACCTAAAACATCTTATAAGTACTTTTGATCAATCTCTTCATTTGGTTGTATTCACAGATTTGCCATTGCCACCAATACCTGATTAAATTCTACAACCTTAACGTAACCTTAACATGGTTCAGTCATGTTTTGGACGACCAAAACAGCAAACATGATTCCATTTTTAATCACACATACATCCATAAAATGGCCCATGAAAACAGTCCATGGGGTTCGGCATACTCATGGCCGAACCCTTATGGTTCTTTGCTCAATGATGTCCTTTGTTTAAATACTAATTGGCTCTACCCCTTAGCCATATTAAGCCCATGATTTAGCCATCCATGGCCAACCCAAAATCAGTAACCTTATTACACAAAGACCTCCCAAAAAACAGTCCACAAAGGTCTATGGTTTCCATGTTTTCCAACATGAAAACCAACCCTCTTTTACATGGGGTTCGGCCCTCCATGTTGGCCGAACCCAATGGTCATTCTTACTCTATTTAAACCTCAATAATCATGTATAAACAGTTATATTAATATCAGGTTTTAATCTCAAAGAAACCAATCCAAAAACAGTCCAGTTAAAAAGTCTATGGTTTACATGTTTTTCCAACGTTAAACCAACATTCTTTTACATGGGGTTCGGCCCTCCATGGTGGCCGAACCCAATGGCTATGTTTACTTTTTTTAAACCTCAGATAAACATGTATAAACAGTATATTAACATCAGGTTTTAACTTTAAAAGAAAGCATCCAAAACAGTCCATAAAAAGTCTATGGTTTACATGTTTTTCCAACATGAAACCAACATTCTTTTACATGGGGTTCGGCCCTCCATGGTGGCCGAACCAATGGCTATGTTTACTGTTTTTAAACCTCAGATAAACATGTATAAACAGTATATTAACATCAGGTTTTATCTTTAAAGAAAGCATCCAAAAACCAACATCATATCATGGGATTCGGCCATCCAAGATGGCCAATCCCCATGGTCCATCTTTTCCAATTTTAATCTACTGATTTAGACTACATAACTTCAACCTTTTCTGATATCCAAACCCATGTTTTAACTCTCTTTAAACATGCATTTTAAATCTATTACAACCATCTAACATCAGTCCTAACTTATATGGTTTTAACTTCTAAAAAAAATATCAAAAACAACCATTTGTTTCCATGGGGTTCGGCCATGCTAAGTGGCCGAACCCAATGGTCCATTTCCATCTTTTAATCCACTGATTTTAGACCATATAAATTTCAGTCCCTATGTCATTCAGATCCATGGTTTTAACCATTCTAAAACATTTATTTAAATCTTAATTCAAAACCCAAAACAGTCCACAAAATCCATGGTTTTCATGTTTCAAAACATGAAACCAAGCCATCTCTTTACATGGGGTTCGGCCCTTCATGGTGGCCGAACCCAATGGTTATTTTTACCATTTTAAATCCTCCACTAATCAAGGTTAAAACCTTGGTGTATTCGACCATAACCATGGCCAATACACACCCCATTTGCTCCATGTTATTATACCAAAATAACAAATAAATACTTACCAAACTTCCAATCTTTCTCTTTGCCTTTGGTCCTTGGTTTCTCCCTTTTATTTCTTCCTTTCTTTTGCTGTTTTGTGCTTGATCTACTGGTGCAAACACCTCTTCTATTCCAGCTAGGAAAAACGAATTTGAGAGAGGGAGAGAGAGAGAGATGGAAATTCTTGGATTTTCAATGTGAAAAATGGCCAACCTTGTGTGCTTATTGTTTTTGTAGTTCAGCCCCCAAAACTCCTCCACTCCCTCATAACTTCTTGCACAAACCAATGGGTATTGGGTGCCATCCAAGACACCCCTTGGCAGCTACCTATGCAGCCATTCAAATCCCCAAGCATCTCATCTCAAACCCATGCACTTATATTTAATATTTACCATGGAACTCACCAAAACAAGTCCCCAACGTGTGGGACTTGTTTTGGTTGGTTTGAGACCAGCTAAGCTCTTCCAATTCCATTGGACTCACTGAATTTACAGCCCTTGAATTTCCATTTTGACTCACCCAACTCAAGGTATTTTTATTCCAACCCAACTCATCACATTTAATGCATTTCATTTATTGCACATGAGTTAACTCACCTTTTGATTTAATTCCAACTCACCTCAGTCCCACTCAACTGATTTGACTCGTGTTTGAGCTCCCTTGAGGGTTCACACGGTCAACAATAGTCAACTCGACCCGTTAGGTCCACTTTTAGCTCCTTGACCCGTTTTTGACTCCATGACCCAAATATGGAATTTTGGTCATTTGTAAATGGTTTTCACATATGGATCAGGCCTACCCATTTTTACTCCACTTGATTTCCAATCAAATAAGCTTTACCCCATTTGATTTAAGTTCACACAACGGTCAAATAATCCAATAAGACCCGTTGAGTCCCATTTGGGCCTTTTGACCCATTTAGCCATTTTTGACCCAATTGATGTATATTACCCAACCAATCAAACTTGACATTCATAATGTGCTCAGATGATCTTAATTTGAGCAATGGGTCCCACCATTTCCTTACTTAACATCACAAAATAATTAATTTAACACATCAGGGGCATTTTGGTAATTATCCATTTCATTGAGAATTCCTTAACCCAATTAACCATTTTGATCCAACTTGATGTTCATTACCCATTCATGATAAATTGGCCATTATAATGTGTTCATATGATCTTAATTTGAACAATGGGCCCCACCATTTCCTCATTTGTAATCACATTTATTAAATTTACCAATCCAGGGGCATTTTCGTAAATATTCATGTCTTTGAGAAATCGGGGTGTTACAGTGTGAACTTAAATCGAATGGGGTAAAGCTTATTTGATTGGAAATCAAGTGGAGTAAAAATGGGTAGGCCTGATCCATATGTGAAAACCATTTACAAATGACCAAAATTCCATATTTGGGTCATGGAGTCAAAAAAGGGTCAAGGAGCTAAAAGTGGACCCAACGGGTCGAGTTGACTATGATTGACCGTGTGGACCCTCAATGGAGATAAAACACGAGTCAAATCAGCGAGCGGGACTGAGGTGAGTTGGAATTAAATCAAAAGGTGAGTTAACTCATGTGCATTAAATGAAATGCATTAAATGTGATGAGTTGGGTTGGAATAAAAATACCTTGAGTTGGGTGAGTCAAAATGGAAACTCAAGGGACTGTAAATCAGTGAGTTCAAGTGGGAATTGGAAGAGTTTTGCTCAGCTTTAACCACCCAAAACAAGTCCCACACGTTGGGGACTTGTTTGGGGTGAGTTCCATGATCAATGATAAATGAAATGCATAGTTTGAGGTGAGTTGCTTGGGAATCTGAATGGCTGCATGGGTAGCTGCCAAGGGGTGCCTTGGATGGTACCCAATACCCATTGGTTTGAACATGAATTGATGAGGGAGTGGAGGAGTTTTGGTGGCTGAACTACAAAAACAATAAGCACACAAGGTTGGCCATTTTTCACATTGGAAATCCAAGAATTTCCATCTCTCTCTCTCCCTCTCTCAAATTCGTTTTTCCTAGCTGGAATAGCAGAGGTATTTGTACCAGTAGATCAAGCACAAAACAGCAAAAGAAAGGAAGAAATAAAAGGGAGAAACCAAGGACCAAAGGCAAAGAGAAAGATTGAAAGTTTGGTAAGTATTTATATGTTATTTTGTATAATAACATGGAGCAAATGGGGTGTGTATTGGGCCATGGTTATGGCCGAATACACCAAGGTTTTAACCTTGATTAGTGGAGGATTTAAAATGGTAAAAATAACCATTGGGTTCGGCCACCATGAAGGGCCGAACCCCATGTAAGAGATGGCTTGGTTTTCATGTTTTGAAACATGAAAACCATGGATTTTGTGGACTGTTTTTGGGTTTTGATTTAAGATTTAAATACATGTTTTAGAATGGTTAAAAACATGGATCTGAATGACATAGGGACTGAAGTTTTTATATGGTCTAAAATCAGTGGATTAAAAGAAGGAATGGACCATTGGGTTCGGCCACTTAGCATGGCCGAACCCCATGGAAACAAATGGGTTGTTTTTGATATTTTTTGGAAATTAAAACCATATGATTTGGGACTGATATTAGATGTTATTGTTGGATTTGGAATGCATGTTTTAAGGAGGTTAAAACATGGATTTGGGTGTTGGTTTCAAACCCAAGATAAAGGGTTAAATGTTCAAAACCAATTTCATGGTGTTCGGCCAATGAGCATGGCCGAACCCTATGAAATTGGGCTAATGTTTGGATGTTTGTTTGAAAGGTAAAACCTGATTTTAATATACTGTTATTACATGATTATCTGAGGTTTAAAAACAGTAAACGTAACCATTGGGTTCGGCCACCATGGAGGGCCGAACCCCATGTAAAAGAATGTGGGTTTTCATGTTGGACAATATGTAAACCATAGACTTTTTATGGACTGTTTTTGTATGGTTTTTGAAAGGTAAAATCCGATAAAATTATGCTGATTCTTACATGATTTAATGGACATGAAATGTAAGTGAAAAAGGGTCCAAAGCATGGGTATAGGGTTCGGCCACATTGGATGGCCGAACCCCATAAAATTGGTTGATAAGTTGGTATGGTTTTGGAGAGATAAAACCATGCCAAATTGTGGAGATTGTTATGTGTTATGGTTACTGATTTTGGGTTGGCCATAGGATGACTAAACTATGGGTTTAACATGGCTAAGGGGTAGAGCCAATTAGTATGTAAATAAAGGACATTATTGAGCAAAGAACCATAAGGGTTCAGCCATGAGTATGGCCGAACCCCATGGACCGTTTTCATGGTTCATTTTATGGATGTGTGTGTGATTAAAAAGGGAATTATGGTTGCTGATTTGGTCGGCCAAAACATGGTTGAACCATGTTAAGGTTGTGGGTAAGTTGTAAAGTTTAATCAAGGTATTGGTAGCAATGGCATGTTTGTAAATAAACGTCACAACCATGAGTTGGTATTTGTGGACTTAGACTCAAAAATGGGAATCAAATAAAGTAAGGGATTAAAAGTTGGTCCATGATTTATGTGAATAAGGTGACGGATATCTGTGACGGTGCACGACTGCGAGCGGTGACCGGATAAAGCCTAAGAAAGAACAGACACTGAAATGATTCTTCAGTAGGTTTCCTACCTACTTGTAACCACGGTTTTACCCAGTTTTTCTTATGATACTCTTGTTTTAATATATGTGTTTCAAATGATATATTATGCATTAACAAATGGCATACAGGTATTGGCATCTCATGCATAGTCATGGATAATGAATGAAGTTCTACAGTGATGGCTACGAATGTACATGATGGGGGTTGCTCATTGCATGTACACATTGTATAAAAGAGATGAATGTTGTTGTAATTTACCTTGTCGGCGCAAGGCACGTCAAGTGATGGCTACGATGGTACATGATGGGGGTTGCTTATTACATGTACATATTTTATAAAAGAGATGAAAGTGTGTTGTAATTTACCTTGTCGGTGCAAGACACGTCAAGTGATTGCTATGAAAGTACATGATAGGGGATGCTCATTGCATGTGCATATTTCATAGCATCGTTTTATCTGTTTTTAGTGATCATGTATTATGATATGTATATGCATGTTTTATATGCTAACATGTGGTAGCCCTGATTCGGGAACCTACTGGGCGCGTTGATCTAACGCCTTAATTCTATCCTCAGAGGAGATTGCAGGTACAAGCAAAGGGAAAGGAAAGGTCATTGACCGGGAGGGGAGCTGAGCCTAAGTGCTTAAATGATGGATTGGATTACGTTATATTATTGTCATTTGAATACTTTTGTTGGACATGTAATAATTCATTATTTGCTATGGTTTGATTAGGATAATAACCTTTGGATGGTTGATCTATGTTAATTAATGTTTAAGACTGTTACTTGCTATCTCGTCTTTCTATTCCGCAATTAATCTAGATTATTCCGCATGTTGATGTTAGTTCCATGTGTGACTCACTATCATGGTTTATTCCATGTCCACATGGGTGGCCAGTTAAGGTTCAGACTTGGGTAGTCTGAACTTAACTCGCGTCGTGACGCCGCCCTCTCTCTTCCGATGTTTATTTAAAAAAAAAAAATTAGACTCTGAAATCCTCGAAAAGGGCGGGGTGTTATATTCCTTGTTCCTGCATTATCCTCTAAAGATAGAATTAGGGCGTTAGACCAACGCGCCCAGTAGGTTTTCCGATCAGGGCTACCACATGGTTAGCATATAAAACATGATTATATATATTATAGTACTTGATTATCAATAAAACATCTGAAAATAATGCTATGTATGTAAGTGCAATGTAATGAGTCCCACCCATTACCAGTATACATAGCCATCAAGTTATTTCACAGTGTTCTTTCATTGGGACTCTCACGATAAGGTAATCCACAGTAATCCTCATTTCCTGTGGAAAGACTCTTATCATTGAGATGTTTCACAGTGTTCTTTCATTGGGACTCACAGGATAAGATAATCCACAGTAATCCTCATTTCCTGTGGAAAGACTCTCATCATTGAGTTGTTTCACAGTGTTTTTCATTGGGACTCTCAAGTCAAGGTAATCCATAATCATCACCCCATGCCATGCATGAGATGTCAATGTATATGTCTGTCATTTGTAAATACATAACTCATCATTCAAAACCAATTTGAAACATAATATCAATAACAACATAACTTATAAAAATCATGATAAGACCAATATAATAGTGGTTACAAGTAGGTAGGAAACCTACTGAAGATTCACTTCAGTGTTCGTTCTTTCTTTAGCGTCACGCGTTCACGACTAGCGTGCCGTCAAAGAGATCCGTCACCTTGTTCTCATAAACCATGAATCACCTTTAATCCCAAGCATTTATTTTGATGGGGTTCGGCCATTCAACATGGCCGAACCACATCATCAAAATTTGGCCCCTCATTTCATCTCTTGATTGTTACCCTTATTTATAAAACTTCCATTGCTACAAATACTTAGTTATATCATGCTTTTAACTTTAAAAGCCACCGATTATTTCCATGAAATGGATTCATAAAACCCATAGTCATAGTCCATGAGGTTCGGCCATACATATGGCCGAACCCTATGGCTTTCCCATTTAAACCTCCATGTCCTAACTTAGTCATAGTACCCCATAGTTTGGCCATGAAATGGCCGACCCATGACTTGTCCAAATGTTCACATAAAAACCTTTACCAACCACTCAAGATGTTTCCATGATCTTTAAATTTGAAATCATTTGATTCAATAAAACAGTCCACATAAAATGATCCATGGGGTTCGGTCATACACATGGCCGAACCCAATGGTTCCCTTGGTTCAATAGTTTATCCTATGTACTTAACTGAGACTCCACTCTTTTACCAAGATAAATACATGGTTCAGCCATCCAATGGCTGACCCAAAACAATAACCATTTCTCCATTCACATGGCCGAACCTTATGGTTCTTTTGATGCAATTCTTCCAACAATTCTACATTATTTATCTACTGTATCTTAGCCATAAAAACAGTAAGGTTTAACCATCCATAGCCGACCCCATAATAATAACTTAATTCTATTTTACAATCCTTTAAAATCTTAACACATGGTATGGTTCTTATCCCCCACGAACCATACCATTTATCAAATTACTTTCATGGGGTTCGTCCATCCAAAGTGCCAAACCCTATGTCCATGACTTGGTCCTTTTAAACATATTTTATGTCTCATTAACCATGTAATAATCAGTATAATATTACCGGGTTTTTACCTTTCAAAAACCATCCAATAACCAACCCAATGATGCATTTTATCAATCTATACCACCTTTACTCAAGGTTAAATTCCTTCATACATTCGGCCATTCCAAGGCCCAAAACATGACACTCAAAATCATGACTTAAACCTTTTCAAAACATGCATCTTAAACATCTAAAACAGTCCAACACTTGCATGGTTTTCATGTTACAAAGACCATCAAAATTAACCAATTCTTTTCATGGGGTTCGGTCATCCAAATTGGCCGAACCCAATGATACATTTTTCATCACTTTTATGAAACACCAACCAAGGTCTAACCCTTGATAGATTCGGCCAACCCATGGCCCAATCATGTTTCATTTATCCCATTTTATTAATAAAAAATCCATGGAAATACTTACCAAATTCCAAGCTTTTCTTCTTGCCTTTGCTCTTTGCCTTCTTCCCTCTTGTTTCCTTCTTTCTTCCTTAGCTTCTAGCCGAATTAGTGCTTGATCTATGGTGAAAGACACCACTGCTGGTTCGGCCAAGAGAGGTGTTCTTGGGGGAGAGAAAGAAGATGGAATTCTAAGGCTTTTCTTGGAATGAAATTCGGCCAAATGGGGTGTGTCTTCCTTTTGTTAAATCAGCCACTTAATCCACTCATTTCCCTCATAAAATCTTGCTCATACCAATGAGACACTTGCTGCCAACCAATGCACCCATTGGCATCCCAACGTTGGAGGCATGGGTTTCCATATGAGATGGAAACCCCTCCATATTCCCATGAGATTTTTATCTCATTCTCATTCAATTCCATTTATCATTATGCATGGAAACTACCATTATAAGTCCCCAACGTGTGGGACTTGTTTTGGTTTGTTTGAGACCAAGTAACTCTTCATATTCCATTTAACTCACTAAATTTACAACCCCTTTGATTTCCATTTTGACTCACCTAACTCAATGGCTTAACTCACCACATTAATTGCCATTCATTTATTACTCTTGAGTCAACCCAACCATTTAATTTAAATGCAACACATTCCAATCCAACTCAACCTGATTTGACTCACAATTGAGCTCACTCAAGGGTCCACACGGTCAGCCATGGTCAACATGGTCAATCCGACCCATTGGGTCCCCATTTAGCTTGTTGACCCGTTTTGACCCCATGACCCATTTATGGGTTGTTTTAGCCATTTGCATTTGGTTTTCACATGTGCATCAAGCCTACCCATTTATGATCCACTTAATTTTCAATCAATTCAGCTTAACCCCATTAAATTTGGGCTCACCCAGTGGTCTAATAAGTCCATTATGACCCATTGGGTCCCAATTGGGTCCTTTGACCCAATTAACCATTTTGACCCAATTGATGTACATTATCCATTCATTTTAATTTAACCCTTATAATTTGTTCTTAGGATCTTAGTTTGAGCAATGGGCCCCACTATTTTCTCATTTAACATCATAATTATTAAATTCACCAATCCAGGGGCATTTTCGTAATTATCCATTTCATTGAGAAAATGGGGTGTTACAGTTTTCACCATTGCTCAAGCTTTCAATCAGCTAAGGACTAAGGGAGCAAGAAGGAAGAAAGCAAGGATCAAAAGGAGAGAAGAGAAGCAAAGGAAATTGGTAAGTGTTTACATAAGAATTTAGTTAAATAAATTGGTAAAAGGGAGCATGATTTGGCCATGGAATGGCCGAATACATCAAGGGCTTAAACCTTGGGATGGTGCTGTATAGAAAGGATAAAAAATGGATCATTGGGTTCGGCCACTTTGGATGGCCGAACCCCATGAAATTATTTGGGTATTTTGATGGTTTTTGAAGGCTAAAAACCATGCAAAACCATGGAGATTTTTACATGTTTTAATGAGACACAAAGTATATGTTAAAGAGGTTCAAATCATTGGCCATAGGGTTCGGCCACTTGGGATGGCCGAACCCCATGAAAGGATTTGACAAGCTTATGGTGATTTTTGATGGTTTTGAGAGATAAAAACCATACAAGGTATGGAAGGGTTAAGGTGTTAAAAAAATGGAGATAAGGTGTATGTCTTGGGTCGGCCAATGTATGGTTGAACCATATCTTTCTTATGGTTAAATTAGTATGTCAAAACCATGAATAATTATGGGAAGTATTGAACCAAGGGAACCATAGGTTTCGGCCATGCATGGACCATTTTATGGGATAAATGGACCCTTGTATGGGTATTTGGATTTAAGTTTATGATTGGTAATTGTTAATGGTTGTTGTGATGTTTTAAAGGTTAACATAGAGTGACAATGATGAACAGTTAAAGGCTAGGTAAATGGATGATTTGAATGGCATTTGAATGTAATTAGAATGGATTAAAGGACCAAGTTGGAGATAGTGAGGTTCGCGAAGTTGAATGGCCGAACCCCACTAAGGTGGATTTGTTTTGGATACTAGTGGTTAGCAAGATTAATTATTGGTTAGCCTAGTGGCAAAACCGTAAATATAAGTTATAATGGAATGAAGGATTAAAGGACTTGAAAGAAGGGTCAAACCAAAGTGGTATGGTTTGGCCATGCTGTATGGCCGAACCCTACCAAATTATATTATGTAATATAAGGTGTTTATATGGATGGTATTGATCAAATGAAAAGGAGGATCAAATCCAAAGTGGGTGAGGTTCGGCCATGGGGTATGGCCGAACCCTACAAGATGGTTTATGGGAGCTAGACTTAATGATAAATCAAAAAGATATGTTATTAACTTGTTGTTGTATAAACAAGGTAACGAGACTTTAACAGCGCGCGAGTCGTGAACGGGTGACGCTTAAGAAAGAACGGACATTTAAGAGAACTTTAAGTAGGTTTCCTACCTACTTGTAACCACTGTTATATTTGGTTTTATCATGGTTTTTATGAGTTATGTTGTTATTGTTTTATGTTTCAAATGGGTTTTGAATGTTGAGATATATTTACAAATGACATATATTCATTGACATCTCATGCATGGCATGGGGTGACGATTATGGAAACCGGAGCCCACACTCCGTCGGTATGCCTGTGATGCATCTGTGGGGCCTCCTTAGGCGATGAGAGTCCCGCCAGGAGGAATAACTTAATGATGAGAGTCCTATCCATAGGAAATGAGGAGTACTGTGGATTACCTTGACGTGAGAATCCTGTCAAGTGATAGCTATGTACACTTGTGATGGGTGGGACTCATTACATTTGCACATACATACATAGCATTGATTTTATATGTTTTTGATGATCAAATTTTATGATATATGCATGTTTTTATATACTAACCATATGGTAGCCCTGATCGGAAAACCTATTGGGCGCGTTGATCTAACGCCCTATTTCTATCCTTAGAGGATAATGCAGGAAAAGGGAAAGGAAAAGAGAAGGTCGAGGATCACGAGGAAAGCTAAGCATAGATTCTTGGGTGTTGGAATTGGTTTCTATTTACTGTTGTTTGGATACATTTTTATGGACATGTAATAGTTTAGTAATCTTTGCTATGGTTTGAATTATAGTTTGATGAAGGTTATATGATTTAAGTTATTGTAAATATAGCATGTGCTTTGCTATCTAAGAATGAATGGTTGTCTTAGGATTGATGATATTCCACAATCAGTATAGTATGTTTCCGCATGATTTAATTTAGTTCCATGTGTGTATTATTTATCATGGGTTTAGTCCATGCACACATGGGTGACCAGTTAAGGTCGGCCTTTGGAAGTCCGAACTTAGCTCGCATCGTGACGTCTCCCTGCTCTCTTCCACTTGTTTATTTAAAAAAAAATAATAGACTCTGATTTTTGGAAGGTTGGAAAAGGGAGGGGCGTTACACTTTAGCCGGGTCCACGGCTATTCCATCCGCTGATATGACATGTCCTAAGAAATTGACCTCAGATAGCCAGAACTAGCACTTACTTGCTTTGGCTTATAATTGGTTCTTCTTCAGAGTATCCAGAACTATCCTCAGATGCTCAGCATGCTCCTCCTGACTTGTAGAATAAATCAAGATATCGTCAATGAAGACAATTACAAACTTGTCCAGATAAGGACGAAAGATTATGTTCATTAGATCCATGAACACAGCTGGCGCATTGGTGAGTCCAAATGGCATGACCACATACTCATATAGTCCATACCGAGTTCTAAATGCCATCTTCTCTATGTCTTCATCCCTGACACGGATTTGATGGTAGTCTGACATTAGATCAATCTTGGAGAAATGACTGGAACCTCTGAGTTGATCAAATAGATTATCAATTCTGGGTAGAGGGTGTAACGCCCCGCCTTTTTTCACTCGCTTTCCGAAAATCAGAGTCTATTTTTTTTTATAAATGGAAGAGTAAGAGAGAGCGGGACGTCATGATGGGAGCTAAGTCCGAGCTTCCAAAGCCCGACCCTTAACTGGCCAACCATACGTGTGCGTGGACCAAGTCCACTAAGACAGTTCACACGTACTCAAGTTAACATGCGGAATATAAATTATACATGCGGAAGTACAATAAGATAACAATCCTATTCCATTTTAGATAGCAAAGTAGTCCAACACTTAATATTAAATACCTCAAGTTCAATATCCATTATTTAACCATCCATACCATAGCAAATATACGTTATTACAACCCCGAATGCTATCTATTCAAATACATAGTCCATGAATAACTTAAACAAAATATAACTTAATCATCCAAGCTCCTAAGCTTGGCTCTGATCTCGTTTCTTGTTCCGTTCATTCCCTGTGTCATCAACTAGGGTAGAAGTAAGGCGCTACACAAAGCGCCCAGTAGGTATTCCAATTAAGGTTAACACATGGGTTAGTACCAAAAATCCAGATATAATAAATCATGCCATACTTATAAAACATCGTATCCAAAATCATGTATGATAATAGAGATCCAATCATACAGATAAAAACCAGAAAACTTGCATGATAATAAAGATCATAATCATGCCGATTTAATGCCATGCTATGCTATCATATGCAATGAGTCCCACCCATCACAAACAAATAGTAACCTCTTGATGGAAAGGTCCTCATCAAGGTATCCCCCACGATTGTATTACGGACGCCCCGACGGAGTGTGGATCTCCGGTTACCTTTTGATGGAAAACTCCTCATCAAGGTATCCCCCATGATTGTATTACGGACGCCCCGACGGAGTGTGGATCTCCGGTTACATATCATCCCTCCCATGCGATGCATGAGATGCAAATGTCCACATGCTATGCAATTATACAAATCATAGCATTTAAAATCTCATATTTGAAACATAACATTTTTACAACATAAACCATCAAAATAAGAAGTTAAACCATATTACATAACCATGGTTTCAAAGAGGTAGAATCCTACCAAAGACCACTAAAGTGTCCTTCTTAATCCAGCAATCGCTCACGATCGTGTACCGTTTGTGAGGTCCCGTCACCTTGTTACATATCCACAAGTCAAACCAATATCCCATTTGATTTCCAATTAAGTCTAAGTCCATAAATAGAACCTTGTGGGGTTTGGCCATACAACATGGCCGAACTTCACCCACTTGAATTTGGTCCCTCTTTGGATTTAACCAATCACTTCCAAGTAACCATTTTAAAAAAAACCTAAGTCCACCAAATACAACTTTGTGGGGTTCGCCCATACACTATGGCCGAGCCTCACCTATTTGGTTTTAGTCCCTCCTTTGAGTTCTTTGATTTTTAAGTTACCTACAAGATCATGCCCTTTTTGATTCATACATCTAATCACTTATACAAATCCATAACCAAAATATTCCTCATGGGGTTCGGCCATACACCATGGCCGAACCCATGATCTTTCATTTTTACCCAAATTTACATTCCTTGCCATTGTTTCCATCACCTTATGTTTTAGGTCCATAAACATAAGTCCACAAAATATTACTTATGGGGTTCGGCCATACACCATGGCCGAACCCATGGTCCTTTAATTTCACTCCTTTGGCCATCATTTCCTTACATGGTAATCACATATTTAAGTTACCCATACTTGGGTCCATATATAATCCATACACCTAGTTACATAAATGGTTCATCAAATCAAGATATAATACCAAATGACCCATTTAAAAATGGTTCATGGGGTTCCGCCATACACCATGGCCGAACCCATGATGTCTCATTTTCCCGTCTTCTCCTTTAATTATTTACAATCTTTAATACATAACACAAGTCCCTCTATACGAAGTTTAATCATAACCTTAGGTCATCCTTTTCAACCCAAGACTCCATAATTCATCCATTACATTTCTTCATCGGGTTCGGCCTCATACTATGGCCGAACCCGTGGTCCATGGTTCTTTACCATTTACCACCTTTGAGACCTATTTTAAAATGATTAATATTATTCCATTGTTTCCCTCCTTTAGAACTCTTTAAAGTCACCAACATAAATCCATGTAACCTTTTAAAATTATCAATAGCCTTCCATGGGGTTCGGCCATATAACATGGCCGAACCCTATGGTTCATCACCTTCTCTCATAGATTAAATTAGCATGATCACATTCCTTGATGGGGTTCGGCCATACATCATGGCCGAACCTCATCCACCCCTTTTATCTTTGAGGATTCTTATACATAGAACTTAGGGTTTGGCCATGCAAAGGCCAAACCATGATCCTTGATCATCCACCATTTCCCATATGGTAATGCCTAAGTCCTTAGCCACAACAAGATTAGGGTTCGGCCATGCAATGGTCGGACCATGTTCCTTGACCATCTTACTTAATAAAACATCTCCTTGGGTACTTACCGATCCCGCGACTCCTCCGGTTTCCTTCTCTCCTTCATGTTCCTTTGATCTTCCTCTTCCTTAGCCTTTTCTTCCTCCTTGATCCTTGGCCAACTTGAGAAGTCTTGAGATGAAACTTCAAGAAGAGGGTTCGGCCAAGAGTGTGGGTTTGACACAGAGAGAGGCTTGAGATAGAAAACTCTTAAGTCTTTTCTCCTTTGTCCAAGAGAGTGGTCGGCCTTGAGAGCGGGAGAGAGTGAGATGAAGATCCACACTTGTTTTGTTCCAAATGAGGGTGGTCGGCCAAGGGTGTTGCCTTTTAGTAAAGCCCTTTTGTAACTCCCATAACTTATCACCTTCTCATTGATACCTACATTGGGGGTTTCATCCTTGAGATGAAACTCCCAACCGTTTGCCCTTTGGTTACCTTGTGTAACAACAAAACCGTCCCCTCCCATTAGTGACCCATGTGGGGGTTTCATCCATGAGATGAAGCTCCCATGATTCCAATGTGTGCTATGGGTTTGAATTGTGTAACCCCCAAAACCCTTTCATCTCCTCATCAATAAGCCTTTGGGGGTTTCATCCATGAGATGAAACACCCATGTCTCCAACGGTGTAAACCTTTGAGTTGGCTAATGTAACATCACAAAACCGTCACCTTCCCATTCATGATATACATGGAGTTTCATCCCATGAGATGAAACTCCCATGTTACCAACGTGTATCCTTGCATTGGTATTTGAAAAAACCAAAACTCCTCACCTCTCCATTAATGGTCCAAATTTGGGTTTCATCCATGAGATGAAACTCCTCCACTTCCAACGTGTAACTCCCAACTTGGGTCTCATGAGATGTATCTATCCACCTTCCCACTCCACATACTTGAAATTAAAGTTCCATTAGCTTCCGTTCAACTTAACCTTTTAACTCAACTCACTTCTTTAATTCAACTCTTTTAACTCAACTCACCTCTTTAATCCAACTCATTTAACTCACTTACAAAGCAATTCAATCACTTGATTCCATTCAAACTTAATTCAGCCCCAATTAAGTTAGGTTTGAACTCACTTGGTGGTCAACCAAGTCAACCATGACCCATTGGGTCCCAATTGGGCATTTTGACCCAATTAACAACCTTGACCCAATTAAATGCACCTTACTCATTTACTTTAAATTGAACCTTATACCATAATTGTTGGGTCTTAATTGGGCCATTGACCCAACACCTTATCCATTTAAGGTTCATATCCGTTAATTCACAATTTAAATGGCAAATTCCGTAAATATTGATAACTTGGAAATCTGGGGTGTTATGGAGGGTACTTGTTTCTGATTGTCAGCTGGTTCAATTTCCTATAATCCACACACATCCTAAGTGTACCATCCTTCTTTTTCACAAATAACACGGTTGCTCCCCAAGATGAAGAGATATTCCGGATGCATCCCAGTCTGAGTAACTCAACAATTTGTTTCTTCAGCTCAGACATCTCTGATGGGGCCATCCGGTAATGTGGCAATGATACTGGAGCGGTGCTAGGATACAACTTGATCTCGAAATCAATCTCCCTCTTTGGAGGCAAACTAGGGAGTTCTGTCGGAAATACCTCTGCATACCCTTTCACTACCGTAGGTCGCTCAGCCATTGGCGCCTTGTCTAGTTTGATGTTGTTTAGTACTAGACGATTCATTTATTCATGCAATCTCCTGGTCATTGGAATGCTCTGTCTCTCGGTATGTACCACATATTGTTTTCCCTCAGGTGACCAAAATATCACCCTGCGGTGATGGCAGTCAATGCTGGCTTGGAAGTTAACCAACCAATCCATGGCAAATGTGATTTCGAGTACGGATAGTTAAACTTAAACCTGAACCCAGCAAGTTCAGTGTCTACCGAAGTGCATATCAGACCAAGAGTTGTGTCTCCAATAGGGGATACAATAGTAAGTGCGGTGGACAGTTGTTGTACTAAAGTACCAGTAGCAGATATGAAGGCAGCAGATACAAAGGAGTAGGACGCTCTTGAATCAAATAATGCAAAAGCATAAGAACTACCAACTACTGTCATACCTTGAATCATCGAGTGATCCCCCATCTCTGGAGGAGGAGACTCCAGGGGTTTATTTCATCCTCCAGCCCGATCAACTCATTCACAAGTATCCAAGACGTACAACCAGACAGGACGGGCACCTAATCCGACAGGATCTGGACAGCTGTATACTTTACCTCCTCACCCAGAGACGGTGGATCACTCAGTGATTCAAGTTATGGCCGTAGTTGGTAGTTCCTGTGCTTTCGCATTATTTGATTCTGGAGCATCCCACTCATTTGTATCTGCTGCATTTATATCTGCTACTGGCACCTTAGTACAAAAATTGTCCACATCACTTACTATTGTATCCCCCATCAGAGACACATCATTGGGACTTAAACACTGAACTCGCTAGAATCAGATTTGAGTTCAATTATCTGGTACTCGAGATGACTGAGTACGACATCATTTTTGGCATGGATTGCTTGGCTAACTTCCAAGCCAGCATTGACTGCCATCTCCGCAGGGTGATATTTTGGTCACCCGAGGGAAAGCAATATGTGGTACATGTCGACAAACAGAGCATTACTATGACTAGGAGACTGCATGAAGAATTGAACCACCTTGTGTTGAACAACATCAGAATAGACAAGGCACTGGTGGCTGAATTGCCCGCGGTAGTAAAAGACTACGCGGAGGTATTCCCGACAGAACTTCCTAGCTTGCCACCCAAGAGGGAGATTGATTTTGAGATCAAGTTGTATCCTGGCACTACTCCGTGTCATTTCCGCATTACCGGATGGCCCCAGTTGAGATGTCAGAGTTAAAGAAGCAAATTGATGAACTGCTCAGACAAGGATTCATACGGAACAACACATCATCTTGGGGAGCCCCGGTATTATTTGTGAAGAAGAAGGACGGTACACTTCTGATGTGTGTAGATTTTAGAAAATTGAATCAGCTGACAGTCAGAAACAAGTACCCTCTACCCAGGATTGATGATCTATTCGATCAACTCAGGTGTTCCAGTCACTTCTCCAAGATTGATCTGATGTCAAGCTACCATCAAATCCGGGTTAGGGATGAAGACATAGAGAAGACAGCTTTCAGGACGCAGTATGGACTATATGAGTATGTGATCATGCCGTTTGGACTTACCAATGCACCAGTTGTGTTCATGGATCTGATGAATAGGATCTTCCGTCCTTTCTTGGACAAGTTTGTAATTGTCTTCATTGATGACATCCTGATTTATTTCAAAAGTCGGGATGAGCATGCTGAGCATTTGTAGATAGTCCTGGACACCCTGAAGAATAATCAGTTGTATGCCAAAGCAAGCAAATGTGAATTCTGGCTATCTGAGGTTAACTTCTTGGGGCATGTTATATCAACGGAAGGTATACCGTGGACCTGGCTAAAGTGACGGCAGTCAGAGAATGGAAAGCACCAAAGAATGTGGCCGAGAAACACATCTTTCTAGGATTGGCAGGTTACTATAGGAAGTTTATCATGGACTTCTCCAAGATTGCATCTCCACTTACCCGACTCACCCAGAAAGGAGTCAAATTTGAATAGTCTGATGTGTGCAACCGGAGATTCAAAGAATTGAAGGAGAGGCTTACGACTGCCCCTATTCTAATTTTGCCTGAAAGAGGCAAGGGCTATGAAGTATATTGTGATGCTTCAGGAGAGGGACTTGGGTGTTCTCTCACTCAAAGTCAACAAGTGGTGGCTTATGGTTCAAGACAGTTGAAAATTCATGAACACCACCGCCCCACGCATGATCTGGAATTAGCCGCAGTGGTCTTCGCTCTCAAAAGTTGGAGACACTATCTTTATGGCGAGAGGTTTGAAATATTTTCAGATCACAAGAGCCTGAAATATTTTTTTATTTAGAAGGAACTCAACATAAGGCAAAGTAGATAGATGGAATATCTGCAAGATTATGAGTTTGAGCTTCGATATCATCCTGGCAAGGCAAACAATTTGGTGGATGCCCTCAGCCACATGTCACATGCAACAGTGGCCAGTTTGATTAGGAAGGAATGGGAAATGCTGAATACCATTTGAGAGTTCAACTTGTATATCAAGAACCATGGGAGTATGTATAATCTGATCATACGGTCCAACATGGTTTCCAAGATTGAACAGGAACAACGGACAGATCTTGAAGTGGAAGAGATATGGGCTAAAATGTCTACTGGTGAGGTTATACTGGAATGGGAGTTACAACCAGGACAGGGTCTTTTATTCTGAGGTAGGGCATATGTGCCCCAGAGCTGTAGAAGAGAGTTATTAATCGAGGCACACCAAACCAAGCTCTCTATTCATCCGGGCAGCACCAAGATGTATCATGAATTGAAGCGACATTATTGGTGGCATGGACTCAAAAGTGTAATAGCCCGGATTTTTAAATCAATATAAATGTTGGCTATTATTTATTTTAATGATGGAAATTGGGAATTTTGATGGAATAGATGTTAAATGGATCAAAATTTGGGCAATGGCCCAAGTATGGTCCAATGGGCCATGGATTGGAATGAGTCCACTTAATTGGGTCAAGATGATTTAAGCTCTAAGGTAAATGGGTAAGAGATGAATTCAATTGGACCATGGGCCCAATGGTGATCCAATTAGTTGGAATGGATTTAATTAAATTTAAATCACCTAAGTTAGTGGTGAATAAATCAAGATGGCATAACCAAGTGGGACCCACCTCCACCTCATCAAGTGAGGTGGCATGTGGACCATGATTTAGGTGGGGCCGACCATCATGGTTGACTTGCTAAACCATGGATAAGTCAAAGGGAATTAAGGAGGATCAAGTAAATTAAGTTGAATTAATTAATGTAAAAATCACCTAAGCTAATCTTTATTAAACCTAGGTGACATGGCCGAATGGGGCCCACCTCCACCTCATCAAGTGAGGTAACGGGTAGGCTAAGAATTGGTGGGGCCGGCCACCATGGTTGACTTGGTCAACTATGGGTGGATTAATGGAGAAGAATCAATGAGATTAAAGGGGATTAAATGAGAATTAATTAACCTAAGTTGAGGATCCAATTAATTAAATAATTAGGTTAGTCAAATTGGGACAAATGAGGAGTCAAAGGGTAAGTCAATGGGTGGTTTCATCTCATTGAAACCACCCAGACCACTCAAAGAAACACAACCAAAACCATTGGCTAAGGGTGGTGGTTTCATCCCAAACACCACCACCAAAGGCATGTGAGCCCATACCCCTCTCCATGATGTTGGTCAAATGGACAAGATGGAAGACCAAACAACCTATCTAAGGACCCCAAAACCGTTGGCATGGTGGTGGTTTCATCCCAACCACCACCACTAAGGCATGTGAGCCCATGCTTGGTTGGTGAAGGGGAATGATGGTGGAGTCTAACCCAAGCAACCAAATGAGATGGGTTTTCATCTCATTCCTCAATCCCATTCTCATCTCACTCCCTCCCTCTCCCCCTCCCTCTCTTGACCGATCCATACACAAGGGAAAAGAAGAAGAAAAACTTAGAAGAAAAGAAGGAAAAACTAGGCTTGGCCGACCACCACTTCAAGACCTAAGTCTTGAGACATTTTTTCCCACCCTCTCCTCCTCTTCCTCTCTCAAAAACCCACTCCATCTTAGCCGAACCAAACCTTGGAGTTTTTCATTGGATCAAGCCCACATCTTGGCCGAACATCAAGGAGAAGAAGAAAGGAGAAAGGCTAAGTATCCAAGTGGAGAAAAAGAAGTCGGAGGAGCCGCCGGAGTGGTAAGTAATTCTCAACAAGAGTTTACATTTGTAATGGTTAAAAAGGTGATCATAGAGTCCATTTTCTTGGATTAAATGGTGGC
Organism: Chimonanthus praecox; assembly: GCA_022113865.1. Lineage (NCBI taxonomy): Eukaryota > Viridiplantae > Streptophyta > Magnoliopsida > Laurales > Calycanthaceae > Chimonanthus > Chimonanthus praecox. The sequence continues at coordinate 39,941,773 of CM039086.1, read as the reverse complement.
ATTATGGGCCATGGATCTAAAATCCATCCAAGGAAAGGATGAGAAATCGATAAACCCTAATGGGTGAGATAGGTTAAGAAAAATAAAAGACTATTGAGGATATTATGTATTTAAGGTTTATTAAAGCATGGAGATGTAAATTTTGAGGAATGATGGACCATAGGGTTCGGCCATGTAGTATGGCCGAACCCCATGGTAGTTGATTAAGTAAATTTTAAGGGGTTTTAAGGAAAGAAACCATGGAATAATGATTGATGATTTTAAGGTTTTAATGATTAAATGTTAGCAAAATTTTAAGGGTTTTAATGAGGGAAATCCATGGAGAAATGTGAATGGTTCTTATGTCCTCAAGAGTGGTAGATGAGGATAAACCATGAACCATGGGTTCGGCCATGGTGTATGGCCGAACCCTATGGTGATGTATTAGTAAATTTAATGGGTGTAAAATATAGAAAAATAATGGGGAATGTTGGTAGCTTTGATGGACTCAAAAATGTACCAAATGTTGATAAAAAAAGGGGTGATTTAAATGTATGATGGAATCCCCTCATGGAAGGACTTATGGTGGATCTAAATATGATGACAAGACCCAAGGAAAAATAAGGGAAAGACATCATGGGTTCGGCCATGGTGTATGGCCGAACCCATGACCCATTTGTGAGTCATTCTATGGACTAAGATTAAGGTATATGCATGTGGTTAAATTAATGGGGATTAGATTAAGTAAAGGGTTGTTTTTAATAATTTTATGTCATGGTTGATGGGTCATTAATGGATCCAAGTTTTATGGATCAATTATGGGTCTAAGGATGGAAAAATAAAATGAGGATTTAACCATGGAAGAGTAGTGGCAAAATCGTAAATATGGGCCAAAAATGAAGAACCATGGGTTCGGCCATGGTGTATGGCCGAACCCCATGGGGGATGATCATGGACTTAGGTATATTTAAGTTGACCTTATGGGTGGATCAAGGAAGCCTAGCGTTACTGGATTTTAAACCCACAAGATTAAGATGATTAAGGGATTAAATGGGACCCACAAACCTAATTAGTAGTCGGCCATGGGGTATGGCCGAACCCCACTAAGGCATGTGTTAGGGACTTAATCATAGATAAAACATGGGCTGATTATTGATATGTAATAAGGTATCGGACATCGCAAGCGGTGCGCGATTGGTGACCGGATTTGTGGACGGAAAACGTAAAGGGACATTAGTCGGTATTCGGTAGGATTCCTACCTTATTGTAAGCCATGGATCATGTGTTATGTAATTGTTTTCCTTGATTTATTTTGGTAATCATGTGATTGTTTTAAGATGGGTTTTAAGGCTATGAATTATATATTACATGGCATATTGCATTTACATCTCATGCATAGCATGGGAGGGATAATAATGGAACCGGAGTCCATGCTCCGTCGGGGCGACCGAGAAGCAAATATGGGGATATCTTGATGTGTTTCATCCATCAAGAGGGGTACTATGAGATATAACCGGAGTCCATGCTCCGTCGGGGCGACCGAGAAGTAAGCATGGGGATACCTTGATGAGGCTTCGCCATCAAGGGGGATACCTAGTGTTGATCATATCTTGATGAGGCTTTTTCATCAAGAGGGACATGGCATAATGATAGTATGGATGATGGGTGGGACTCATGACATTGACACCCATGGCATGGCATTGATTTTATGGTTTTTGTTATATTATTCCCTATATGCATTGTTATCACTAATCCATGTGTTGGCCCTACTTGGAGTACCTACTAGGCGCGTTGTCTAACGCCCTACTTCTACTTTAGATGACAACAAAGGAAACGGAGGACGTGACAGGAGCCAAGCGTAGGAGCTTGGGAAAGCGGGCTAGATGTTTACTTAAATTTATTTTGGAATGTAATTTGAGTAACTTAGCTCGTCGGACTGTAATAGTTTAGATTACTTGCTATGGTTTGGACTTTATTTTGGACATTATGATTTTGAGGTATTTTAGTAATTTAAGTAACATACGTCCTTGCTATCTAAAATTGGTAGGATAGTCTCTATTATAATTCCGCATTTAGTTATTTTCCACGAGCTTACTTTCTACGTGTGAACCGTTCTCATGGACTTCGTTCTATGCACACGTAGGGTTGGCCAGTTAAGGGCCGGGCTTTAGAAGCTCGGGCTTAACTCGCGTCGTGACGTCCCACGCTCTTTGTCCCTCTTATTTCAAAAAAAAAAAATAGACTCTGATTTTCGGATAATTAAATTTAAGCGAGTGAAAAGGGCGGGGCATTATAGTTGGTATCAGAGCGAAATCGGAAGAATGAATCTTTCAAAGTAAGATTAAGACGGTTTTATGTCTCACTGACAGATAAAAATCCCAACTGACCGACTCTTCGGAGTCCGCTGCACGGGGGCCGAATTAATTTACTTTGTTAGACTCAGACTGAAGCATTCAATCTGAGAGCAACATTGAAGAAAAGCAATGATAGAAAGGGAAGGACAATCACTCTAAGATGGATTTATCAAACATAGCAAAATAGGAAAAATTTCCCCGATTTCACCAAATTGAACAAAACATTTGATATTTAGGAAGTTTTCCCCAAAACTAAGTATGCATATTTGGCAATTTTCCCCAAAAATTGGAAAGGAATAAGTGACACTTAGGAAGTCTTCCCAAAACTAAGTATGTTTATTTGGCAAATTTCCCCAAGTTGAGAAAGAACATTTGATACATAGGCAAAATGAGAATACATCATGATTTCCCCAATTTGAGAAATGCTACATGATACTTGGGAAGTTTTTCCCCAAAAATATAAGAGTGCTTATTTGGTAATTTTCCCCAAAATACGTAAACACAAAACTTTATGAAGGAACTAAGTCAATAAATGATTTTCGATGACTTAGGAAATGCCTCCAAAGAGAAGGACTCGCCGAAACTCATAGGTAGAGGAAGAGGTGCCACCACCTCATAAGGAAGAGGAGGTACAACCGCCTCATCAAGAGGAGGGACAAAATAGTGTGAACCTCTACCTGTTGTGCCTCCCGAGTTGAAAGAATTGGTTCAAGCGGTGGTCACCTCTGTCCTTCAACCACACTTGAGCGGGAATGCGACCGCCAGCGACACCAGCAATCGGAACATGGTTAGAGATTTCCAGCAACAACGCCCTCCCTACTTCAAGGGAAAAGAAGGGGCTGTCGGAGCAGAACATTGGTTGAAAAAGATCACTCAGATCTTGACTCTGCTTCAGATTTCCAGTCATGCTGACAGGATCTTACTGGCTACATCTCAACTGATCGAGGATGCCGGTAATTGGTGGGAGGTTGTAGAAAAACAGCAAGCACTTGTGCCAGAAAGGGAAAGGACTACAATGACATGGGAATGGTTCTCAGCTACCTTTCTGGAACAGTATTTTCCTGAGGAGGAGAAAGAGCGCCGGACTCAAGCCTTCCTATCATTGATACAAGGCACTATGACAGTGGCAGAATATCACAGGGAATTCCTTAGTCTATCCTGTTATGCATTTTATATGGTGGATACCGAGTATGGGAGGGCCCGTAAGTTTGAGCGGGGCCTTCGGCCGAGCATTAGAAAAAAGGTGACAATATTCAAGGCAGCCACACTGGCTGAGGTGGTCAGCAAGGCCATTATAGCAGAGCGAGAGTTGAATGAGATGGTGCGGTTTGACAACCACCGAGGACAGAGTGGGAGGGGTGCATTTCAGCCCAACAAGAAGTTCCGCCCGAACTTTAGCAGACCCTCACTTTCCACTTGATCTACAGGGGGCTTTTGCCCCAATCATCCCTCCCCATCAGCATCAGTCACTCAGGTTCCACGGGGTGGGAACACATGCTACAAGTGTGGCCAACAGGGCCACTTCAAAAGGGAGTGTCCACAGATTAGCAGACCCTCTCACTTCAGCGGTCCTTGCCACCCTCCAGCTAGACCAACTCAGTCACGAGGAGGCAGGACATACAATCAGAAAGGGTGGGCGCCACACCCTACAGGATCGGGACAACTTTTTACCTTAGCTCCTCCAGCAGCAGTGGATCACTCGGTGATTCAAGGTATGGCCGTAGTTGGTACTGCTTCACTATTTGATTCTGGAGCTTCCCATTCATTTGTATCTGCTGCATTCATATCTGCAACGGGCACATTAGTACAAAAACTATCCACATCACTCACTATTGTATCCCCCGTCGGAGACACATCTTTGGGACTTATATGCATAGCAGTGAACACTAAACTCGCTGGATTCAGATTCGAGTTCAACTATTTGGTGCTCGATATGGCTGAGTACGATGTTATTTTTGGCATGGACTGGTTGGCTACATTTCAGACCAATATTGATTGCCATCTTCGTAGGGTAATATTTTGGTCACCCGAGGGAAAGCGGTATGTGGTGCATGCTGACAGACAGGGCATCCCTAGAAGGCTGCAGGAAGAGTTGAACCACCTTGTCTTAAACAACATTAGATTAGACAAGGCACCAGTGGCTGAACTTCCAATGGTAGTGGCAGACTATGCTGAGGTATTCCCAACAGAGCTCCCTGGTTTGTCACCCAAGAGGGAGATAGACTTTGAGATCAAGTTATATCCCGGCACTGCTCCATATCATTGCCACATTACAAGATGGCACAAACTGAGATGACCGAGTTGAAGAAGTAGATTGATGAACTGCTTAGACTGGGCTTTATTCGGAACAGCACATCAGCATGGGGAACCCCAGTATTATTTGTGAAGAAGAAGGACGGTACCCTTCGGATGTGTGTGGACTACAGGAAGTTGTACCAGTTGACTATCAGGAACAAATACCCCTTCCCAGGATTGACGATCCGTTTGATCAACTTAAGGATTCCTCTCACTTCTCCAAGATTGATCTGATGTCTGGGTATCATCAAATCTGAGTTAGGGAGGAGGACATAGAGAAGACAACTTTCAGGACACGGTATGGTCTATATGAGTATCTAGTCATGCCATTTGGACTTACTAATGCACCGGCTGTATTCATGGATCTGATGAACAGGATCTTCAATCCTTACTTGGACAAGTTTGTGATTGTATTTATTGATGACATCCTGATCTATTCCAAAAGTCAGGAGGAACATGCTGAGCACTTGTAACGCGCACCCCTTTTTCACTCGCTTTTCGAAAATCAGAGTCTAATTTTTTTTTTTTTGAAATGGAGAGTGAGAGAGGGCGCGGACGTCACGACGCGAGTTAAGCCCGAGCTTCTAAAGCCCGACCCTTAACTGGCCAACCCCACGCGTGCGCGGAACTAAGTCCACGGGAACGGTTCACGCGTAGGAAGTAAGCTCGCGGAATATAATTACATGCGGAACGTTATAATAGAGACTATCCTACCGGTTTTAGATAGAAAGGAAGATACAATATTGAATTACCAAAATGCCCCTATGTTCATATTTATATCATTATAATCGTCCATAAGTAAAGTCCAAACCATCGCAAGGAATGCAAATTATACAGTCCGACGAGCTAAGTTACTCAAAATTACATTTCCAAAATATAAACTTAAATAAACTAAGAATGCGCTTCCCAAGCTCCTAAGCTTGGCTCCTGTCATGTCCACCATTTCCGCCAATCCCCTGTGTCGTCAGCTAGGGTAGAAGTAGGGCGTTAGTCAACGCGCCCAGTAGGACTCTGAGTAGGGCTAGCACATGGATTAGTGATAACATGCATACCGATACAATAAAATATAACAAAATAAGCATGTAATGAATGCTATGCCATGGGTGCCTATGTCATGTGTCCCACCCATCATCCGTATGATCATACAATGTATTGTCCTCATGTTTGCTTCTCGGTCGCCCCGACAGAGCATGGACTCCGGTTATAGCCCTGAGGCTATCCCCATATCTGATTCTCGGTCGCCCCGACGGAGCATGGACTCCGGTTATAGCCCTCAGGCTATCCCCATGTCTGATTCTCGGTCGCCCCGACGGAACATGGACTCCGGTTTCATTATTTTCCCGCCTATGCCATGCATGAAATGTACATGCATTATGCTATGTAGTATATAGATAAACCATAAATTTAATATACCATACATAGCCATATAATGCATAATGTTAAAATATAATCCATAACACCATCATATAATTCATAAATTAAAACTCATCATAATACAAGTCCCATAATCATCAAAATAGATTAAAATAAACATCACATATCCACGGCTTACAAAGAGGTAGGAATCCTACCGAATACCACGTAGCGTTCCGTTACATTTCCGTTCGATAATCCGGTCGCCGATCGCGTACCGTTTGCGACGTCCCGATACCTTATTTACACAATCACCGAATTAGTCCATACTTTATCCATGATTAAGTTCCTAACTGATCATAACCCTAGATCCATTTAATGATCCGTAAATATATTACAAGTTTATCAAAAATCGGCCCTTAACTTAGTCCATTATCCATTGGTTAGAACACATACATAAGTCCGATTTTGGCCATTTCAAATATTCCAATGAGCGAGCCTAAAACGCAGCATCTATACGTTTCGTTTCATCATTCGTAATATCCGATTTCATGTCTAATCCCCATATGGTTCGGCCATGTACCATGGCCGAACCTACGGTTCTTCAATGTGGCACTTATTTACCGTTTTGCCATTCCTCTCCCATGGTTCTATCATCCATTTATTTATGTACATTCTAAGTCCAAATATTTATTCATACTTAGATCCATTTGATCATGACCTAGTATCATAAAATCAGCCACCTATTATTTAATTTTGAAAAACATTTAATCCTATATGTCCTTTCACATTTGGCCCTAAAGGTGGCCCACAAAATGGGTCATGGGTTCATTTTACCCCCTTTAATTCCTATCTCTAATGAATTTAAATTATCCATTTAAGTCCCCATTTTTCATCCTTTTAAAACATCACATATCATAAAAATCCATTAACATCTATTATTCCTCTCCATCATTTTAAAATCACCAATCACCACCATAGGGTTCATGGCTCACCTTTATGGATGCCATTTTAAAGACTAATGTTTTGTCCCAAAAATAATCCATTTTAAAATCACTAACCTTCATTCATTTTGGCCCTTTAAAAACCCATATCATACACTTTGTAAATCCATTTAAATTTTACCATTTACTTGACCAAATTTCCTTTTGTTTAACCACATATATAAACCATAACTTAGCCACCAAATGACCTAAAAACATGGGTCATGGGTTCGGCCATACACCATGGCCGAACCCATGATGTCTTTCCCTCATTTTTACCTTGGATCTTTAATCACATTTAAAGTCCATTTACACCACCAATCACTTCCTCACTATCTCCATAATTCAAAATATTTAATCCACTACTTCCATCCTTTAATACCCATTTAAAAATCACATACCATACTCATAGCTTTCAAACCTTAGAAACCATTAACCATTGAGCATTTAAGAGTCCTAACCCTCATGGATCACTAACCATGGGGTTCGGCCACCTTGTATGGCCGAACCCTATAGTCCATGATTTCTTTAAAACATCATAGCTCCATTTAAATTAAATCATCCATTTAAATCACCATTTAAATCCCATTTAAACATCACATTCTATACTCAATAAATCCATTTAAATCTATCATTTTTCTCCATTATCTTTAAACCTTATAATCTTAATAAATTACCCATTATTCACCATGGGGTTCGGCCATGCTACATGGCCGAACCCTATGGTCATCCATTCATTCCATTCTATGCCTTTCAAGGCCATGAAAGATCATTCATATTTTCATGAAATTTCTTATTTTAAAAAAAATCATCAATCACTTAGCATTTATGAACCCTAACCCTTTCTCCATATTTTTCCATAATTCCATCATCCATCATCTACTTACCCACCATGGGGTTCGGCCATGCTACATGGCCGAACCCTATGGCTCACAATTCTTCCAATTTTTATACAATCCCATGCTTAAAAATTTAAATGCAAACTATCCATAATCCATTTCTTAGCCTTCCATTTGATGGATCTTAGATCCTAGGCCCATGATGTTTTTGGCCATTATCTAAAAAATGGATTCCATTTTTTAACCATAAACAAAAATCTAAACTCTTGTTTAGAAATACTTACGGATCTGACGGCTCCTCCGGTCTTTCTTTCTCCTCTTGATTCCCTTAGCCTCTTTTCTTCTTCCTCTCCTTGTTTGATCGGCTTGATGTGCTTGATCAATGGTGAAACATGTTTGGATCGGTTAATGTAGATGGGGTTTAGGTTGAGAGAGGGAGAGTATGGAGATGAGGGAGAGATCTTCACGGGTCTTGGTGGCCCAAAGCTTGCCTTCTCCTTCTCTTTTCTTCTCTTCTCTTCCTAAGTTTTTCTTCTAAATTTTTTCTTCTAAATTTTTTCTTCTTCCTTAGTGTATGGGACTGTTTTGAGAGTGGAGAGAGAGATGGAATGAAGTGTGTTTGTTTGCAAAGAGATGGAGATGGGTGGAGTAACCTAGACTAATTAATTTTCCTCACCAACCAACATGGCATTAATGGTGGTGGTTGGGAACCATCATCCTTAGCCCATGGTTTACATTTTGTGTTTCTTTAAGTGGTTTGTGTTTGTTGAAGTGGTTTTTGACCATTTGACCATTTTAATTTTTAGGTTAATTAACTTAGATCAACTTGATCCCTAGGTTAATTTAATTAACCATTTTCCACTTAATTTAATCTCATTAAATTCCCTCTATGATCCACCCATGGTTGACCAAGTCAACCATGGTGGTCGGCCCCACTACTCTTGGGTTCACACACCACCTCAATGGGTGAGGTGGAGGTGTGCCTCATTGGCCATGTTACGTTGGTCCATTTATCACCTAACTTAGGTGATTTAAATTTTATTAAAGGTATCCCTCTTATTGGATTACCATTGGGCCCATGGCCCAATTAAATTTTTGTCTTACCCATTGGAAAGATTCTAATTTAATAACCATTCTCCATAATTAAATAGTTTTCTAAATTTAAACTCCACCTTCCAATTATCATACATTAAAATTACCATAACCACTCCATGGGGTTCGACCATACACCATGGCCGAACCCTTTGGTTCACAATCCTCCTTCTACAAATTATTAAACATTGACCTTACATTTAATCCATTAAAACCATACATTAACCGTAATCCTTCCCAATTCTCTTCCATAAAATAATCACTAACCTTTCATGGGGTTCGGTCCTTTACCATGGCCGAACCCATATGGTTTATCAACCTCTTCTTAAACCATTTTAAATCCCTTTTAAAACATGCATAATCAGCCCATGATTTTCATCATTAAAATTCCATAATTAAACCATGCTTTTCCATGGGGTTCGGCCATACACCATGGCCGAACCCTATGGTCCATTCTTTCCATTATAATCATCATATTCATCCCTCAATCTTCTTCCATGGGGTTCGGCCATACACCTTGGCCGAACCCTATGGTTCCTTATTTCATTAAAACAAAAACATCTAAACCACTTACCGGTTCCGCGATTCCTTCGGTTTTCCTTTGGTTGATCTTTCTCTTCCAATATTTTTCTTCCTTCTTGATCTTTCCCTTTGCTAGCCGACCTCTCCTTTGTGTATGCCGTGAATGAAAACTTGAGAGAGAGAGAGAGAGAGAGAGAGAGAGAGAGAGAGAGAGAGAGAGAGATAAAATTCAGCTAAGGTGTTATGCCATGCGCCCCTCCCTCTTTCTTTGATAAAATCTTCCAATTAAACCAAACTTATAAGGTGTCATGCGCCCTTTCCCTCTTTTAGATGATTTTATGTGCATATCATAGATATGGAAATCCCTATAATCAGCCATGCATTCTTTATTACATCTTTCAATTTAGCAATCCCCTTTTTAAAAATTATTCTATCACCACATGCGCCTATCTCATGAATAAGCATGTCTCCCACATGGCCATGCATCCTTTTATTTAATTCTTAGATATCTCATCTCATCCATGCGTGTGGTTCATCTTTAGAAGGTGTCACAATTGTAATTGCCGTGCACCCTTTGTTTGTTTAATCATTGTCGTGTGTCTCTCTTCTAATAATACCCCATTAGCTAATCTTAGAAGGTGCTGAGATAGCCAATCCCCTATGCCGTGTATTACCCTTTTAAAAAATATGCTAGCACATGCGCATATCTTAAACATGCAATGTCACACACGGCCATAAGTAATTTCTATTTAATCTTAGGTATCTTCTCAATATATTTTAGCATATCACATGGATTGCATATCTCATACACGACCATAATTCCTTGATTTCTTGAGAGAAAATCTTAGCTTCTATGCATGTGTGTCAACCTCATCCAAACCGTCCCTTATTTATATTGCATTACTAATTTAATTCAACCTCATTAAATTAGGCTTGAACCCACTTGGTGGTCATCCAAGTTAATCATGACCCATTGGGCTCCAATTGGGCATTTGACCCAAATAAACAACCTTGACCCAATTAAACACATCTTACCCATTTATTTTAAATTGAACCTTATATCATATCCGTTGGATCTTAATTGGGCAATGACCCAACATTTTACCCATCTAAGGTCCATATCTAAAATTCATAAATTAAATGGGTAATTTCCGTAAATATTTATAACTTGAAAATCCGGGGTGTTACAAGGAAAGACTTTAGTTTTCATTTCATTCTCTCCCTCTCCCTCTCCCTCTTGGCTATTACACCTCTCAAGACAAGAATACTTAGAGTATTTTTCATCACTTTCTCTCTCACACAAAGCTGAATCACTTCTCATAGTCAAGGGAAAAACACTTGGAGTCTTTATCCTAATCTTCTCTCTTTCTCCCTCTCTCTAATCTATACTCTTGGCCGAACCACTCCAAGAGAGTTTAATCAAGACCATCATCGGCCAAAGATCAAGAAGGAAGGAAAGAGAGGCTAAGGAAGGAAAGGAGCAAGAAGGAGTGAAAGAAACCGGAGGAGGCGCGGAATCAGTAAGTGTTCGATAAATTGCAAAAATATGAAAAAGGTGGTCAAGGACATGGTTCGGCCATTGCATGGCCGAACCCTGATTTTATTATGGAGGGATGTTTATAATTTTAATGTAACGCCCGCCCCATTTTCACCGAAATCAGAGTCTAATTTTTTTTTTGAAATAAAAGAAGTGACAACAGGCGCGGACGTCATGACGCGAGTTAAGTCCGAGCTTCTAAAGCCCGTCCCTTAACTGGACAACCCCACGCGTGGGCGGAACGAAGTCCACGAGAATGGCTCACGTGTAGGAAGTAAGCTCGCGGAATATAATTAGATGCGGAACGTTATAATAGAGACTATCCTACCAATTTTTAGATATAAGGGAAGATACATCATTAAATTACTAAAATACCCCTATGTTCATAATTAAGTCTCCAAATGATAACGTCCAGAGTATAGTCAAACCATAGCAAGAAATAATAATTATTACATGCCGACAAGCTAAGCTACTTAAATTACATCTTTCCCAAAATAGAACTTAAATAAACAAAGTAGCCGCTTTCCCAAGCTCCTAAGCTTGGCTCCCGTCGCTTTCACCGTTTCGGCCGTCTCCTGCGTCATCAGCTAGGGTAGAAGTAGGGCATTAGACAACGCGCCTAGTAGGACTCCGAGTTGGGCTAGCACATGGATTAGTGATAACAAGCATACCGATAATAATATAATAAAACCATATGATGAATGCCATGCCATGGGTGCCTATGTCATGTGTCCCACCCATCATCCATATCATCCTAAAATATCATATCCCCCTTGACGGCAAAGCCTCGTCAAGGTGTCCCCATGTTTGCTTCTCGGTCGCCCCGACGGAGCATGGACTCCGGTTATAGCATATCAAGCCATCCCCATGTTTGATTCTCGGTCGCCCCGACGGAGCATGGACTCCGGTTATAGCATCTCAGGCTATCCCCATGTTTGCTTCTCGGTCGCCCCGACGGAGCATGGACTCCGGTTTCATTATTTTCCCGCCCATGCCATGCATGAGATGTAAGTGCATTATGCTATGTAGTATATATATAATTCATATCTTTAATATAAAATCCATGGCATTGAAATATAATCCATAGCCTTAAAAATATCATCCATAGCATTAAAATATAATCCATATCATTTGAAATATCATCCATAGCATTAAAGTATAATTCATAGCATTTAAAACCCATCTTAAGATAAATCACATAATTTCTAAAATAAAACAAGGAAACCATCACATACACATAATCCACGGCTTACAAAAAGGTAAGAATCCTACCGAATACCACTTAGCATCCTGTTACGTTTTCGTTCGATAATCCGGTCGCCGATCGCGTACCGTTTGCGACGTCCCGATACCTTATTGTACATTTACCAAATTAGTCCATATTTTATCCATGATTAAGTCCCTAACTGATCACAAACCTAGATCAATTCTGTAACGCCCGGCCCTTTTTCACCCGCTTTCTAAAAATCAGACTCTATTTTTTTTTCAAATAGAAGAGTGAGAGAGGGCGCGGACGCCACGACGCGAGTTAAGTCCGAACTTCTAAAGCCCGACCCTTAACTGGCCAACCCCACGCGTGCGCGGAACTAAGTCCACGAGAATGGTTCACGCGTAGGAAGTAAGCTCGCGGATTATAATCATTGCGGAACATGATAATAGAGTCTATCCTACCGGTTTTTAAATAGAAGAGAAGATACAACATTAGTACCAAAATACCCCTATGATCATATTTATATCACCAAATGTAATTGTCCATAAGTAACGTCCAAACCATCGCAAGAAATGTAAATTTATACAACCCGACAAGCTAAGTTACTTTAAAATTACATCTCCAAAATGTAAAGGTAAATAAACTAAGACTGCGTTTCCCAAGCTCCTAAGCTTGGCTCCTGTCATGTCCACCGCTTCTGCCATCCCCTGCGTCATTAGCTAGGGTAGAAGTAGGGCGTTAGTCAACGCTCCCAGTAGGACTCCGAGTAGCGCTAGCACATGGATTAGTGATAACACGCATACCGATACAATAAAATATAACAAAATAAGCATGTAATGAATGCTATGTCATGGGTACCTATGTCATGTGTCCCACCCATCATCCGTATGATCATACTATGTATTGTCCCCATGTTTGCTTCTCGGTCGTCCCGACAGAGCATGGACTCCGGTTATAGCCCTCAGGCTATCCCCATGTTTGATTCTCGGTCGCCCCGACAAAGCATGGACTCCGGTTTCATTATTTTCCTGCCCATGCCATGCATGAGATGTAAGTGCATTATGCTATGTAATATATATGTAATCCATATACTTAACATATCATACATAGCCATATAATGCATAATATTAAAATATAATCCATATGATTCGTAACTTAAAACTCATCATAAGATAAATCATAATCATAAATCCATCATAAGCCAAATCAAAATAATTTAAAATACCATCACATATCCATCGCTTACAAGTCGGTAGGAATCCTACCGAATACCACGTAGCGTTCCGTTACGCTTCCGTTCGATAATCCGATCGCCGATCGCGTACCGTTTGCGACGTCCCGATACCTTATTACATTTACCGAATTAGTCCATACGTTTATCCATGATTAAGTCCATAATTGATCCATCTACTTAGACCCATTAATGGCCATTAATTATGTTACTATTTTATCGAAAATCAGCCCTTAACTTAGCCTCATTTTCCGTGGTTTAAAACACATACATAAGATCCGATTTTGGCCATTTCAAATATTCCAATAAGCAGCCTAAAATGCAGCATCTATACGTTTCGTTTCATCATTCACATTGTACCGAATTTTACTTCGAACCCACGGTTTTTCAATGTGGCTAATATTTGCCGTTTTGCCTCTCCCTCTTCCATGTTTAAACATTCACCCATTCAAGTCTATTTTAAGTCTAAATTTCATCCATAACTTAGACTCATTTATGATTCCATAACATATCTAAAATCAGCCACCTATTATTTAATTTAAAAAAAAACATTTAATCCCATATGTCATTTCATATTTGGCCCTAAAGGTGGCCCACAAAGGGATCATGGGTTCGGCCATACACCATGGCCGAACCCATGGTACCCTATCTCCCTTCTTTTGGGTCCATTTTGTCTCATTTAATCCTATCACCAATGAATTTTAATTTATTCATTTAAGTCCCCATTCTCATCCCATTTAAAACCTCACATATCATTTTCATAAATCTATTAAAATCTAGCATTCTTCTACATCATTTTCCATTTATTAAAACCACTAATCACCACCCTAGGGTTCACCTTTATGGATGCCATTTTTCAAAGACTAATGTTTTGTCCCAAAAATAATCCATTTTAAAATCACTTACCATACTCATAATTTTCAAACTTTAGAAAACATTAACCATTGAGCATCTAAGAGCCCTAACCTTTATAGATCACTAACCATAGGGTTTGGCCACCTTGTATGGCCGAACCCTATAGTCCATGATTTCTTTAAAACATCATACCCCCATTTGAATTAAATCATCTATTTACATCACCATTTTCATCCCATTTAAACATCACATTCTATACTCAATAAATCCATTTAAATCTAGCATTTTTCTCCATTATCTTTAAACCTTATAATCTTAATAAATTACCCATTATTTACCATGAGGTTCGGCCATGCTACATGGCCGAACCCTATGGTCATCCATTCATTCCATTCTATGCTTCTAAACCCTATTTAAAATCACCTATTTAAATCACTTGAAAATAATTATCATAAATCATTCTCCAACATTTTAAACCTTCTAACCTTAATAAAATCATCAATTACTTTGCATTTAGGAAACCTAACCTTTTCTCCATATTTTTCCATACTTCCATCATCCATCATTTAATTTGCCACCATGGGGTTCGGCCATGCTACATGGCCGAACCCTATGGCCCAAAGTTTCCTCACAAATCCATAACAATTATTTTAAATACTTAACATCCCTAATCCATTACTTAATCCATTCCTCCATTTTTATCCATTTCTTATCCTACCTTTTGATGGATCTTAGATCCATGGCCCACAACGTTTTTGGCCACATTTAGTCTAAGAAATGGATTCCATATCCTAAAAAAAATAAAATCTTGTTTTAAGAAAATCTTACCACCCGACGACTCCTCCGGTCTCTCTCTTTGCTTCTCCTCTTGCTCTCCTTAGTCTTCTCTTCTCTTCTTCTCCTTGATGTACGGTTAAGATGAGCTTGATCAACGGTGAGATATGCTTGGATCGGCTATGGTAGATGGGGTTAGATTGAGAGAGGGAGGGGGGAAGGTGATGGAAAACAAGATCTTAGCCTTTGATCTTGAAGGGGTGGACCAAGGCTTGCTCTCTCCTTCTCTTTTCTTCTCTTCTTCTAAGTTTTCTTCTTTTTTTCTTTCCTCCAATGCATGGGACGGTTTCTAAGAGTGGGAGGGAGAGATAGAGTGAAAAATGTTTGTTTGAAATGAGATGGAGATGGTTGGAGTAGCCTTCACTCAAACATTAACTTCCTCACCAACCAAGCATGGGCTAGCATGACTTTGGTGGTGGTGGTTGAGACCCAACCACCAAGTATGGCTCCCTTGTCCTCTTTAACTTGTCTATGTTGACCCTAATTAATCAACCTAATTAGTTAAGTTAAGTCCTCACTTAGGTTAATTAATTTCCATTCAATTTAATTCCATTAAATTATCTATCTAATAAATCCACATGGTTGACCAAGTCAACCATGGTGGACGGCCCCCACCTATACCTACCCCACCCGCCACCTCACTTGATGAGGTGGAGGTGGGCCCCACTTGGCCATGTTATTTTAATTCCATTGATTTTAACTTAGATAATTTTACAATAATTTTAATCAATTTAATTTACTTTAATCCACCTTAGTCTTCTTAAATTTATCCATGGTTGACCAAGTCAACCATGATGGTTGGCCCCACTTTTTTCCTTGGTCCACACGCCACCTCAATGGGTGAGGTGGAGGTGGGCCCCATTTGGCCATATTACTTAATCTTGATACATCTTAACTTAGATAGTTTTTAATTATCTAATCTATTTAATTTATGTTAATTGGATCACCATTGGTTCCATGGCCCAATTATATTTTGTCTTTCCCATTTACCTTAGGGTTGGAACCGATTTTTGATCCATTGGGCCCCACCTGGCTATCGGGCCCACTTTGACCATCGTTGACCCGCTTAGTCCTCATTGACCCATTAAATGGATTTCATCCAATCCATGGCCCAATTGGGCCATTCTCGGACCCTTGTCCCAACTTTTGATCCATTTGGTATTCCATCATGTCAAAATTCAAATTAAAATCAATAAATGCCAACTATATATTGATTCGAAAATTCGGGCTATTACACATTCAATGATCCCTAACCATGTTATAAGATCATTAAAAATCAACCTTTAACTTAGCATCATTTCCATTGATTTAAATACATGCATAATTCCAAGTTTTAGCCCATTAAACATTCTCATTTGTGAGCCTAAAACGCAGCAACCCTAAATTTCATTTAATCACTCATAATGTCATCTTAATGTACCCAAGTTCATGTCCAACCGACATGGGGTTCGGCCATGTACCATGGCCGAACCCATGGTTCCTCAATTGGCCAATAATTACGGTTTTGCCACTAGACTTCCATGGTTTAATATTCCCTCCATCCATGTACATTTTTGTCCATAATTCATCCACATACTTAGTTCCATTAATGATTTAATGATCATGACATAATATCCCTAAAATCAGCCACTTAACTTAATTAAATTTGCAATCATCTAATCCCATACATAATCCAATATTTAGTCCATAACATGACCTACAAATGGGTCATGGGTTCGGCCATACACCATGGCCGAACCCATGATGCCTATTTTCCATTTTTCTTGGGTCCGTTCTACCTCATTTGTCCTACCATAAATAAATTTAAATCATACATTTAAATCACCCTTTCATAACCATCATGAGATGTACTTTGGTCCATTTAATTTAACCATCATTCCATTTTATTTTCCATGGTTCCAAGACCTCATGTTTTCCTCAAAGTCTCCCCATGGGGTTCGGCCATGGCATGGTCCATAATTTTATTTTAAAAGCCTCATTTTCACTCATTTAAAACCTTGTTTAAAATACCTAAAAAAAAATCCACTTAATTACCATTAACCTTCTTCATTAATTTCCATACTTTCATAACCATTTAACTCATCATTCCATCACCATAGGATTTGTGATTCACCATTTTTCCTAGCTTCTTGAGGCCACAACATCATTCACACACTCCATGATTTTTCCTCATTAAAACCCCTATAAAATTTTTCCAACATTTAATCATTTACAATCCTAAAAATCATAATCATTCTCCATAGTTTTAAACCTTAAAACCCCAATTAAATTCATCCACCATTTACCATGGGGTTCGGCCATACTACATGGCCGAACCCTATGGCCCATCAATCCATTCAAAATCCATGTTTCCATGCTTAATCCATTTAATTCCATAACCTCCTTAATCATTTTATTTTTCTTAATCTGTCTCTTCCATTTCATCCATTTCTCATCTTATCATTGGATGGATCTTAGATCTAAGGCCCATAACATTTGTGGCCACCATTCATTCTAAGAAATGGATTTCATTAACACATCTTAACCTTTAAAAATATAAATTCTTGTTTAAGAATTCCTTACCACACCGACGACTCCTCCGGCCTTTCTTTGCTCCCGTCGGACTCCTTGGCCTCCTTTCTCCTTCTTCTTGATCTTTGGTCGGCCAAGATGCTTGATCAATGGTGACACCCTCCAAACTTAGGATCGGCCAAGGTAGGGTTAGATTTTGAGTGAGGGAGAGGGGAGGAGGGGATGGAAAATCATCTCAAGCTTGGGTCTTGAAGTGGTGGTTGGCCAAGCCTAGTTTTTTCCTTCTTTTCTTCTAAGTTTCTTCTTCTTTCTTGGTGTTTTCCTTGGGAGAGAGAGAGAGAGGACGGTTTTGGGAGAGTGAATGAAGAGATGGAGATGAGTGGTAAAGTAGAAACCATTCAATCCTTGCTTCCTTAGCCCACACACTTCCAGATGGCCTTCACCCACCAAGCATGGCTCATTTGTCCTTGGTGGTGGTGGTTGAGACCAAACCACCACCAAGCCAACGGTTTTGGCCCCTTAAGAGAGAGTGGTTTGGTCTTCCCCCCTTTGACCACTTGACCATATGATGAGGGGTATGGGTCCCCATACCTTGAGTGGTGGTGGTTGAGATGAAACCACCACCCTAAGTCCATGGTATTTTTGTGTTTCTTTGGGTGGTTTCAATGGAATGAAACCACCATTTGACTTGCCCCTTTGACTTATTCATTTGACCCTAATTTGACCAACCTAATTAATTAAATTAAATCCTTACTTAGGTTAATTAATTCCATTAAATTCTCTTTCTAAGAAATCCACCCATGGTTGACCAAGTCAACCATGGTGGGACGGCCCCACCAACACCTACCCTACCCGCCACCTCACTTGATGAGGTGGAGGTGGGCCCCATTTGGCCATATCACTTAAGCCCCATTAATCTTAACTTAGATGATTTAAAATCATTTAATCAACTTAATCTACTTTAATTCTCCTTAGTCCCCTTAACTTATCCATGGTTGACCAAGATGGTCGGCCCCACCTTTTCCTTGGTCCACACGCCACCTCACTTGGTGAGGTGGAGGTGGGCCCCACTTGATTATGCCATCTTAATCATCTCATCATTAACTTAGGTGGGTTTAATTCCAATTCAACCCCTTCCAATCAATTGGGTCACCATTGGGCCCATGGCCCAATTAAATTATTTTCTACCATTTTACCTTAGAGTTTTGAATCAATTTTGATCCAATGGGTTCCACATGGTTATCGGGCCCACTTTGACCATTATTGACCTTTTAAATGGATTCCATCCAATCCATGGTCCATTGGACCATACTTGGGCCTTTGCCCCAAAATTTGATCCATTTAACATCCATAATATCAAAATTCCAATTTTTCCATTATTAGAATAAATAAATGCCATATATATGTTGATTTAAAAATTCGGGCTATTAAATTTAAAAGGTTTTAAAAGGGTGTAAATGGACTTATGTATGGGAACCATGGACCATGGGTTCGGCTATGAGGTATGGCCGAACCCCATCAAAGATTATGATCATGGTTGTTTTATTTATGAGTGAAAGAGATGAACCATAGGGTTCGGCCATGATATGGACGAACCCCATGTGAGAGGTTATTAATGATATTAAGATGAAGGATGGAAAAATGACATCATGAGGTTCGGCCATGTTGTATGGCGAACCCCATTAACTGTTTTATGGATGTTATGATCTATGTATGCATGTTTTAATGAATGGATGATTAAATGGAGGATTCAATTATAGACCTATGTTTATGGACCTAAGATTATAAATCATTTAAATGGAGAAGATGAGAAATGACATAGGTTCGGCCATGGTGTATGGCCGAACCCCATGGACCATTTTTATGGGTCATGTGGAGATTTATACATGTTTAAATGAATTAATGATTAAGCTAGGAAATGGATGATTCATTTATGGATCTATGTTTGGTTATAGATCATGCATGGATCTAAGTATGGGTAAGTAAATTAGGTGATTACCTATGGAAGGAAAGAATGGCTAAATGGTGAAATTAAAGGACCATGGGTTTGGCCATGGTGTATGGCCGAACCCCATGCACTATGGCCGAACCCCATGGATCATGTTTGGTTTTAGACATGCATGAATGGCTTAAGTGAATGATTGCATCATAGAAAATGTTTTATGGATTCAGGGCTTCCATTAATGTAAAACTAATGGAATGGTTTTGGGACTTAAGTCATGTAAATATAAGCTAAGTGAGTAGCCATGGAAAGATGAATGGCAAAGAGGTAAATATGGGTGAAAATGATGGACCATGGGTTCGACCAAGGTGTATGGTCGAACCCCATGGGGAATGTGTTTATGGACTTACGGTGTTATTAAGGTTAAATGATTAGCTTCTATGTGTTAGGTTTAAAGAATCAAAGATGGAATGATCTTGGACCCACAATGGTTAGAATGATCAAGGATCAAAAAGAGGAACCAAAACCATGTGAGTGAGGTTCGACCATGTTGTATGACCGAACCCCACTAAGGTGTATTTTGTGGACTTAGAGTTTTTAAAATGATTTACTTAGATGTGATTGGTTAAATCAAAAGAGGGACCAAAACCAAGTGAGTGAGGTTCGGCCATGTTGTATGGCCGAACCCCACTAAGTTATGTTTATGGACTTAAACATGGTTGGAAATCAAAGGGGTCATTGGTTTGAGGTAACGAGGTCTCGCAAGCGGTATACGATCGGCTAGACGCAATCGGTGAGTGGTTTCGGACAAAAACGCAAGGACACACTAGTTGGTCATTGGTAGGATTCTACCTCATTGAAACCATGGGATATGTATGATGATTTTAATTCATATTTGTTGAGTTATTTTGTATAAGTGATATGTTTTCAAGTATGGGATCTTAAATGCTATGATTTGTATAATTGCATATTATGTGGACATTTGCATCTCATGCATGGCATGGGAGGGATGATATGTAACCGGAGACTACACTCTGCCGTGGCGTCCATAAGGCAACTGTGGGGGTACCTTGATGTGCATTATCCATCAAGAGGTAACCGGAGACCCACGCTTCGTCGGGGCGTCCGTAAATTGTGAGGGGTACCTTGATGTGCATTGTCCCATCAAGAGGTAACCGGAGGCCACACTCCGTCGTGGCGTCTGTAAGACCACTGTGGGGATACCTTGATGATGAGTTTTCCATCAAGAGGATACTATGTGTTTGATACCTTGATGAGGAACTTTCCATCTAGAGGATGTTTTGTATGGCTGATGGGTGGGACTCATGGCATATGGTACCCATGGCATGGCATTGCATCAGCATGATTATGATCTCTATTATCATGCATTGTTGTTGGTTTTATCTGTATGATTGGATCTCTATTATCATACATGATTTTGGATACGATGTTTTACAAGTACGATATGATGTATTATATCTGGATTTTTATACTAACCCATGTGTTTGACCCTAATTGGAATACCTACTGGGCGCGTAGTCTGACGCCCTACTTCTACCCTAGTTGATGACACAGGGAATGGACTGAACGAGGACGTGACCAGAGCCAAGCTTAGGTGCTTGGAGGATTAAGTTCCATTTTGTTTAAGTTATTCATGGACCATGTGATTTGAGTAACTAGCAGTCGGGAATGTAATAACTTAGAATATTTGCTATGGTTTGAATTTTAACTTTGGATATTTAACTTAAGATAATTATTATTAAGTGATGGACTCCTTGCTATCTAACATGGAATAAAATTGTTATTCTATTATATTTCTGCATCTATGTTGATTCCGCATGTTAACTTGAGTACGTGTGAACCGTTTTGTTGGACTTGGTCCACGCACACATATGGTTGGCCACTTAAGGGTCGAGCTTTGAAAGCTCGGACTTAGCTCGCGTCGTGGCGTCTCACTCTCTCTCACTCTTCTATTTATTTAAAAATAATAGACTCTGATTTTCGGAAAGCGAGTGAAAAAGGGCGGGGCGTTACAGGCCATGTTGTATGGCCGAACCCCACTAATGAGTTTTTGTAGACTTAAACATGTTTCAGCCCTAATGTATGGCCGAAACCCCTTGGGGGACTTAATTGGCTTAAGACCTATGATCGTAAATGGAAAAGAATATGGAATGATATAGGAGTTGATGGAAATCAAGTGGATCGTCGGTTTGATTTATTTAAGTGTTAAATGTAATAAGCTAACGGGATTTCACAAATGGGTGTACGATCGGCTTGACGCGATCGGTGATCGGTTTTTGGACGAAAACACGAGGACACGATATTTGGACGTTGGTAGGATTCCGACCTCGTTGAAAAACCTTGGACTATGTATATGTGATGATTTTATTTCTATGTGCAATGAATTATTTTTGGTATCAAATGATATGTTTTAAGGGTGGATTTTCATGCTATATGTTTAATATGAAATGGCATGATGCACTCACATCTCATGCATGTCATGGGAGGGATCATATGAGGGTAGTCCACGCTCCATTCGGATATCCGATAAACACACGTGGGGAGGGATCCGCACTGATTTCGGTTATGATGTTTGTAATAAAAAAAGGAGTCCACACTCCATTCGGTGGGAC
Organism: Chimonanthus praecox; assembly: GCA_022113865.1. Taxonomy (NCBI): domain Eukaryota; kingdom Viridiplantae; phylum Streptophyta; class Magnoliopsida; order Laurales; family Calycanthaceae; genus Chimonanthus; species Chimonanthus praecox. Next base: position 39,919,603 of record CM039086.1, on the reverse strand, counting down.
CGATAAGGCATACGTGGGTAGTCATGACAATACCTTGATGTGGCTGATACATCAAGAGGAATACTTGGGTGATTGTGATGTGGTTGATGGGTGGGATTCGTGGCATATGACACCGAAGGCATGGCATTGACTTGCGTGGTTTTGACATTATATATATCTATGTGATTTTTATACTAATCCATGTGTTTGACCCTACTCGAAGTACCTACCGGGCGCGTTGACTAACATCCTACTTCCACCTTAGATGGTGACACAGGGAATGGACGGAGCGAAGGGCGTGAACGGAGCCAAGCTTAGGAGCTTGGATGATCGAGATTTATTTTATTTAAGTTTTTACTTTGGACAATGTAATTTGAGTAATTAGTATTTTGGGACTGTAATAACTTAGAACTATCCTACTATGGTTTGGTTTTAATTTTGGACATTTTAAGATTAATTTATGTGATGTACTTCCTTGGTTAAAATTGGATAGGATAGTAACTCTATTATAATTCCGCAACTACGATTATTCCACAAGTATAGCTTCATCGCATGTGAACCGCTTTAGTGGACTTAGTCCACACACACGTATGGTTGGCCAATTAAGGGCCAGGCTTTGGAAGCTCAGACTTAGCTCACGTCGTGACGTCCAGCTCTCTCTCTCACTCTTTATTTTCAAAAAAAAAAATAGACTCTGATTTTCGGCGAGTGAAAAAGGGCGGGACGTTACAAGTAGGGCGTTAGTCAACGCGCCTAATAGGAATTCCAAATAGGGTTATACACATAGGATCAATATAAAAATCATAATAAGAACTTTATATTAAAACTGTACACATATCATAGTACCAAAAACAGCGCATGATTACAATATCCAAATCATACAAATGTATGTATCATGCCATGGGTGTCATATGCCAATGGTCCCTCACCCAATCTCCATATCAAACACCATACAAATCATAACAACATTTTCCTTGATATAATGAAACAATATCAAGGTGTTCCCTTGGCCATTTACGTCTGCAGTGTTTTGTGTCGGAACCGCTAGGTCACTGTTATACCTCCCCATGTGTGTTAATCTGAATTACCGATGGAGCGTGGACTTCTCCCTCTGCACAGGGTTTTTGGACTGGTTACCCTAGAGCCCTTTTGCCCAAATTACACCGTACCCCTATCTAGCAATCGCGAACCAGGCCAATATATCAATGGTTCACATAGCATCTTCCAAGCTAGTTTTCAAGCCCCAAGTCATGTCCGGACAGCTCATAACTTGGCTTGCTGCCCCATATACTCCCTCCCATGCCATGCATGAGACCATGAATGTCACAATGCCTTTTAATTTCAAATCACATGTTATCATCAAAAACAGTTTCATAATCATTTACATTTAAAGTAAGTCATCATCTTTGATAATACAAATCAGTAACACAAAAGTATATATATGATCCACAGGTATTTCAATAAGGTAGGAATCCTACCCACGTCTGATTTACTGTCATTTTCTTGTTTTGTACGAACAATCGCTAACCGTCGCGTGAAAGTGAATCACACCTCTTTACCTTATCAATTTAATCATATACGTATATCAATTTGATTTCTCCTTTAATTTAATTACTCCTCACAATCTTCCAGAAAAACAGATATATCCGAAAAATATTAAAAATTCAAACTTTTCAATTCAGTTGATTGAATCCCTGATTTAGTTGACTGAATCACGTACAGTTATTGTTCTCTGCCTTACCGCAGACTTTCAGTCGACTGAAATACACATTCAATCTGCTGAAACCCAACTCAGTATCATTTATTTCTTGACTCGCACACTTTCAGTCGACTGAATCACAAATTCAACTGGCTGACTCTGAGTCAAACCCTTTGTGTTCTCAGTCAATCCTCTTTCAGTCGACTGAATCACAGATTCAGTCGACTGACTTTGGATCAGATTGAATAAGTGTTCAGCCAGTATAGATTCAGCCAACTGAATCCATGATTCAGTCTGAATCCTCAACCAACAGTTTTCATGTTTTATAAGCAATCTTTCAGTCGACTGAGTCATAGATTCAGTCGGCTGATACACGCCAGAATCCTTGTCTTATTTGTTACGTCTCCTTTCAGGCGACTGAATCACAAGATTCGGTCAGCTGAAACTCCCAGAAACTGTTTTCTGTTTTCAGCCAACAAGAGTTCAGTCGACTGAATCCCAGATTTTGTCGACTAACTATTTGTCAGTCTCTTTTGTTTGATCATTTGGCTAGAACTTTCTTCATGGAAGTCACCCGTTATTAATTTAAAAACGTGTGACTCTTGGTGAGTTTATCCCACGCTCTAGTCAAAGCTAGAGTCCTTATCATTATTCTTTCAATCCTTGGATTACCACTTGTATTCAGACATCAACTTGTTTCCAACACATATCCATTCATCGAATGGACATCCAATTCCATGACCCTACAACAGTTTGGTCATCCCTTCAAACCAGGTATGGAACCCATAGGTTTGACCATACCCTGGTCAAATCTATGGTTTCCTTTAATCCCATATTTGAAACTTATATTTAAACTCATAACATACCTTCTTTTCCCGTCTCCTTCTTTTTCTTTTGGTCTGTTTTCTTTCTCCCTTAGACCTTCCTTTCCTTGGTGTTTCACTGGTCTTCTAAGTGTAGAGATGGTGTAAATGAAAGAGGAATAGGGAAGAAGATGAGGGATTTCTTTGTTTCAAAATATGGAATTCAGCCAAGGGGTGGAGTGTGCCCCTTTGTATGCCAACCTAACCCCTCTCACTTCCCTTCATTACTATTTTTCCAACCAAGGTGTCCCTTGTTTTAAACTAGAGGACACTTGGCTTAAGCTTAAGGAGTCTCTTTGACTTCCATCGAGTCATGGGCTTTCATCCCCATGAGATGGAAGCTTTCCATCTTCATTCTCAACTCACATTGAGATGGAAACCTCCTCAGCTTCCCATTTGACTCAGCTCAACTTAATTTAATTTTTTGAACTCATTTACCAACTCAACTAATTCAACTTAACTCCTTTGAACTCACCGATGGTTGACCAAGTCAACTATGGCTCAGTCGACTATGCACCTTACTACATTTAGGTCCCACCTTGACCATGTCACTCGATGATGTGGCACCTTGTCTAGTTGGCTTCCATGCATGGCACATGGCAATGCCACCTCACTTGATGAGGTGTATTTATGCATTGGGTCTCTTAATTTGGGTAGCTGACCCAACTAAATTATCCTTACCCATTTACTTACAATTAGCTTATCTATGACCCATTGGGTCCCAATTGGGTAATTGACCCATTTAATCACATTTACCCAATTATTTCCACATCGAATTCTACCCATGATCCATTGGATCATAATTGGGTTATTGACCCAATTGCTTACCCATCTAAGTTTCATTTCAATTTCTAATCTTAAATTCAGCCAATTTAGCAATTTAAATAGACAAATCCAATATATTTATGAAATGAAAAATTTGGGTGTTACACTACGACCGTCGCAAAAATTATCAGGAATTCCTTCGTCTATCATGTTATGCTCTGTACATGGTGGATACTGAATATAAAAAGGCCCGAAAGTTTGAGTGAGGCATGCAACCAAACATTGGAGCCAAAGTTACTATTTTCAAATCAGCTACTTTGGCAGAAGTGGTCAGTTGAGCCGGTATAGCCGAACAAGAGCTAATGGAGACAGTTAGATTTGTGAACAACAGACGAAGCCAGAGTGGGGGAAATACTTTCCGCCCTCACAAGAAATTCAGACCCAACTTTGGGAGACCCACAACCTCTACTGGTGGTTTTCATCCTAGTCAGCCCTCCACATCGGGACCAGTCTCTCAGGCTCCTCGAAGTGTTATCACCTATTATCAGTGTGGCCAGCAGGGCCATATGAAGAGGGAGCGTCCACAGAACAATAGACCTTCTTACTCCAGGGGTTATTTCCGTCCTCCAGCCCGCTAGCTCATTCGCAAGCATCCATGGCACATAACAAGTCAGGATGGGCACCCATTTCGGCAGGATCTGGACGGCTATATACTTTAGTTCCTCCTCTAGAGACAGTGGATCACTTAGTGATTTAAGGTATGGCAGTAGTTGGTAGTTCCTATGCTATTGCATTATTTGATTCAGGAGCATCCCACTCATTTATATCTGCTACTGGTATCTTAGTACAACAACTATCCACTGCACTTACTATTTTATCCCCTGTTGGAGACACATCACTGAGTCTAATCTGCCTCCATAGATACTGAACTTGCTCAGTTCAGATTTAAATTCAACTACCTGTACTCGAGATGACAGAATACGATATCATACTTGGCATGGATTGCTTGGCTACCTTTCAAGCCGGCATTGACTGTCACCTTCGCAGAGTGATATTCTAGTCACCCGAAGGGAAACAATTTATAGTGCATGCCAACAGACAGAACATTCCTATGACCGGGAGATTACATGAAGAAATGAACCATGCCGTACTAAACAACATCAGACTAGATAAGGCGCTGATGAAAGAACTACCTGCTGTAGTGAAAGACTACGCAAGGGTATTTCCAACCGAACTCCTTGATTTGCATCCAAGAAAGGAGATTGACTTCGAGATTAAATTCTATCCTGGCACTACTCCTATATCATTGCCTCATTACCGGATGGCCCCAACAGAAATGTCTGAGCTAAAGAAACAAATTGATGAGTTGCTCAGACTAGGATGCATCCGGCACAATACCTCATCCTGGGGACCACTGGTATTATTCGTAAAGAAGAATGATGGTACTCTTCGGATGTGTGTGGATTAAAGGAAGTTGAATCAGCTGACTGTCAGGAACATGTACCCTCTACCCCAGAATTGATGATTTGTTCGATCAACTCAGAGGCTCTAGCCATTTATCCAAAATTGATCTTATGTCAGGCAACCATCAAATCCGTGTTAGGGATGAGGACATACAAAAGACGACTTTTAGAACTCGGTATGGGTTGTATGAATATGTGGTCATGCCTTTTTGACTCACAAATGCACTAGCCTTGTTCATGGATCTGATGAACAGAATATTTCGTCTTTATCTGGATAAGTTCGTGATTGTCTTCATTGACGACATTTTGATTGATTCCACTAGTCGGGAAGAGCATGCTGAACATCTGAGGATAGTTCTGGACACGCTAAAGAAAAATCAGTTATATGCCAAGCAAGCAATGCGAGTTATGGCTATCCGAGGTCAACTTTTTGGGACACGTCATATTAGCAGAAGGAACAACCATGGACCCGGCTAAGGTAGCAGCGGTTAAAGACTGGAAATCTCTGAAGAATGTGACCGAAATCCGCAGCTTTCTAGGACTGGCTGGCTATTATTGAAAATTTATTATGGACTTCTCCAACATTGCGGCTCCACTCACCCGACTAACAAAAAAAGGAGTCAAATCTGAATGGTCTGACGTGTGCAACAGAGGGTTTGAAGATCTCAAACGGAATCTTACCACCGCTCCCATCCTGATTTTGCTGTAGAGGGAGGCAAGGGATACGAAATATACTCTGATGCTTCTAGAGAAAGACTTGGGTACTCTATCACTCAAAGTTATCATGTAGTGGCATATGGTTCAAGGCAACTGAAAATCCATCAACGTAACTATCCCACTCATGATCTGGAATTAGCTGCAGTGGTCTTCACTCTCAAAAGCTGGAGACACTATCTATATTGTGAGAAATTTGCAGTATTTTCAGACCATAAGAGCTTAAAGTATCTATTTGATCAAAAGGAACTCAATTTGAGACAATGCAGATGGATGGAATATCTGCAAGATTATGAATTTGCACTATGATATCATCCTGGCAAGGTGAACAAAGTGGCAAATGCCCTCAGTCGCATTTCACATGCAACTGTGGCCAGTCTAATTATGAAAGAATGGGAAATGTTGACGACCATCCGAAAGTTCAATTTATACATCAAAGATCGTGGGAGCATGTATAATCTGATGGTACGGTCCAGTATGGTTTCCAAGATTGAACAAGAACAATGGATAAATTTTGAAGTGAGAGAAATTTGGGCCAAGATGTCAACTGGAGAGATCATACCGGAATGGGAATTACGACCTGGACAAGGTCTCTTGTTCTGACGTAGGACATATGTGCCACAAGGCTCCAGAAGAGAGTTGTTGACAGTAGCTCATCATTCAAAGCTCTCTATTCATCCGTGTAGCACCAAAATGTATCATGATTTGAAGAGACATTATTGGTGGCATGGACTCAAAAGAGATGTAGCTGACTTTGTCTCTCACTGCCTTATTTGTCAACAAGTCAAGACTGAACATCAGAAGCTGCCAGGACTGTTCAAAACCTTACCAGTGCCCGAATGGAAATGGGAACACATTTTCGTGGTGTGTCAAGACTGTCGAGGTCTTCAAAAGGTAACGATGCGATCTAGGTTGTAGTGGACCGTCTGACCAAGTCTGCACATTTTCTCCCAATCAAGATGACAGACTCGTCTGAAACTTTGAGATGGCGGTATATTAAGGACACCATCAGGCTACATCGTATACCCATGACTATTGTATCCGATAGAGATGGCCGATTCATTGGCAGGGTGTGGCAGAGCATGCAGTCGGCTATGGGGACAAACTTGTTAATCAACACAGCTTTCCATCCACAAATCGAAGGTCAGTCGTAGCAAACAATACAAACCTTGGAAGATATGCTGACAGCTTACATACTAGACTTCAAGGGTGGTTGGGAAGATCATTTACCACTACTCGAGTTCTCATACAACAATAGTTAACAGGCAAGCCTCAAGATGGCTCTATTTGAGGCATTGTATGGTAGACCCTACAGATCACCAGTGTATTGAACAGTGGCTGGTGAGCCTGCTCTTATTAGACCTGATCTAGTTGCAGAGACCATGGAATAGATCAAGGTGATACGACAACATCTGTTCACTGCACAGAGTCGTTAGAAGAGCAATGAAACAAGAGAAGAAGACCTCTTGAGTTTGAAGTAGGAATCTTAGTATTCTTGAAGGCCTCGCCACGAAACGGACACATGAGGTTTGGAAAGAGGTGGAAACTGTCACCCAGATTTGTGGGACCCTTTTCAATCCATGAGAAGATAGATGGGGGTAGTTGTTTATCGTCTGATACTCCCTCCACAGTTGTCAGGACTGCACGATGTATTCCATATGTCCATGCTAAGGGAGTACAATCCTGACCCATCACACGTTTTGAATGTGCAAGACATAGAAGTGTAAAGCGACGTATCTTACGTTGAAAGGCCTGTCAGAGTGATTGAGACAGAACAAAGGGTGTTACGAAACCGAGCAATTTCGTTCGTCAAAGTGGTATGGGACCGACACGATAATGAGGAAGCCACCTGGGAACTTGAGTCAGAAATGAGAGCCGCTCATCTTGAGCTATTTGTATAATTTGTAAGAAACCCTACTTCGCTCGATTTCCGAGACGAAAATTTCAAAAAGAGGGTAATATTGTAACACCCCGGATTTTCCTTACTTATGAATATATTGGAATAGTCCATTTGAATTACGAATTAATGGAATTTGAGATTTAAAAAGTGGAAATTGACATTAGATGGGCAAGAAATGGATCAATTAACCAATTAAGACCCAATGGATCATGGGTAAGCTTGATTTTAAAGTAATTTGGTAAGTTTAAATTAAATGGGTCAATTACCCAATTAAGACCCAATGCATCAAAGTCCACCTCATCAAGTGAGGTGGCATATGAGTGATGTGGTATTACCATGTGGCATGCATGTCATCACATGGAAGCCAATTAAACAAGGTGCCACATCATCAGGTGACATGGCCAAGATGGGACTCAAGTGACATGTGGTGACCAAGTCACCACATGCATGGTCGGCCATGTCATGGTTGACTTGGTCAACCACTAGTGAGTTCAAGTGAATTAAGTTGTTGCTTGTGTTGGGAAGATGAAAGATTTTCATCTCAAGACGCATGAAGCCAAGGGTCTCCTTGGTTAAGCGAAGGGACTCATTGGTTAAAGGCCAAGCTATTATGAGAGGGAATGAAGGGACTAGCTGTTATACAAAAAGACACAGAAACCAAGGGGCACTCCACACCCCTTGGCCGACTCCTCCTTTTGCACAAGAGTTTCCCTCCTCTCCTCTCCTCTCTCTCTCGACCACCTCTACCTCTATACTTGGAGACTTAGAAGAAGAAAGAAGAAGAAGGATTAAGGAAGAAAAGACAGATCAAAAAGAAAATAAGGAGACGGGAAGAAGGTACGTTTAAGGCTTAATAACATAGGAATGAATCAAAGGCAACCATAGGTTTGGCCATGGTGTGGCCGAACCCATGAGTTCCATAATTGGTTGGAATGGATGGCCAAATTGTTATAAGGCCATAGAGTTGGAAATCCATCCAAGAAATGGTAATGGGTTGAAACAAAAATAAGGTGATATTCGAATCCATGATATGATACTAATAATTGAATGAATTATGGAAAAGACCCAAACCTTGGCTAGTGGTAGAGTAAATTTACTAACTAACGTATGAAAGCTGAAAACCATCTTTAGATATGACAAAGAATGAATTTTATGGAGAAGGGTTGTACAAGATATGCAAACACAGTGAACTGACAAGAAGTCAGTTGACTGAATCTTAGGATTCAGTCGACTGAAAGTGTGCTGGCCGAGCACACAAGGGATATCTGGGTGTTTCAACCGACTGAATCTTATGATTCAGTCGACTGAAAGTGTGCTGGCCGAACACATAAGGGATATCTGGGTATTTCAGCAGACTGAATGTTATGATTCAGTCGACTGAATGTTATGATTCAGTCGACTGAAAGTGAACTGGCAAGGCATAAAAAGGAACTGACCCAAAGTCAGTCGACTGAATCTCATGATTCAGTCGACTGAAAGTACACTGCCTAAACACGGATTGGGTCTATTGGTATTTCAATCGACTAAATCTTTGATTTAGTCGACTGAACGTATACGTACCAAACAAGTAAGTGATCTGGTGTGTTTCAGGTGACTGAATCTTATGATTCAGTCGACTAAAGGTATACTTACCAAACATGTAAATGATTTGTTGGTATTTTAGCCGACTGCATTTATATTGGCCGAACACACAAATGATCTGATCCAAAGTCAACTGACTGAATCTGTGATTCAGCCGACTAAAAGTGTATAGGTCAAGTTTATATAGTACCTACTTGTATTTTCAGCCAACTGAATTTTATGATTCAGTCGACTGAAAGTTTACGGGTAGAGTACAGTGGGTATCTGGGTGTGATTCAGTCGACTGAATTGTAAATTTAGATTTTTGGATTATCTTCCAGAGCCTCTTGTAGGGTGTAAGGGGTGATGAAATTAAAATGGAAAATCAAATTAATATATGTGATTGAATTTGATAAGGTAAAGAGATTCGCAAAGGGGTTGTGATTCGTTTCACGCGATCGTTAACATTATCTTCACAAGACAACAACGATAGTGTACTAGACATTGGTACGATCCCTACCTTATTGAGAACACTACGGAATATGATATGATATTGATTTTTATTCCAAATATGATGATTACTTTGGTTAAATAAATTGTATATGTTTATGAACTGATTTTCAATGATATTATGTATTTTGAAATGAAATGGCATTCTTGCATACATTACCTCATGCATGGCATAAGAGGACATATGACCAGCAAGCCAAGTTCTGCGCGGTTCGGACATGACTTGGGCTTGAGACTAGCTTGTATGAAGCTATGTGAACTGTTGAGATTTGGCCTTGTCTGGGTTGATAGAAATAGGTACGGCGTAATTTGGGCCAAAGTGCTCTTGGGAAGGTCCCGAAACCCGGCACAGAGGGAGGAGTCCACACTCCACCGATTATCTCGGTTGTTAATTTGTGGATGGGTATACAGTGACCTGATGGTGCCGCTAGAAAACACTGCGAACCTAATTGGCCAAGTAAAACTTAATATGGCGATTTATCAATATTGATTTATGATGTGATTGGATATGGAAATTGGGTTAGAGATCATTTGACATTGACACCCATGACATGACACATGAGTAAGCATGATTATAATATGGACGTCATGCATTTGTTTTTACTGCTTATGAGATGTTTTTGAAATATGATATGATGTATCTACCCTTGATTTATATTATTCCTATGTGTACTATAACCCTACTTGGAATACCTAATGGGCATGTTGACTAATGCCCTATTTCTACCCTATAGATGATGGAACAGGGAATGGTAATGGAAAAGGGCGATGGACCGGAAGGGAGTCAAGCATAGGAGCTTTGGAAGATTATGTTTACATTACTCAGTTTTAATTTCAATGATGTATTGGGAGAACTATGTTTTGGATTGTAATAACTTAGACTTATTTGCTATGGTTTGATTATATTTATGTTTCATTTTAAGTATCTGGTGATTGGCTTTCCTTGCCTAATAATGGTAAATATATGAATAGTATCTTATTCATATAAATAATTCCGCAAGTATTTAGAAAAGCGTGTGAAATGTTTTTGTGGATTTAGTCCACGCACTCGTAAAGGTGGCCAGTTAAGGGTCGGGTTTTGGAAACTCGGACTTGACTCTCATCGTGGCCTCCCGTTCTCTCTCACTCATTTATAAAAAAAAAATATACTCTAATTTTTGTGCAGGTGAGAAAGGGCAGGGCGTTACATTGTCTACCCACCGTGATACCAACCCATCGGTAGTTTCAGCTTTTGTACCGTTGGAGTGCATTTGATACACAATAGTCGAGTGGTTGAACGGATACATTTAAGTTAACAGGCCCTTCAGTAAACTTGACCAATCAAGTTTGAACTAATCCGAAAATCTTATTTGCCTATTTAAACACCAAACCTTGTTGTGTTTTGGTTGGATCTCCCAATTGGAAAATCACAAGTCATGACTAGAGCTCTCCACTCCTCTCTATGCACCTTAGTTAGGAGAATCATTTTCAATCCAATCATCTTGATTGAGACTAAAATAGAGAGAGAAAAAAACCCAAGCCTAGGACCAATTTGCAAATACATATCCTAGCAACCTCCCATAGATTGTGACTGCACATACAAAGGTACATCATCATCACCATACGACATCGCATTGGGAGAAGTCTTCAAGAAGCACATCATCTACAAGTGAGCTTACACAAGGCCAGTGCTTCTTAGGTTTGATTTATTTTTTAAATCATCTTAATTGTACTGTGGAGTAAATCAAGGTGATCGAACTACTTTAAAAAATAAAGGAATAAAGATGTAGACCGGGGTTTGGTCGAACCTTTCAAAACCTTAGGCGTTTGGGTGAAATTCCCAATCAATTAGATAGGTGGAAGTCTTATTCTATTCGTGAGGGCGTAATTCCCCACATAGTGTATTTGGGATAGCCCAAGGTTGGGTGAGTCCAATGGTAGATGTAGGTTTATATAAACCGAACCACTATATATCTTGTGTTGTGGGTGTTTGGTATTATCTTTGTGTGATTGATCCTTTATTGGCACATCTTGTATCACACAACACACTTATCTTGATTAATTTGTTCAATCCGCTGCAAATCATTTTAATTAATCAAGTAATTTGTGAAGACCATAAAAGGTGGTGATTTCTCTATTCATCCTCCCTCTAGGGCCAATCTTGCACCGTGTTCTAGCACTTCCGAGGACTTTCAATTGGGTATAAGAGCCTTGTTCTTTTCATAAGGATCTAACCATTCGAGTTGATCCGTGCTAGAATTCTAATCATGGATGCACAAAAATTTGTTTATAGAGCTCTATTGTTTGTTTATTATATCTTTGTGTATTTGATATAAAAAATAGAGAATATCTTGGCATCCTATAATGAGAAAGATTGGACCTCTGTGTAAGATAATTTTATTGAAAATATTTACAAAGCTTTAGATAATACAATGGAAGGCTCCACCTCTCATAATCGAATGGAGAATCATGAGAGAGGTGCAAATTCCCAATGTGTTATTGTCTCCATTGTTAATGACCAAACAGGATCCTCAAGTGAAGAGGATCTTGATGGGGATGATGATGACCTCCAAGAGTCCTTTAATGTCTTGTACGTAGAGAGTATGAGATTGGCTAAGGACCTCAATAAGGCAAAAATTGAGAATGCCAAACTCTCTATCCAACTTCAATGTGCTAATATGGAAACTGATTTTCTCTCAACAAATTTGAAAAATGCAAATGTTGAAATTGTGAAGTTGAGAGAATCACAAAATGGGTTTCAAGATACTTTAAAAGTTTATGAGAATGATATGTTGAAGTTCAAGGAAGTTGGAAAATGTCTTAGAGATGAAAATTTGAAATTGAGCTCAAATTTAGAAAATCTAAAGAAATCTCAAGGCTTGTTTACCCAAAGAAATCAAAATTTGGAGCAATCTATTTTTGGTAAACCTCATTGTTATTGGCATGGTCTTGGACATTGTAACGCCCCGCCCTTTTTTACTCGCTATGCTTTCCAAAAATCAGAGTCTATTTTTTTTTAAAAATAACAGAGTGAGCAAGAGTGGGACGTCACGACTCGAGCTAAGCCCGAACTTCTAAAATCAACCCTTAACTGGCCAACCCTATGTGTGCATGGACTAAGTCCATGAAAACGGTTCACACATAACAATATAAACATGCGGAATTATAATAGAACCTAGTTCTATTCCATTTTAGATAGCAAAATACGTCAAGTCTTTAATCATAATTAACATAACGTAATTATCCAAATAAACATCCAACCATAGCAAATCATCTAAATTATTACATGTCCGAAGTCAAGTTACTCAATTTACAAGTCCATAAGTAACTTAATCAAAATATAAACTAAAAGCATCCAAGCTCCTATGCTTGGCCCTTTTCGCGTTCATCGTTCCCCTCATTTCCTATATCATCCACTAGGGTAGAAGTGTAACAGCCCGCCCTTTTCACTCTAATAATCAGAGTTTATTTTTTATTTTTTATAATAATAAACAAGTGATCGGGGCGGGTCGTCATGACGGGAGTTAAGTTCGAACTTCTAAAGTCCGACCCTTAACTGGCCAAGCCCATGTGCGCATGGATTAAGTCCATAAGAATCGATCCACACATGGTACAATAAACTTGCAGAATATGCTTAGTCTTAATCTAACTGAGGTTATAATAGATCCTAAGACTAATCCATTTTTTTAACTTAAGATAGCAAGTGCATGATCAAATTCTCTAATATTACTAAATAACCTTAGTCTACCATTCATTCCAAACCATCCAAATAAACCAAACCATAGTAGCTACTTAACTACATTAGTACATGCCAACATAACTAATTATCAAATTACATTGTCCAAATACTTAAATATAAAGTCCATAAACGGTCCATTCAAAGTCCATTCATATCCATTCAAAATGCCCAAGCTTCTATGCTTGGTTTTCTTCTCGATCCTCGTTCCTCCCTTTTCCTGCGTCATCCACTAAGGATATAGATAGGGCGTTAGATCAATGCGCCCAGTAGGTCATCCTATTAAGGCTACTACAAGGTTAGTATAAAGCATGAAAATAATATATAATACATGTTTAACAAAATTCCATAAAACAATGCTATGTATGAAATGAATATGTAATGAGTCCCACCCATCACCATATTACATAGCCTCCTCTTGACGGGATTCTCATCGTCAAGGTACCTCACAGTGGTCTTTCGGACGCCCCGACGGAGTGTGGCCTCCGGATTCCTCTTGATGGGATTCTCATCATCAAGGTACCCCACAATGGTCTTTCGGACGCCCCGACGGAGTGTGGCCTCCGTTTACAACACCATCATCCCATGCCATGCATGAGATGTCTATGCAAACATGACATTTAGAAATATAACTTTACATCCATATAATTTATCAAAATCAACATAAAACAGCAAAGAAAAGTGTGGTTACAAAAAGGTAGGAAACCTACACAATGATCACTTAATTTGACCCTTCTCTTGAACCGTCTCCCGTTTACAACTTGTACACCGTTCAAACAAATCCCGTGGCCCTATTTATATAACAGCAAGTCAAGCTTTTAACCATAAGATTCCAACTTAATCTAAGTCCAAAAATCCACTTTGTGGGGTTCGGTCATACCCCATGGCCGAACCTCACCCATTTAAAACTTTGGTCACTCTTTTATTTAATTAAAACCATCTAATTAACCAAACTTCCAAATGAACCTTGGTAGGGTTCGGCCATACATCATGGCCGAACCTTACCATTGGTTTTGGCCCATATATCCAATCCTATGATCATTTTATCTTTGATCATTTCATCCATAATTACAACTATGCCATTTAGACTATCCTTTTACTTAATTTATCTTAAACACCAATAGTCATACTTAATCTACTTCACACCTCAACATACTTTGGTAGGGTTCAGCCATACAACATGGCCGAACCTTACCACTTGATTTTGGACCCCTCTTTTCAAGTCTTTTAATCAATCCATTCACACATACAATTTATCTTATATTTACAGTTTTGCCATTGGTCTAACCAATGCTTAACTTTGCTAACGTCCATCACCTAACATAAAACCATCTTAATGGGGTTCGGCCATACACATGGCCAAACCTCAACACTTAATTTTGGTCCTTTTTAGACCCTTCATACATCCATATAAATTAACCACTAAGTCCATCAATCACCATTAGTGGGGTTTGGCCATACTACATGGCCGAACCTCACCAATCTGATTTTTGTCCCCACTTTCCATCATTCATGATGGCTGATTATTTACCTAATCTAAGTCCATAGACAAACGTATGATTACCACATAGTTCCATGATAAACTTAACCCAATTATCCATCAAAACAGTCCGTGGGGTTCAGCCATACACATGGCCGAACCCTATAATTTCCTTGGTGTAATCCCTCCAACATTTGCCCATGGTTTTAATCAGCAATATAACCCTAACATTAACATAGTTCAGCCTACCATAGTTACTCCAAAACAGTAAGCTTATCTCCATTTTAAATCCTTTAAAAACCTTCATTATATAATATGAATTTTATCTCCCAATGGTAATCCACTTAGAGTGAATTCAATGATTTTAAATCACTTAAGTTATTTGAAATTAAACAATGGTGATGTGGCCAAGTGGGACCCACCTCCACCTCATCAAGTGAGGTGGCGTGTGGGCCAAGGTTTGGTGGGGCCGTCCACCATGGTTGATTTGGTCAACCATCGGTGGGTAATGGACTTAGGCTAAGTACCAATGGATTAACCTAAGGTAATTATCTAATTAATTAAATAATTAAATTATTTAAAATGGTAGTTAAGAGTGGTCAAAGTGGGGCCATGAGGTGAAGACTCACCTCATCTCAAACTCAAGTGAAACACGTTGGCTTGGTGGTGGTTTAGATAACCACCACCATAAAGCATTTTAAATATCTAAGAAAATATCTTAGGGTTGGTGGGTGTCATTAATGTAAAGTAAAAAAAAATGGAGATGAGCTTTGTTGGTGTCTCATTCTCATTTTTTTGTTAACTCCATCCCTCCCACTCCTCCATTGCCGTCCCATGTTCAAGTGAAGAGAGAAAGAGAGCTAAGGAGGAGAGAAGAGAAGGAGAGAAGAAAGAAGTGGAAAAAAATTAAGCAAAAATCACTCTAAGGTAAAGGGTTATCACCTTCCCTCTCATAATTTTCCCCTCTCCCTCTCTCACACAAAACCTACCATGGCCGATTCTAGGGCTGGGGATTGCCACCCTTGATCAAAGATCTTAACCTACCAAAGATCAAAAGGAATGAGAGAGGAGGCTACGGAGACCGACGGGAGCGGCGGAAATCGGAGGAGACGTTGGATAGTGAGTATTTCTTAAACAAGAAATTTTGGATTTTAGGGTTTAAGATTTAGGGTTTAGTTTTGTAAAAATTAATGGTGGTTACATGGATATATGTCATGGATGTTAAACCCCTCAAATGTGAGGGTGGAAGATGGAGGAAACCCTAAGTGGGAAAAATTAGGGTTAGGTTAAGAAAATAAATAAATGGGTTATGTGCATTATGTGATTTATGAAATTTAAGCATAGAATGGGATGATTGGAAGAAGAATTATTGGCCATAGGGTTCGGCCATGCAGTATGGCCGAACCCCATGGTTGGTAATTAGCTAATTGATTTAATTAGTTAGGGTTTGTAGGTAATGAAATAAATTAGGGTTTTAAGGTTTGAAGCCATGGAAAATGGGATGATTAATGGATTTAATATTTTGGTGAATGTAGGTATTTTGGAGCAATGAATTGAATGAGAGAATATGGTTTAGATGTATGATTTAAACCCCTCAAGAAAGGACTATTAGTGGATCTAAAATGTAACAATGGACCCAAGAAAAAAATGGGGAAAGGAAACCATGGGCTCGGCCATGGTGTATGGCCGAACCCATGGCCCAATTGGGATCCATTTGGTGGTTTAAATTGGATGATGAATGGTGATTTAAATGCATGATGTAAACCTCTCATGGGAAGACGTGTGATAGATCTAAAATGCGCCAAAAGATTCAAGGAAAATGGGGAACAAGACATCATGGGTTCGGCCATGGTGTGTGGCTGAACCCATGACCCATTTTGTAAGTCAATGTATGAGCTAAGGTTGGGTCCATGTTTGTATTTAGATGATGGAAAATTTTATTAAATTAGATGGCTGATTTTGTTTCATGTTGGGTCATGGTTAGTGAATCAATAATGGACCTAAGTTAAGGACCTAAGTTGTGGATTAGATTTTGGGCTTGAGTAGGCGTGAATTAATGAAAAATTGTTTATGTGAAGGGTAGTGGTAAAAATGGTAAATATGGGCTAAAATGAAGAAACCCACTAAGTTATGATTTACGGGCTTGGAAATGATTAAAACTTGGATTGATTTGGTAATTTAATAAGGTACCGGATAGCGCGTGCGGTACGCGAGTCGGTAGCCGGATTGTCGGACGAAAAAGAAATAAAGACGCGAGTCGGTATTCAGTACGATTCCTACCTATTTGTAAGCCATGGATGTGTGATGGTATTTTTGTCATATTTTATTGATTTTAGTATTTATCTTATGATGGGTTTTTACAATTATGGATGCTATGCTTAAGATGGATTTTATTTAATGGCTATGAACTATGATTAAGGTTATGCATTATAAATTAAGGCTATCTATGATATCTTAAGGTTATGAGTTATAAATATTAAATAGCATAATGCATTACATCTCATGCATGGCATGGGCAGAAAAAAATAAACAAACCGGAGTCCATGCTCCGTCGGGGCGACCGAGAACAGGCATGGGGACACCTTGACGAGGCTTTGCCGTCAAGGGGGATATTTTGCGGTTGGACATATCTTGACGAGGTTTTTCCGTCAAGAGGGTTATGACAGTATATGGCAGGAATGATGGGTGGGATTCATAACATAGACACCAAGGGCATGGCATACATCTTATATTTTCACTATATGTGATTTATCAATTTTCATTGGGTTATTATCAGTATGCTGTTATTACTAATCCATGTGCTAGCCCTACTCGGAGTCCTACTAGGCGCATTGTTCTAACGCCCTACTTCTACCCTAGCTGACAATGCAGGAGATGGCGGACCGGAAGGGCGAGACGGAAGCCAAGCTTAGGAGCATGGGGAGGCGGACAAATTATTTTTGTTTAAGTTATGTTGGGGAATGTGTAATTGTATAATTTAGCTTGTCGGAAATGTAGTAACTTAGATGGCTTGCTATGTTGTATATTTTATTTTGGACGGTGCAGTCCAGTGGCATTTTAGTAATTAAATGGATATTACTTCCCTGCTATCTGAAAAACTGGTAGGATAGTTCTATGATCATCCGCATTTATTTTTATGTTCCGTGAGCTTACTTGCTACGCGTGAACCGTACTCGTGGACTTATGTTCCACGCACGCGTAGAGTTGGCCAGTTAAGGGCCGGGCTTTAGAAGCTCGGAACTTAACTCGAGTCGTGATGTCCGCGCTCTTTGTCACTTTTATTTTAAAAAAAAAATGTACTCTGATTTTACGGTGAAAAGGGGCGGGCGTTACAGTTGGTATCAGAGCGAACTCGGAAGAATGAATCTCTCAAAGTAAGATTAAGATGGTTACATGTCTCACTGGCAGCTAAGAATCCCAACCGACCGACTCTTCGGAGTCCGCTACACGGGGGCCGGGTTAATTTACTTCGATTGACTCAAACTGAAGTATTCAATCTGAGAACAACGTTTGACAAAGTGGAATGATACCCAAGGAAGAAAGATTCATTCTAGTAGAGATTTATCAAAACATAGCAAGATAGGGTTGAATTTCCCCGGAATGGAGAACGTAGTAATTTGATACTTAGGATTTTTCCCCAAATTGAACAGCAAACAATAGGAATTTAGAGATCCCCCCCCCCCCCGGAACAAAGGAAAAACCAAGTGTGCATATTTGGCAACTTCCCCCCAAATGGAAAGGAAAACATTTGATACTTAGGGAAATTTCTTCACAAAATATATGAATACAACAACTCTATGAAGGAACTAAATCAGTAAGTATTTTCAATGGTTTAGGAAATGCCTCCAAGAAGAAGGACTCGCCGGAACCCCCGGGTAGAGGAAGAGGTGCCACCACCTCGTCGGGAAGAGGGAGTACCACCACCTCATCAAGCAGAGGGACAGAATAGTATAAACATACAAGGTGTACCTCCCGAGCTACAAGACATAGTTCAAGCGACTGTCGCTTCTACTCTTCAACAACACTTGGGCGGAAATGCGACCACCGGTGACTCCAGTAAACGGAAGATGGTCAAAGACTTCCAGCAACAGCGCCCTCCCTACTTCAGAGGAAAAGAAGGGGCTGTAGGAGCATATCATTGGTTAAAGAAGATCACTCAGATCTTGAATCTGCTTCAGATTTCCAGTCCGGTTGACAGAATCTTACTGGCTACATCTCAACTGATCGAGGATGCCTGTAATTGGTGGGAGGTTGTAGAAAAGCATCAAGCACTCGTGCCGGAAGGGCTAAGGATTGCTATGACATGGGAAGGGTTCTCAGGCACCTTTTTGGAGCAGTATTTCCCGGAGGAAGAAAGAGAGAGCCAGAATGAAGCTTTTATATCATTAGTACAAGGCAATATGACAGTGGCAAAATATCACCGGGAGTTCCTTCATCTATCTGTCTACGCATTCTACATGGTGGATACTGAGCACCGAAGGGCCCGTAAGTTTGAACGAGGCCTTCGGCCGAGCATCAAAGCTAGGGTGACAGTATTCAAGGAACCTACATAGGCAGGGGTGATCGGCAGGGCCACTATAGCTGAGCGGGAATTGAATGAGATAGCGCGGCCTGACAACCGCCGACGGCAGAGTGGGCAGGGTGCATTTCAACCCAACAAGAGGCTCGGCCCGAGTTTTAGCAGACCCTCATCCTCTACTGGATCTACAGGGGGCTTTCGCCCCAATCAGCCTTCCCCATCAGCATCAGTCACCCAGGTCCCTCGGGGTGGGAACATTTGCTATCAGTGTGGCCAACAGGGACACTTCAAGAGAGAGTGTCCATAGCTCAACAGACCCTCTAATTTCAGGGGTTCTTCCAGCCCACCAGCTAAGCCAGCTCAGTCGCTAGGAGGCAGAGCGCACAACCAAGCGGGGCAGGTGACAAACCCTACAGGATCTGGACGGGTTTTAGCTATACCTTCTCCAGTAGCGGTGGATCGCTCGGTGATGCAAGGTATGACCGTAGTTGGTAGTTCCTATGCTATTCCATTATTTGATTCTGGAGCTTCCCATTCATTTATATCTGCTACATTCATATCTGCTACGGGCACATTAGTACAGAACCTGTCCACCTCACTTACCATTGTGTCCCCCGTCGGAGACACATCTTTGGGACTTATCTGCACTGGATTAAACACTGAACTCGCTGGATTCCGATTCGAGTTCAACTATTTAGTAATCGATATGGCTAAGTACGATGTTATATTTGGTATGGACTGGTTGGCTACATATCAGGCCCATATTGATTGCCATCTTCGTAGGGTGATATTTTGGTCACCTGAGGGAAAACGGTATATAGTGCCCGCTGATAGACAAGGTATTCCTAGAAGACTGCAGGAAGAATTGAACCACCTTGTCTTGAACAGCATAAAGTTAGATAGAGCACCAGGGGATGAACTTCCGGCGGTAGTAGCAGAGTTTGCCAAAGTATTTCCAACAGAGCTCCCTAGTTTGCCACCTAAGAGGGAGATAAACTTTGAGATCAAGTTATATCCTGGCACTGCTCCAGTATCGTTACAACATTATAGGATGGCACCAGCTGAGATGACCGAGTTGAAGAAGCAGATTGATGAACTGCTTAGATTGGGTTTTATTCGAAATAGCACATCAGCATGGGGAGCCCCGGTATTATTTGTGAAGAAGAAGGACGGTACCCTTCGGATGTGTGTGGATTATAGAAAATTGAACCAACTGACTGTTAGGAACAAGTATCCCCTACCCAGGATTGACGACCTATTTGATCAACTTAGGGGTTCCTCTCACTTCTCCAAGATTGATTTGATGTCCGAATACCATCAAATTCGGGTTAGAGAGGAGGACATAGAGAAGACAGCCTTCAGAACAAGGTATGGTCTATATGAGTATGTAGTCATGCCGTTTAGGCTTACTAATGCACCAGCTGTGTTCATGGACCTGATGAATAGGATATTCCGGCCTTACTTAGATCAGTTTGTGATCGTATTTATTGATGACATCCTGATCTATTCCAAGAGTCAGGAAGAACATGCTGAACACTGCGGATAGTTCTGAACACCCTGAAGAGGAATCAGTTGTATGCCAAAACCAGCAAATGTGAGTTCTGGCTATCTAAGGTTAACTTCTTGGGACACGTTATATCGGAGGAAGGTATAGCCGTGGACCCGGCTAAGGTAACGGCAGTGAAGGAGTGGAAAGTGCCGACAAATGTGACTGAGATCTGCAGTTTTCTGGGATTGGCCGATTACTACAGGAAATTCATCATGGACTTCTCCAAGATTGCAGCTCCACTTACCCGACTCACTCCGAAAGGAGTCAAATTTGAGTGGTCGGATCTGTGCAACCGGAGATTTAAGGAGCTAAAGGAGAAACTTACAGCCGCTCCTATTCTGATCTTGCCGGAAAGAGGCAGAAATTATGAGGTGTACTGTGATACCTCAGGAGAGGGACTGGGGTGTACACTCAGTCAAAGTAATCAGGCAGTGGCGTACGGATCAAGACAGTTGAAAATCCATGAACGCCACTATCCAATACATGATCTGGAGCTGGCCACAGTGGTCTTCGCTCTCAAAAGCTGGAGACTCTATCTCTATGGAGAGAAATTTGAGGTGTTTTCCGACCACAAGAGTCTGAAATATTTGTTTGATCAGAAGGAGCTCAATATGAGACAACGCCGATGGATGGAATATCTGGCAGATTATGACTTTGCACTCCGATATCATCCCGGCAAGGCGAATAAGGTGGCGGATGCCCTCAGCCGCATGCCACATGCAACAGTAGCCAGCTTGATCAGGACGGAATGGGAAGTATTAAATACCATTAGAGAATTTAAACTCTACCTCAATAATCATGGGACCATATATAATCTGATCATACGATCTAACATGGTCTCCGAGATTGAACGGGAACAACGAACAGATGTAGAGGTGGAGGAGATATGGGCTAAGATGTCTACCGGTGAAGTGGTACCGGAGTGGGAGTTACGACCAGGACAGGGTCTTGTGTTCAGAGGTAGGACATATGTACCTAAAAACTGCAGAAGAGAATTGTTGATTGAAGCACACCAAACCAAGCTCTCTATACATCCGGCAGCACCAAGATGTATCATGATCTTAAGAGGCACTATTGGTGGCATGGACTCAAGAGAGATGTGGCAGAATTTGTTACTCGTTGCCTAACTTGTCAGCAAGTTAAGGCGGAACATCAAAAACCACCGGGTTTACTCTCACCCTTACCAGTGCCGGAGTGGAAGTGGGAGCATAGATCTATGGATTTCGTATCAGGGTTGCCAAGGTCATCAAAGGGCAATGATGCAATATGGGTCGTAGTGGACCGGTTGACTAAATCTACGCATTTCCTTTCCATCAAGATGACAGATTCGTCGGAGACATTGGGTTGACGGTACATCCGGGAAATCATCAGACTACATGGTATTCCTTGGACTATTGTGTCCAACAGAGATGGCCGATTCACAGGCAGAGTATGGCAGGGCATGCAGTCGGCTATGGGGACCGACATATTGACTAGCACAGCATTTCATCCACAGACTGATGGACAGTCGGAGAGGACAATACAGACATTGGAGGATATGCTGAGAGCGTGCATGCTAGACTTCAAGGGTGGATGGGAGGATCATTTACCACTGGTGGAGTTTTCCTACAATAACAGTTATCAGGCAAGCCTACAGATGGCTCCATTTGAGGCTTTGTATGGTAGGCCGTGTAGATCTCCAGTGTATTGGACAGAGGCCGGTGAGCCTGCTTTGATTGGGCCGGAGTTGGTTGCGGAGACTACGGCCCAGATTAAATTGATACGGCAACATCTACTCACTGCACAGAGCCGTCAGAAGAGTTACGCCGACTAGAGGAGAAGGTTCCTCGAATTTGAGGTGGGAGACTTGGTGTTTTTGAAAGTCTCACCACGGAAGGGGCACATGAGGTTCGAAAAGAAGGGGAAACTGTCGCCTAGATTTGTGGGGCCATTCCTGATACTGCAGAGGGTGGGGGGGTAGCCTATCAGTTGGCGCTCCCTCCACAGTTATCATCGTTACATGATGTGTTCCATGTGTCTATGTTGAGGAAGTACAACCCTGATCCTACCCATGTGTTAAATGTTCAAGACATCGATGTACAAAGCGATGTGACATATGTGGAGAAGCCGGTCAGAATAGTCGGGAGCGAGCAAAGAGTGCTGCGGAACCGTGTCATTCAGTTTGTCAAGGTGGTATGGGAACGATATGATAATGAAGAAACCACCTGGGAACTTGAGTCGGAGATGAGAGCCTCTCATCCGGAACTCTTTGTGTAAGATGTTTTGAACCTCTACTTCGCTCGAATTTTCGGGACGAAAATTTTAAAAGAGGATTGTATTGTAAGGTCTCGGAATTTGGGAATTAATATAAATGTGAATATTATTTATTTTAATGATGGAAATTAGAAAATTGGTGGAGTAAATGGTAAATGGGCCAAAATTGGATAAAGGCCCAAGTGTGGCCCAATAGACTATGGTTTGGATTTAAATTTATTTAAATGGGTCAAGAATGGTCAAATTGGGTCAAATACCCGTTTGGGACCCAATGGGTCAAGATGGTTATGCTCTAAGGTAAATGGGCTAGATGGAAATGTAATTGGGCCATAGGCCCAATGGTAATCCACTTAGAGTGAATTCAATGATTTTAAATCACCTAAGTTATTTGGAATTAAACAATGGTGATGTGGCCAAGTGGGACCCACCTCCACCTCATCAAGTGAGGTGGCGTGTGGGCTAAGGTTTGGTGGGGCCATCCACCATGGTTGATTTGGTCAACCATGGGTGGAGTAATGGACTTAGGCTAAGTACCAATGGATTAACCTAAGGTAATTATCTAATTAATTAAATAATTAAATTATTTAAAATGGTAGTTAAGAGTGGTCAAAGTGGGGCCATGAGGTGAAGACTCACCTCATCTCAAACTCAAGTGAAACACGTTGGCTTGGTGGTGGTTTAGATAACCACCACCATAAAGCATTTTAAATATCTAAGAAAATATCTTAGGGTTGGTGGGTGTCATTAATGTAAAGTAAAAAAAAAATGGAGATGCGCTTTGTTGGTGTCTCATTCTCATTTTTTTTTTAACTACATCCCTCCCACTCCTCCATTGCCGTCCCATGTTCAAGTGAAGGGAGAAATAGAGCTAAGGAGGAGAGAAGAGAAGGAGAGAAGAAAGAAGTGGAAAAAAATTAAGCAAAAATCACTCTAAGGTAAAGGGTTATCACCTTCCCTCTCATAATTTTCCCCTCTCCCTCTCTCACACAAAACCTACCATGGCCGATTCTAGGGATGGGGATTGCCACCCTTGATCAAAGATCTTAACCTACCAAAGATCAAAAGGAAGGAGAGAGGAGGCTACGGAGACCGACGGGAGCGGCGGAAATCGGAGGAGACATCAGATAGTGAGTATTTCTTAAACAAGAAATTTTGGATTGTAGGGTTTAAGATTTAGGGTTTAGTTTTGTAAAAATTAATGGTGGTTACATGGATATGTCATGGATGTTAAACCCTCAAATGTGAGGGTGGAAGATGGAGGAAACCCTAAGTGGGAAAAATTAGGGTTAGGTTAAGAAAATAATAAATGGGTTATGTGCATTATATAATTTATGAAATTTAAGCATAGAATGGGATGATTGGAAGAAGAATTATTGGCCATAGGGTTCGGCCATGCAATATGGCCGAACCCCATGGTTGGTGATTAGCTAATTGATTTAATTAGTTAGGGTTTGTAGGTAATGAAATAAATTAGGGTTTTAAGGTTTGAAGCCATGGAAAATGGGAAGATTAATGGATTTAATATGTTGGTGAATGTAGGTATTTTGGAGCAATGAATTGAATGAGAGAATATGGTTTAGATGTATGATTTAAACCCCTCAAGAAAGGACTATTAGTGGATCTAAAATGTAACAATGGACTCAAGAAAAAAATGGGGAAACGACACCATCGGTTCGGCCATGGTGTATGGCCGAACCCATGGCCCAATTGGGATCCATTTGGTGGTTTAAATTGGATGATGAATGGTGATTTAAATGCATGATGTAAACCTCTCATGGGAAGACGTGTGATAGATCTAAAATGCGCCAAAAGATTCAAGGAAAATGGGGAACAAGACATCATGGGTTCGGCCATGGTGTGTGGCTGAACCCATGACCCATTTCGTAAGTCATTGTATGAGCTAAGGTTGGGTCCATGTTTTTGTTTAGATGATGGAAATTTTATTAAATTAGATGGCTGATTTTGTTTCATGTTGGGTCATGGGGTTAGTGAATCAATAATGGACCTAAGTCAAGGACCTAAGTTGTGGATTAAATTTTGGACTTAAGTAGGCGTGAATTAATGAAAAATTGTTTATGCGAAGGGTAGTGGCAAAAATGGTAAATATGGGCTAAAATGAAGAAACCCACTAAGTTATGATTTACGGGCTTGGAAATGATTAAAACTTGGATTGATTTGGTAATTTAATAAGGTACCGGATAGCGCGAACGGTACGCGAGTCGGTAGCCGGATTGTCGGACGAAAACGAAATAAAGACGCGAATCGGTATTCAGTAGGATTCTTACCTATTTGTAAGCCATGGATGTGTGATGGTATTTTTGTCATATTTTATTGATTTTAGTATTTATCTTATGATGGGTTTTTACAATTATGGATGCTATGTTTAAGATGGATTTTATTTAATGGCTATGAACTATGATTAAGGTTATGCATTATAAATTAAGGCTATCTATGATATCTTAAGGTTATGAGTTATAAATATTACATAGCATAATGCATTACATCTCATGCATGGCATGGGCGGAAAAAAAAAACAAACCGGAGTCCATGCTCCGTCGGGGCGACCGAGAACAGGCATGGGGACACCTTGACGAGGCTTTGCCGTCAAGGGGAATATTTTGCGGTTGGACATATCTTGACGAGGTTTTTCCGTCAAGAGGGATATGACAGTATATGGAAGGAATGATGGGTGGGATTCATAACATAGACACCCAGGGAATGGCATACATCTTATATTTTCACTATACGTGGTTTATCAATTTTCATTGGGTTATTATCAGTATGCTGTTATTACTAATCCATGCTAGCTCTACTTGGAGTCCTACTGGGCGCGTTGTTCTAACGCCCTACTTCTACCCTAGCTGACAATACATGAGATGGCGGACCGGAAGGGTGAGACGGAAGCCAAGCTTAGGAGTTTGGGGAGGCGGACAAATTATTTTTGTTTAAGTTATGTTGGGGAATGTGTAATTGTATAAATTTAGCTTGTCGGAAATGTAGTAACTTAGATGGCTTGCTATGTTGTATATTTTATTTTGGACGGTGCAGTCCAGTGGCATTTTGGTAATTAAATGGATATTACTTCCCAGCTATCTGAAAAACTGGTAGGATAGTTCTATGATCATCCGCATTTATTTTTATGTTCCGTGAGCTTACTTGCTACGCGTGAACCGTACTCGTGGACTTATGTTCCACGTACGCGTAGGGTTGGCCAGTTAAGGGCCGGGCTTTAGAAGCTCGGAACTTAAATCGCGTCGTGATGTCCGCGCGCTTTGTCACTTTTATTTAAAAAAAAAAAAAAATGTACTCTGATTTTACGGTGAAAAGGGGCGTGCGTTACAATACAATGGCCGGATCACATTCCCTTAGCCAACTTATTTGACAAGGTTCATAGTGCACTTACCACACCGCGACTCCTTCGGTTCTTTGACTCCTTTTAGATCCTTAGCCTTCCCTCTACCTTCTTGTTCTCCTAAATGAGATTAACCTTGCTGCAACCTCCTTGGAATACTTCAGCCAGGTGACAAGGATTTGAGAGAGAAAGAGAGAGAGAGAAAGGGAACTTTGGTCTTGAATGAAATTGATAACCTTGTTGCCAACCCCTTTGGCTGAATTTGTCTTGATGAAAGAGATCAACGAAAGACTGATTGAAAATAAGCAACCAACTGTTGTTCTTGGTTTTGAAAGATGAAAACCATCCAAGGGAGAGAGAGAAAAAGGTATCCAAATCTTTGTTCCAAATGTGGTGGTCAGCCAAGGTAATGGTTGTAATAACCCGAATTTTTGATAAATATATATATTGGCATTTATTCATTTTAAATTGAAGTTTGATGTAATAAAATGCCAAATAGACCAAATTTTGGGACAATGGCCCAAGGATGGCCCAATTGGGCCATGGGTTGGATGAAATCCATTAAATGGGTCAATGAGGACTAATCGGGTCAACGATGGTAAAGTGGGCCCGATAGCCATGTGGGGCCCAATGGATCAAAATCGGTTCAAACCCTAAGGTAAGTGGAAAAAGGAGGGAATCTAATTGGGCCATGGGCCCAATGGTTACCCAATAAACCTTGAATTGGAATTGATACATGTAATTGGTCAATGGTAAGTAATCGGGTCAAAGATGGTCAATTTGGGTCAAAGAGCCATGTGGGACCCAATGGGCCAAGGTAACTAAGCCCTAAGATAAATGGGTAAGACAAGAATCAAATTGGGCCATGGGCCCAATGATGATCCAATAAAAGGGATACAATTAATAAAATTTAAATCACCTAAGTTAGGTGATAAATGGACCAAGGCAACATGGCCAATGGGGCCCACCTCCACCTCACCCATTGAGGTGGCGTGTGGACCCAAGAGTAGTGGGGCCGACCACCCATGGTCAACCATGGGTGGATCATGGAGGGAAATTAATGGGATTAAATTAAATAGAAAGTGATTAATTAAATTAATCAAGGGATCAAGGTGATTTAAGTTAATCAACGTAAGATTAAAATGGTCAAATGGTTAAATGGTCAAAACCACCAACAAACACAAACCACCTCAAGAAAACACAAATTAAAACCATGGGCTTGAATGGTGGTTGGGTCTCAACCACCACCACCAAAGTCAAGCCAACCCATGCTTGGTTGGTGAGAAAGTTAATGCTTGAGTGAAGACCACCAACCACCTCCATCTCATGTCAAACTAACCATTTCACCCTAGCTCTCCCCACACACACATGAAATTCGTCCCTCACCTTGCAAGAGAGGAGAAAAGAAAACTTAGAAGAAAAACTTAGAAAGAAAGAGGACGAAAAGAGAAGAAAAAGATAAGTCTTGGGCCACCCCAAGATCAAGAACCTTGAAGATCTCTCCCTCATCTCCATACTCTCTTTCTCTCTTAACCTAACCTCATTTACCTTAGCCAATCCAAGCATGTCCCACCATTGATCAAGCTCATCTAGCCAATCATCAAGAAGAGAAAGAAGGAGAAAGGGCTAAGGAAAAAGAAAGAAGGACCGGAGGAGTCGTCGGTGAGGTAAGAATTTCTTAAACAAGAGTTTATATTTTTAAAGATAGGATGTGGAATCCATTTCTTAGACTAAACATGGCCAAAAATGTTGTGGGCCATGGATCTAAAGTTCATCAAATGGAAGGCTAAGAAATGGATAAAAATGGAGGAATGGATTAAGAAAAGAGGAAATGGAAAAATGAAATTTTTAAGTCTTTATTAAGCATGAGGAAAATGGGATTTTAATGGATTAATGGGCCACAGGGTTCGGCCATGCTACATGGCCGAACCCCATGGCCAATGTTGGATGATTTTTAATTAGGGTTTGAAGGTTTAAAAGTATGGAGAATGATCAATGGTTTTATGAGGATTTCAAGATGTTAAAATGATTAAAAGTTGATAAATTTTAAGAGGTTTTGAATAAGGAAATTTTCATGAAAATATGGGTGATCTTTCATGGCCTTGAAAGGCATAGAATGGAATGAATAGATGACCATAGGGTTCGGCCATGTAGCATGGCCGAACCCCATGGTGAATAATGAGTGATTTATTAAGGTTATTAGGTTTAAAGATAATGAAGAAAAATGATAAATGTAAATGGACTTATTGAGTATGGAATGTGAGGTTTAGATGGAATGAAAATGGCGATGATTTAGTGATTTGAAAATAGATTATTTTGGGACAAAATTAATGATTTTTATGAAGATCTTAAAGTTGGTAATAGATGGTACTTTGTTGATGGAAATGAGGAAATGATTGGTGGTAGAAGTGGAATTTAAATGTAATTAAAAATCCAAGATAAAAATAAGGGAAAGACATCATGGGTTCGGCCATGGGGTATGGCCGAACCCATGACCCATGTTTTAGGTCATTCATGGGCTAAGTATGGTTTATATATGTGCTTAAACGAAATGGAAATTAAGTTAAGTTAATGATGAAATTTAAATGGATGTTACAAGTATGATATGATGTTTAAATGGAATAAAGTAGTGATTGAAATGGATGATTTAAGTTTCATTGGAGGTATGTTTAAATGGGTAATTGAAACCAAGAAGGATGGGGAAAGAAACATCATGGGGTTCGGCCATGATGTATGGCCGAACCCATGACCCAAATTTTGATCAATTTTAGGCTAAGGTTAATGCATGTATCAATGCCTAGGAGGTTGTTTTAAAGGGCCAAAATGAAGATTTGTGATTTTTTGAAATGGATTGTTTTTGGGACAAAATATGAGTCTTTGAAAATGGCACCAATAAAAGTGAACCATGAACCCTATGGTAATATTTTGGAACTTTTATGAATGGAAAACAATGGAGAGAAATGAAAATATTAAATGGATTGGTAAGCATCGTAGGTGATGTTTTATATGAGATGAAAACTGGGGTTTTAAATGAATGACTTAAATTCATTTGGTGAAGGTAAAATGAACCAAGAAATTAGGAAATGGACATCATGGGTTCGGCCATGGTGTTGGCCGAACCCATGACCCCTTTGGGAGCCATATTATGGGCTAGGTATGGAATTATATATGGGATTAAATATTTACAAATTTAATTAAACTAGATGGCTGATTTTATGATGTTATGTCATGATTAAGAAATTAAATGGGTCCAAGTTTATGGGTCAAATATGGACTTAAATATGCATGGATAAAAGGGGTAACTTAACCATGGAAGAGGAGTGGCAAAACCGTAATTTGTGGCCACATTGAAGGACCATGGGTTCGACCATGCTACATGGCCGAACCCTATGTGGGTTGGACATGAAAATGGATATATTATGAATGAATAAATGAAGCGGATAGTTGCTGCGTTTTTAGGCTCGCAAATCGGAATTTTAAATTTGGCCAAAATTGGATTTATGTATGAGTCTAAAACCAATGGATAATGGGCTAAGTTAGGGACTTAATCATGGATGATGTATGGACTAATTCGGTAAATGTAATAAGGTATCGGGCGTCGCAAACGGTACGCGATCGGGGACCGGATTATCGAACGGGAAGCGTAACGGAACGCGACACGGTATTCGGTAGGCCTACCTTTTGTAAGCGATGGATATGTGATGGTGTTTTAAATTATTTTGATTTGGCTTATTATGGATTTGATTATAATTTATGATTTATGGGACTTGCACTATGATGGGTTTTAACTTACAATTACATGATAGTATCGTGAATTATATTTTAATATTATGCATCATATGACTATATGGTATATCGAATGGTCTATCTATATACTACTAGCATAAATGCACCTACATCTCATGCATGGCATGGGCAGAAAAAAATAAATAAACCGGAGTCCATGCTCCGTCGGGGCGACCGAGAATCAGACATGGGGATTGCCTGAGGGCTATAACCGGAGTCCATGCTCCGTCGGGGCGACCGAGAATCAGACATGGGGATAGCCTGAGGGCTATAACCGGAGTCCATGCTCCGTCGGGGCGACCGAGAAGTAAACATGGGGAACAGGATATTGTATGATCATACGGATAATGGGTGGGACATATGACATAAGCACCCATGACATAGCATTCATCACATACTTATTTTGTTGTATTTTATGTTATCGATATGTGTGTATCACTAATCCATGTGCTAGCCCTACTCGGAGTCCTACTGGGCTCGTTGACTAACGCCTTACTTCTACCCAAGCTGATGACGCAGGAGAGGCAGGAAGCGGTGGACATACCGGAGTCCAAGCTTAGGAATTTGGAAAGCGCAGTCCTAGTTTATATTATGTTTACATTTTGGAGATGTAATTTTAAAGTAACTTAGCTTGTCGGGTTGTATAAATTTACATTTCTTGCGATGGTTTGGACGTTACTTATGGACGATACATTTTGTGATATAATCATGAACATATGGGCTTTTTGGTAAATTCAATGTTGTATCTTCCCTTCTATCTAAAAACCGGTAGGATAGACTCTATTATCATGTTCCGCAATAATTATAATCCGCGAGCTTACTTCTTATGCGTGAACCGTTCTCGTGGACTTAGCTCTGCGCACGCGTGGGGTTGGCCAGTTAAGGGTCGGGCTTTAGAAGCTCGGACTTAACTCGCGTCGTGGCGTCCGCGCCCACTCTCACTCTTCTATTTCAAAAACAAATATACTCTGATTTTCGGAAACGGGTGAAAAAGGGCGGGGCGTTACAATGGTTCTTGATTCAGCTCTTGTGTAACTCCCATTGCCTTAACCGAAAATCATTTATGTTACTTGGGGGTTTCATCTATGAAATGAAACTCCCCACCCTCCAACGTCTCCCATGCAAGGTCTTGAGTAACCTCCTCAAACCCCATTCATTTCCCATCTTGTAGTTTCATCCAAAAATGTGAAACACCCAAGAGCCCCAACGGTGTCTCATGGTTTTGGTTTGTGTAGCAGCCACCACTCCAATGTGTAACTCTATAAAACGGCAGCTCCCTTCATCTCCATTTTCTTGGAGTTTCATGCATAAGCCATAATCCCCATGCTCTCAACGTTGTAGCCTTTGTTTGGTTTTAGTAACCGCCACCTCCATTATACTCCTTATTGCCCCATGTGGGGGTTTCATCTATAAGATGAAACACACCCATTCCTTCCCTCCAACGTGTGGAAATGTGTGAATTTAAAACATAACCTCTCCTATTTGTAACTCCCAAAACAGTCACCCCATTTATCTCTTTTGTAGGAGTTACATGCATGGTAAAACCTCTCCTTGCAGCCACCGTTTTCTTGGTTTAAAATTTGAATTAAAACATACTCCACTCTTATTCACACACTTCACTTACTTAAAATAAATCTTCCATCCCACTCATTTATTTAGTTCACCCAACTCAACTCATTTATCTAATTGAACTCAACCAATAAATTCAACTCAACTATTTCCATTATTTATTTCAACTCAAACCAATCAAATATTTAATGAAACTTAAGCCAATTAAATTTTGAGCTCACTCAATGATTAATCTACACGACCCATTGGGTCCCATTTGGGTCCTTTGACCCATTTAACCTCTTTGACCCAAATAAATGTACCTTGCCTATTTAACTTAATTTAAACCTTATACAAGTACATTAAGCAATGGGTCCCACCATTTTTCTCATCTATGATCATAACCCTTCCATTTATAAATCCAATGGCAATTCGTAATTATTGATATATTGAAAAATCTAGGGTATTACAAGAAGTAGGGCGTTAAAAGAATGCGCCCAGTAGGTATTCCAATTAGGGCTAATACATGGTTAGTACAAAACATATATAATAATATCATAATGTCAAAAGCCATATAAACCATGCCATGTCATGATGTCAAATGCAATGAGTCCCACCCATCACAAGTACATATAAGTACACCCACATAGGTCTTTCGGATGCTCCGACGGAGTGTCTCCGATTTCTTCTTGATGGAAAAGTACATCAAGGTATCCCACATAGGTTTTTCGGACGCTCCGACGGAGTGTGGCCCCTCCGGTTACATATCCTTCACCCCATGCCATGCATGAGATGCTAATGAATCACATGCTATTTTATCATATAAACATAGCATTAAAACTCACAATTTGAAACATAACTTTTACAACATAAATTCATCAAATTAAGATAAAAACATTGTACATAAATCCATGGTTTCAAAGAGGTGGAATCCTACCAAAGACCACTAACGTGTCCTTGCGCTTCCGTCCCGTAACCGTTCACGATCGTACACACCTTGTGAGGTCCCGTTACCGTATTACACAACAATTAATTAAACCCATGTTCCAATTGATTTCTTATCATATCTAAGTCCAAAAGCACCTTAGTCCATAAAACATTCCTCATGGGGTTCAGCCATACACCATGGCCGAACCCATGGTCCATTACTTCTACTTAATTTACAAGTTTGCCATTATACATATCCATAACCAATAACATAAACCATGAACATAAGTCTATATATAATTAAATCCCTAATCATTTCCCATGGGGTTCGGCCATACACCATGGCCGAATGCATGGTCTATCACGTTCACTCTTATTTACTTCTTTGCCACTTATACAAATCCCTAAGGTAATTTATTTAAACACTTAGTCCATCAAAACACACCTTAGTGGGGTTCGGCCATACATCATGGCCGAACCTCACCCTCTTGGTAACTTACTAAGTCCATAAAAACATTCATCATGGGGTCCGGCCATACACCATGGCTGAACCCATGATCTTTCATGTTAGACCATATTTACATTTTTGCCATTATTCCTTCCATGGTTAGTCATCTTCATTTATTCACTCAAGTTTAGGTCCAAAATTGATCATTCATAAAACACAACATAAAACCCCCAAGTCCACCAAATATTTCCCATGTGGTTCGGCCATACACCATGGCCGAACCCATGGTCTATCATTTATTTACATCCTTATAATCTTAGGTCCATAAACATAGTTCCATTAATTTAGACATTACATACATGGATCCACCAATGATCCACAACCATAGAACCATAAATAAAACCCTCCATTCCTTTAATCATATTAGGTCCATACATGACCCATAAAAATTGGTTCATGGGGTTCGGCCATTCACCATGGCCAAACCCTATGATGTCTAACTTTCCAATTATATCAATCCCATTCTTGAATCCATAAATCAAGGTTCCTTCCTTTTTTATCCAAAAGTCCATCATTAGAACCTTTCTAAATTAATAACCATCTTCCATAGGGTTCGGCCAAGGCAATCTATTTTTAATCTTAGACATCTTCTTTATTTAGCAATCCCTTAGTTTCACTCTTAACCAAGGAAGGACCCATTTTAAAATGATCTTATGCGCATCCTCATGGATGTGGAAATCCTACACACACGGCCAAAGCTAAAGGACCCCTTTTTAAAGGATCTTATGCGCATCCACTTAGTTCATATCCCTTAATTAGAGATATTGTATTACCATTTTAATTAAGCCCCATTTAATTCTATTAAAACCATTTTCACAATCCGTTGGGTCTTAATTGGGAAATGATCCAACACTTTACCCATCTAAGGTCCATATCTAATAATTCACAAATTAAATGGGTAATTTTCATATATATTAATAACTTGAAAATCTGGGGTGTTACAGACATTCTCAATCTAACCCAAAGAGACCCATGAACCAATCCAAAAGGAATAAAAGCCACACCACACACACTTTTATAGTAAAATGTTTTTATTGTGGGCACTTCAAGCATGAGTGCAGAACAAGAAAGGTACAGGTTAAATCAAAGGTGGCTTATGGTTCTTCTCCAAGAACAAAGAAGAGAAAGCATGAGGTGATTGGAAATTCACGCATTGCAAAGAATAAGGTAAATCATTTTGATTGTGTGAACTTACCTAGGAAATCATATGCACCTCATCACACACATCATCCCTACATAGAAAAATCAAATAGGGATAAGTTGATACATGCTTGTACTATGAATTGGAAGACTAAAAGGAGGGTCTTATCTCAATCTTTTCGAATTAGGCCAAATGTTCAATATGGTAGAATTAAATTACCCAAAGTCCAAGGATGTAAGAGGAAATGTCCGGATCAAAATTTCATATGGATCCCCAAGGGATAGGACCTTGCTCATGCCCAACATTGGTCTAAGACTTGTGTTAGTGCCCCAGCTTTACCGAGTCCCTGTTTGTCAATTACATGACTCGAGTAGAAGCATTTGCCAAGAAGCTTGAAGGCTCAAGATGATCAAGGAAGAAGATCATGCTCCACCGAGCTCAGAGATCATCATCATGGCAATCACAAGAACATGTATATGGCCATAGATTACCATAGGTGGAACCCACACCTGAGAAAGGACTACTAGGCTTAGTTGCATATATTGGTAATAAACATAAAAAGCCTAGAGAGGAAGTTGTACAGTGAATTGGAAGTGAACTTGGAAACATGAATTATGTTCACTGTCACCACGACCAGTCTATCTCACCGATCCGTTGGTGTAGCCAGGATCGACCCATCGTGGTCAAAAACTGGTCGGCCAGATTAAAATTGGTTTTGGATCTTCGAACTGTCAATCTGGACATACCTCTGACCGAGTGTCTCGTATGCACCAAACCCTCGGTGATGAACTTGAACTAACCCTCATGGTCCACGACTCGTTGGATTAAAAATTATAAGTTCGGGACTAGGAACTTAAAAGGGCTCTCGATAAAACAGACATCTCAGTACATCAAAACCAATAGAGAAATACAGGACCGACCCCTCGGCAAAAGGCGACAGGTCTTTCTGGGTAATAGGTTTCCAAAGAGGAAACTATTGTCAAGCATGCTTTGCACCAGAACGAGCCTCTCGTATGGACCTGCCCATCGGTGACATAACTGTAGACCCATCGGTGACACTGACATGTCGACCGGGAAGTAATTATGCCGTTAGGGATGCATTTAATGCACAATGGTCGAGTGGTTGAACAGTAATAAATATGAACACCAACCCATCGGTGCCACCTACCTGTCGGTCTCGGACAGTCAATATGACCATTAAAACTCCTCTATAAATATGAGTGTTGGTGATCTCCTTGAAGTTTAAAAGAGTTAAACACTCTAAGGAACGATCAACACTCTTGAGAGAAAGATCATAAACAACCAATCTTTGGATTACGTTTGCAAGTGAGAAAGAGAGGAGGAAAGAAAGATCATAAACAACCAATCTTCGGATTAAGTTTGCAAGTGAGAAGGTTATAAACTAGGAAAGCTTTGGTTAAACCAAGTTTCCTTGTCTCCGACAAGATTGTGATTGCCACACGACGACTGCAAGAAGGAGCGTCCACACAACTTTGGTGGGATCTTCAAGAAGTACACATCAGCGAGAAAGAGCTTTAAGGCAAGTACTTATTGGTTTTTAATTTTCCTTTTAAAAACCTGCAACCCGAAAGTGGATTAAGGAGAGGTACTCCGGAACCACTATAAAAAACTCTAGAGCGTCGTCTCTGGCACATAGGTGGGTGGAATTCCCGGTCAATTGAGTGAGGTGAAATTCCTACTCTAATTGTGAGGTTGTAAATCCCCACATAGTGAATTTGGGGATAGCTCAAGGTTGAGCGAGTCCCAGCATTGGATTTAGGCTGGCGAACCGAACCACTATATATCTTGTGTCCTTGTGTTTTTGGTGTTAGAGCCAATTTCTTGTGTTGATTGTTTAAAAACATTTACTAACACACACATTTCTGATTGTTGTTTCCGCTGCATTTAAATAAATCAATCGAGTAACTCCCAAACCCTTTGCCTCTTGGACCCCTACTGAGAAAGTTGCTCAGACAGTAGTTGGGAAAGCCATGAATGCCCTTAATTGTGCAATTTCTGACAGTGAATACAGGCGGATCATGAACTGTAAAACTGCGAAGGAAGTATGGGAAGTACTTGAGAGAACCCATGAGGGCACCTCAGTAGTTAAGAGATCTAAACTTCAGATCCTCCAAAATCAGTTTGATACTTTTAAGTTGAGGGAAGATGAAGTCTTCATGGACTTCTATTCCAAGATAAACGACATTGTAAATCAAATGTACGCTTTAGGTGAAGGAATACCTGAAGACAAGGTATGTACCAAAATTGTCTGGAATCTTGCAGAAAGATTCAAGCCCAAGTTTGTAGCTATGGAGGACCACCGAGATGTGTCCTTAATGAAAATTGATGATTTGGTTGGTTCTTGCAATCCTATGAACTACACTTTGAACAACTAAAGGATAAATCAATTGCTTTGAAGTCTTCCTTCAAACAAACAAAGAAAAATAAAGAAAAAGAAAAAGTTTCGGAAGATGAACTCTCAAGTGATGAATTGGCAATGTTTACCAAAATGTTTTTAAAAAACTTTGCAAAGAGAAATAATTTGAGAAAAATGGGGAAGAGTGAAACAAGTAAAAGTTACCCAAGAATGCAAGAGTAAAACAGTGGGAAATGGAGAGAAAGAGAGGAACTCAAGGAGCATACCTGCTTCAATTGTGAGGAAGAGGACATTACATGGGTGAGTGTCCTTCGGATAAAATAAAGAAGGCTATGAATGTGGATATGAGCCATGTTGAAACTTCTTAATCAGAAAGTGATTTAGATAATGAGACTCAACGAAAAGTTGATGTATCAAAAGGTCTCATAGCTTCGATCATTAATGATCATGAAAATCCCATAATTGAAACAAAGGAAGATGATGAAGTTCTTCAAGCTTCCTACAGTGCCCTGTTTCTTGAGAGTGAGATGATGGCTAAAAAACTCAATAAGGTTAAAAATGAAAACCTTAACCTCTCTAATCAAGTAGAAGATTTAAAAAAAGAAAAATCTATTCTAATCTCCAAACTGGAACTCTCTAATAATGAAAACACAACCCTAAAAGAGAGCAATAAAACTCTTGAAGAAAAAATTAGCATACATTGCAAGGATGTAGAGAATTTGTGGCATCACAATAAACTTCTTGAAGAGGATTTTAAAAGATTGTCTTTGGAAGTAAAAGATTTAAAACTCACAAAGAAAAATTCCAAGACAAATTTACCCAAGGAGATGAAAGACTTAAGAGACTCATTGGCGTTGGTAGACAACATGGTGATAGGTCTAGTCTCGGTGCATCATCCACCAAAGTACTTATGAATCATGAAGTGTTAAGAAAAACAGGTATCTCTCGCCCTTCAATGGGTAAGTGCAATTTCTGCCACAAGGATGGGTATTTCAAAAGAAATTGCTATCATCTGAAAAGATACCTGGAAAAGAAATCACAAAGACAATATCCAGATAAGCCTACGGTTAAAAGATATCCACCAACATCGAATCCTAAAAGAAACCTAAGGAATGTGGAGACAAAGTAAGACTCTTTGTTAAGACAGATGAATTATATTTTGCAAGAGTTGATGGATCCCAAGGTTGGCCATCAAATGTACGATCATAGAGGTGTGTATGCAACACCAAATGCTACAATCTTCGTACGTAGGAGATAGACCACTACTCATGTTTTATTGTGGTTTAAGATTCACTTCCATATCTTAAGCCACCACAAATGCACTCACAAGAGACCATGTGAGTTCACATAGCAGAAAAATGCTATGACATGAGGAGAGGAATACAAGTCTAGAATGTACTCTTCCTAGCTATAGTACATATTCTACTTGCAAAAGCCATACATTCCATTCGAAGTATTTTAAAATGTATACATTATTTTTTTAATGTGTAACGCCCCGTCCTCTTTCGCTACCGAAATCAGAGTATATATATTTTTTTGAAAATAAAAGAGTGAGAGAGAGCGAGACGTCACGACGCGAACTAACTCCGAGCTTCCAAAGCCCGGCCCTTAACTGGCCAACCATACGTGTGCATGGACTAAGTCCACGGAAATGGTTCACACGTACAAAGGCTATACTTGCAGAATTAAACTTAATTGTGGAATTATAATAGAGTCTATCCTACCAATTATTAAATGGCAAGGAAGTACATCACTTGACAAATATTACCTTAACTTAAAATGTCCAAAGTAAAAGTCCAAACCATAGCAAGTAGTCTAAATTATTACATTCCAACAAGCTAAGTACTCAAATTACATATCCATGAATAAAACTTAAATAAAATGAATCTAATCATCCAAGCTCCTAAGCTTGGCTCCGATCGCGTCCTTCGTTTCTTCCATTAATGTGTCGTGATCTAAGGTAGAAGTAAGGCATTAGACAATGCGCCCAGTAGGTACTCCGAGTAGGCTCAACACATGGATTAGTATAACAAAAACACATAGATATAAATAATATCAAAACCATGCAAGTAGATGCCATGCCATGGGTGTCATATGCCATGAGTGTAACGCCCCGCCCTCTTCGAGAATTTCAGAGTCTAATTTTTTATTTTTTTTAATAAAGATCGGAAGAGAACGGGCGGCGTCACAACGCGAGTTAAGTTCAGATTACCCAAGTCTGAACCTTAACTGGCCACCCATGTGTACATGGAATAGACCATGATAGTGAATCACACATGGAACTAACATCAACATGCGGAATAATCTAGATAATTGAGGAATAGAAAGACGAGATATCAAGTAACAGTCTTAAATATTAAATAACATAGATCAACCATCCACATATTATTATCCTAATCAAACCAGAGCAAATAACTAATTATTACATGTCCAAGAATAGTATTCAAATGACAGTAATATAACGTAATCCAAAATCCATCATTAAAGCACTTAGGCTCAGCTCCCCTCCCGGTCAATGACCTTTCCTTTCCCCTTGCTTGTACCTGCAATCTCCTCTGACGATAGAATTAGGCGTTAGATCAACGCGCCCAGTAGGTTCCCGAATCAGGGCTACCACATGTTAGCATATAAAACATGCATATACATATCATAATACATGATCATCAACAGGTAAAAACAATGCTATGAAATATGCACATGCAATGAGCATCCCCCATCATGTACTTTCATAGCCATCACTTGACGTGCCTTGCACCGACAAGGTAAATTACAACACACCTTCATCTCTTCTATAAGCGATGTACATGTAATGAGCAACCCCCATCATGTACCATCGTAGCCATCACTTGACGTGCCTTGCACCGACAAGGTAAATTACAACAACATTCATCTCTTCTATACAATATGTACATGCAATGGGCAACCCCCATCATGTACAATCGTAGCCATCACTGTAGAACTTCATTCATTATCCCATGACTATGCATGAGATGCCAATGCCTGTATGCCATTTGTTAATGCATAATATATATTTGAAACACATATATTAAAACAAGAGTATCATAAGAAAAACTGGGTAAAACCGTGGTTACAAGTAGGTATGAAACCTACTGAAGAATCACTTCAGCGTTCGTTCTTTCTTAGGCTTTAACCGGTCACGACTCGTTCGTCGTTCAACTTTCGGTACCTTATTATGCAACAATAAGTAAATCATAATCTTATTTACATGTCCATTCACATATGAGACCTAAAACATCTTATAAGTACTTTTGATCAATCTCTTCATTTGGCTTGTATTCACAGATTTGCCATTGCCACCAATACCTTGATTAAATTCTACAACCTTAACCATAACCTTAACATGGTTCAGTCATGTTTTGGACGGCCAAAACAGCAAACATGATTCCATTTTTAATCACACATACATCCATAAAATGGCCCATGAAAACAGTCCATGGGGTTCGGCCATACTCATGGCCGAAACCTTATGGTTCTTTGCTCAATGATGTCCTTTGTTTAAATACTAATTGGCTCTACCCCTTAGCCATATTAAGCCCATGATTTAGCCATCCCATGGCCAACCCAAAATCAGTAACCTTATTACACAAAGACCTCCCAAAAACAGTCCACAAAGGTCTATGGTTTCCATGTTTTCCAACATGAAAACCAACCCTCTTTTACATGGGGTTCGGCCCTCCATGTTGGCCGAACCCAATGGTCATTCTTACTCTATTTAAACCTCCAATAATCATGTATAAACAGTATTATATCAGGTTTTAACTCTCAAAGAAACCATCCAAAACAGTCCATAAAAAGTCTATGGTTTACATGTTTTTCCAACATGAAACCAACATTCTTTTACATGGGGTTCGGCCCTCCATGGTGGCCGAACCCAATGGCTATGTTTACTGTTTTTAAACCTCAGATAAACATGTATAAACAGTATATTAACATCAGGTTTTATCTTTAAAAGAAAGCATCCAAAAACCAACATCATATCATGGGATTCGGCCATCCAAGATGGCCAATCCCCATGGTCCATCTTTTCCAATTTTAATCTACTGATTTAGACTACATAACTTCAACCTTTTCTGATATCCAAACCCATGTTTTAACTCTCTTTAAACATGCATTTTAAATCTATTACAACCATCTAACATCAGTCCTAACTTATATGGTTTTAACTTCTAAAAAAAAATATCAAAAACAACCATTTGTTTCCATGGGGTTCGGCCATGCTAAGTGGCCGAACCCAATGGTCCATTTCCATCTTTTAATCCACTGATTTTAGACCATAAATTTCAGTCCCTATGTCATTCAGATCATGGTTTTTAACCATTCTAAAACATTTATTTAAATCTTAATTTAAAACCCAAAACAGTCCACAAAATCCATGGTTTTCATGTTTCAAAACATGAAACCAAGCCATCTCTTTACATGGGGTTCGGCCCTTCATGGTGGCCGAACCCAATGGTTATTTTTACCATTTTAAATCCTCCACTAATCAAGGTTAAAACCTTGTGTATTCGGCCATAACCATGGCCAATACACACCCCATTTGCTCCATGTTATTATACCAAAACAAATAAATACTTACCAAACTTCCAATCTTTCTCTTTGCCTTTGGTCCTTGGTTTCTCCCTTTTATTTCTTCCTTTCTTTTGCTGTTTTGTGCTTGATCTACTGGTGCAAACACCTCTGCTATTCTAGCTAGGAAAAATGAATTTGAGAGAGGGAGAGAGAGAGAGATGGAAATTCTTGGATTTCCAATGTGAAAAATGGCCAACCTTGTGTGCTTATTGTTTTTGTAGTTCAGCCCCCAAAACTCCTCCACTCCCTCATAACTTCTTATACAAACCAATGGGTATTGGGTGCCATCCAAGGCACCCATTGGCA
Source organism: Chimonanthus praecox (assembly GCA_022113865.1). Lineage (NCBI taxonomy): Eukaryota > Viridiplantae > Streptophyta > Magnoliopsida > Laurales > Calycanthaceae > Chimonanthus > Chimonanthus praecox. The sequence goes on along the minus strand of CM039086.1, from coordinate 39,878,099 downwards.
GCTACCTATGCAGCCATTCAAATCCCCAAGCATCTCATCACAATCCCATGTATTCCCATTTAATACATCATGGAAATCACCCCAAACAAGTCCCCAACGTGTGGGACTTGTTTGGGTGGTTAAAGCTGGGCCAACCTCTTCAAATTCCCATTAGACTCAATGATTTACAGTCCCTTGAATTTTCATTTTGACTCACCCAACTCAAGGTATTTTTATTCCAACCCAACTCATCACATTTAATGCATTTCATTTAATGCACATGAGTTAACTCACCTTTTGATTTAATTCCAACTCACCTCAGTCCCACTCAACTGATTTGACTCGTGTTTGAGCTCCCTTGAGGTTCACACGGTCAACAATAGTCAACTCGACCCGTTGGGTCCACTTTTAGCTCCTTGACCCGTTTTGACAACATGACCCATTTATGGTATTTTGGTCATTTCTAATTGGTTTTTACATATGGATCAAGCCTACCCATTTTTCCTCCACTTGATTTCCAATCAAATAGGCTTAACCCCATTTAATTTAAAATCACAAAACGGTCAAATAACCCAGCAAGACCCGATGGGCCCCATTTGGGCCCTTTGACCCATTTAGCCATTTTTGACCCAAATGATGAAAATTACCCAACCAATCAAACTTAACATTCATAATGTGGTCATATGATTTTATTTTGAGCAATGGGCCCCACTATTTCCTTACTTAACATCACAAAATAATTAATTTAACAACTCAGGGGCATTTTGGTAATTTTCCACTTCATTGAGAAATTGGGGTGTTACAATGAGTCCCACCCATCATCCATATCACAATCACATAGTATCCCTCTTGATGGAAAATCCTCATCAAGGCATCACAATCACATAGTATCCCTCTTGATGGAAAAGCCTCATCAAGGCATCACAATCACATAGTATCCCTCTTGATGGAAAAGCCTCATCAAGGCATCACAATCACATAGTATCCCTCTTGATGGAAAATCATCATTAAGGTATCACAATCACATAGTATCCCTCTTGATGGAAAATCATCATCAAGGTATCACAATCACATAGTATCCCTCTTGATGGAAAATCCTCATCAAGGTATCACAATCACATAGTATCCCTCTTGATGGAAAAGCCTCATCAAGGCATCACAATCACATAGTATCCCCCCTTGATGGAAAATCCTCTTCAATGTATCACAATCACATGGTATCCCTCTTGATGGAAAATCCTCATCAAGGTATCACAATCACATAGTATCCCTCTTGATGGATAATGCACATTAAGGTATCCCCACGAATGCCTTACGGAAGCCCCGGCGGAGCGTGGACTCCGGTTACATTTCAAACATAATATCCCTCTTGATGGATAATGCACATCAAGGTATCCCCACATTTGTTTATCGATCGCCCCGACGGAACATGGACTCCGGTTACATCTCCAATCATATTACCCCTCTTGATGGATAATGCACATCAAGGTATCCCCACGTTTGTTTATCGGTCGCCAAGACGGAGCGTGGACTCCAGTTACATTTGATCCCTCCCATGCCATGCATGAGATGCAAGTGCAAACATGCTATGTAATAGTAACATCATAGCATTAAAATCCCATCATTATGACATATCTTTTGATACCAAAATAATTCAAGTAAATACATCACATACACATATTCCATGGTTTTCAATGAGGTAGGAATCCTACCAACGTCCATGTAACACCCCAGATTTTCAAGTTATGAATATATATATATATATATATATATATGGAAATTGCCCATTTAAGTTGTAAATTAATGGAGATAGACCTTAGATGGGTAAGGTGTTGGGTCAAGTGTCCAATTAAGACCCAACGGATCATGGATAAAGTTCACTTGAAGTAAATGGTTAAGACTTATTTAATTGGGTCAAGATTGTCAATTGGGTCAAATGCCCAATTGGGATCCAATGGGTCATGGTTGACTTGGCCTACCACCATATGAATTCAAATGTGATTAAGGTGTGGCTGAATTAAAATGGATTAAGTTCAATTGAGTTAATGAATGAGTACAAGTTTTGAGTTTAAAAGAATTAAAAATAATTGAGTTATGGTGAGTTGGATGGGAAGTTAATGGGACTTCCATCTTAAGTGAGTGGAGTGGGAAGATGAAGAGTTTTGTTATTTCAAAAGACACCTTCAAGGGTCACACGTTGGAATGGTGGGAGTTTCATTTCATGGGATGAAACTCCAAAAGAAGCTTTAATGAAGGAGGTGAAGAGCCATGGTGGTTACAAAGGGGTATCACCAAAGGACACCACCCTTGGCCGACCCTCATTGATCAAGATAAGGAAGTTAAAGGGTTTCGATGTTACACAACACATACCCATGCATACACGTTGGAACATGGAAGCCCAAGGGGCATATGGTTGGGAGTTTCATCTCATGGGATGAAACCCCCAAAGTAAGTATCAATGGGGAGGTGAAGAGTCATGGGAGTTACAAAAGGGGTATCAACCAAAAGATACCACCCTTGGCTGAACTACATTGGGCAGCAAAGAGAATTATTTGCTTTATCTCCCTCTCTCCCTTTCTCACTCAAGGCCAACCACTCTCAAGACAAAGGACTTAGAGTATTTTCTATCCCAAGCTCCTCTCCCTCTCTCAAACCTACACTCTCTTGGCCGAAGCCTCTCTTTGGGTTTTCATTTCAAGATTTTATCAAGATCACTCTCGGCCAAGGATCAAGGAGGAAGAAGAGGCTAAGGAAGAAGAAGATTGGAGGAGCAAGAAGGAGTGAAAGAAACCGGAGGAGTCACGGAATCGGTAAGTACTCATTGAGATTTTATTAAGTAAGATGGTCAAGGAACATGGTTCGGCCATTGCATGGCCGAACCCTAATCTTGTTGTGGCTAAGGACTTATGCATTACCATATGGGAAATGGTGGATGATCAAGGATCATGGTTTGGCCCATGCATGGCCAAACCCTAAGTTTTATGTATGAGAACACTCAAGGACAAAAAAAGGGTGGATGAGGTTCGGCCATGATGTATGGCCGAACCCCATCAAAGAATATGATCATGGTTATTTGATTTATGAGAGAAAGTGATGAGCCATAGGGTTCAGCCATGTTGTATGGCCGAACCCCATGGAAAAGTGTAACGCCCGCCCCTTTTCACCGAAAATCAAAGTCTATTTTTTTTTTAAAAGTGATAAAGGGCGCGGACGTCACGACACGAGTTAAGTCCGAGCTTCTAAAGCCCGGCCCTTAACTGGCCAACCTTACGTGTGCGTGAAACAAAGTCCACGATGAATGGTTCACACGTATAAGCAAGCTTACGGAATGTTATACTAAATACGGAACGATCATAGAGGCTAACCTACAAATTTTAGATAGCAAGGAAGATTACATTCATTTAACTAACAATACATCTCAACATCACCGTATCCAAAATAAAACCAGAATATAGCAAGTAAGCTAATTTATACAGTCCGACAAGTTAACTATTCAAATATACATCTCTTAAAATAAACTTAAATAACGGAAAGAGTCCGCCTCCCCAAGCTCCTAAGCTTGGCTCCCGTCTCGTCCTTCTGCTCCGGTATTTCCTGCGTCATCAGTTAGGGTAGAAGTAGGGAGTTAGACCACGCGCCCAGTAGGACTCCGAGTAGGGCTAGCACATGTGTTAGTGATAACAAGCATACCGATAACAATATAGTAAAAACTAGTAAACCACCATATAATGAAATTACCAAGTGAATGCTATGACGGCAAGGCCTCGTCAAGGTGTGTCCCCATGCTTGCTTCTCGGTCTCCCCGACGAAGCATGGACTCCGGATCTTTTATTTTCCCGCCCATGCCATGCATGAGATGTAGTGCACTATGCTATGTAATATGTAATCCATAGTCATAATATAGAATTCATAACTTAACATCTAATTCATAATTTTGCATTATACCATATAAGATACATAAACCATGATCTTAAAATTCATCATAAAATAAACCATAAAAATTCCCAAAATAAATCAAAGAAACCATCACACAAACCATGGCTTACAAAAAGGTAGGAATCCTACCGAATACCGACTGGCGTCCTTTTACGGTTTCGTCCAACAATCCGGCTACCAACACGCGTACCGCTCGCGATATCCAATACCTTATTACATACACATAATCAGTCCATATTTTAACTATTTCTAAGTCCATTAAACATTTCCAAGTCCATATGAAAATCGGTGACTATTTAGGTTTTGCGGGTCCCATTTAATCCATTATATTTTAAATACATGAGTCTAAAATTAGCCTCCTAGGCTTTATTTAACCCTACATAATGCTACTACTTAGAATCCCTTAACCCATGATCATCTCCCATGGAGTTCTTCATTTTAGCCATTATTTACGGTTTTGCCACTACCTCTTCTCCATGGTTAATTACTCATTCACCCTTGCCTAACCAAGTTCATAATTGATCATAAACCTGGATCTCTAACTTAGGTCCATTAATGACCCATTCAACCATGGCACATGACCATTAAAAGTAGCCATTTAATTTACTTAAACTCCATTAACCTAACATACAAATACACATTAATCTTAGGCCTTAATTGGTTCACAAAATGGGTCCATTGATGTCTCATCACCCACAACCTAACAACACTAGAAAAATTAGCCATTTAAACACTCTAACCCTCATTCATTTCTCCCATACATAATACCAAATTAATCCACAAGTTTACCCACAAATGGGTCATGGGTTCGGCCATACACCAAACCTTAGGTTCCCACGCCACCTCACTTGGTGAGGTGGAGGTGGGTCCCATTGGACCATGTCACCTTGGTCAACTTCAAATTAACTTAGGTGATTTAGACCCATTCAATTCATTCTAATTGGATCACCATTGGGCCCATGGCCCAATTACATTTTCATCTTACTCATTTACCTTAGAGCTTATACCAACTTGATCCATTGGGTCCCAAGTGGGTATTGGGCCCAATTTGTCCATCCTTGACCATTAAGATAAATTAAATCCAATCCATGGTCCATTGGGCCATACTTGGGCCTTTGTCCAAACTTTGATCCATTTACCATCTATTCCATCAATTTTCCCAATTTCCATCATTAAAACAAATAATATCCACATTTATATTGATTTAAAAATTCTGAGCTATTACAAAAAGTATTAAGGATTTACAATGGGTCTAAATGATTTTTAAGAGAAGACGATGAATCATAGGGTTCGGCCATGGTGTATGGCCGAACCCCATGGAGGCATATTGTTGATGTTTAAAGATGTTAAAGGATAATAATGATGGGAGATGATTGGTGATTTTAAGTAGATCTAAAATGTTATGATGGTGAAAAACCTTGGACCATGGGTTCTGCCATGTTGTATGGCCGAACCCCATGGAAGGTTATTAATGATTTTATAAGGTTTTAAATGGATGTATTGCAGATGGACTAAGATGCAATTGGATCATGAAAATAATGGAAGTCATGTTGATGGATTTTAGGTTGTAAATGATGACCTAAGGGTATGATTAAACTTCCCCATGGAGGGACTTGATTTATGGACTTAATGTGGTAAAGGATTTAAAGGGAGGATGAAAAATGGGACACCATGGGTTCGGCCATGTTGTATGGCAAAACCCCATGGACCATTTTAATGGGTCATGTGGAGATTTATACATGTTTAAATGAATTAATGATTAAGCTAGGAAATGGAGGATTCATTTATGGATCTATGTTTGGTTATGGATCATGTATGGATCTAAGTATGGGTAACTAAATTAGGTGATTACCTATGGAAGGAAAGAATGGCAAAATGTTTAAATTAAAGGACCATGGGTTCGGCCATGGTGTATGGCCGAACCCCATGAATCATGTTTTGGTTTTAGACATGCATAAATGACCTAAGTGAATGATTGAATCATAGAAAATGTTTATGGTTTAGGGCTTCCATTAATGTAAAACTAATGGAATGATGTTGGGACTTAAGTTATGGATATATAAGCTAAGTGAGTAGCCATGGAAAGATTAATGGCAAAGAGGTAAATATGGGTGAAAATGATGGACCATGGGTTCGGCCATGGTGTATGGCCGAACCCCATGGGGAATGTGTTTGTGGACTTATGGTGTTATTAAGGTTAAATGATTAACTTATGTGTTCGGTTTAATGAATCAAAGATGGAATGATCTTGGACCCACAATAGTTAGAATGATCAAGGATAAAAAAGAGGGACCAAAACCATGTGAGTTAGGTTCGGCCATGTTGTATGGCCGAACCCCACTAGGATATGTTTATGGACTTAAACATGGTTGGAAATCAAATGGAACATAGGTTTGATTATTGTTATGTAATAAGGTAACGGGACTTCACAAGCAGTGCACGTTCGATGATCGGTTTCCGGACAAAAACGTAAGGACACGTTAGTTGATCATTGGTAGGATTCTACCTCATTGATTCCATGGGATATGTATGATGGTTTTTATGATATGTTTCAAATGTGAGATTTTTAAATGCTATGATTTGTATTATTACATAGCATGTTGGCATTTGCATCTCATGCATGGCATGGGAGCGATACTATGGAGTTGTGATACCTTGATGAGGAGTTTCCATCAAGAGGTAACCGGAGACCCACGCTCCTTTGGGGCGTTCGTAAGTTGTGAGGGGTACCTTGATGTGCATTATCCCATCAAAAGGTAATCGGAGACCACACTCTGTCAGGGCGTCCGTAAGACAACTATGGGGATACCTTGATCAGGAGTTTTCCATCAAGCGGATACTATGTTTTGTGAGGATACCTTGATGAGGAGCTTTCCATCAAGAGGATGTTTTGTGATTGTGTTATGGCTGATGGGTGGGACTCATGGCATATGGCACCCATGGCATGGCATTGCATAAGCATGATTATGATCTCTATTATCATGCAATGTTTATGGGTTTTATCTGTATGATTGGATCTCTATTATCATACATTGTTTTGGATACGATGTTTTACATATACGACATGATGTATTATATCTGGATTTTTATACTAACCCATGTGTTTGACCCTAATTGGAATACCTACTGGGCGCGTTGTCTAACGCCCTACTTCTACCTTGGTTGATGACACAGGAAATGAACGGAACGAGGAACGAAATCGGAGCCAAGCTTAGGAGCTTGGATGTTTTAGTTTCGTTTTATTTAAGTTATTCATGGACTATGTATTTGAATAACTAACAGTCGGGAATGTAATAACTTAGATTATTTGCTATGGTTTGAATGTTAACTTAAGATAATTATTGTTAAGTGTTGGACTACTTTGCTATCTAAAATGGAATAGAATTGTTAATCTATTATAATTCTGCATCTATGATTATTCCGCATGTTAACTTGAGTACGTGTGAACCGTTTTAGTGGACTTGGTCCACGCACACATATGGTTGGCCAGTTAAGGGTCGGACTTTGGAAGCTCGGACTTAGCTCGCGTCGTGGCATCCCGCTCTTTATCACTCTTTTATTCAAAGAAAAAAAAAATAGACTTTGATTTTCGGAAAGCGAGTGAAAAAGGACCGGGCGTTACTATAACACCCCAATTTCTTAATGAAGTGGATAATTATGAAAATGCCCCTAGTTTGTTAAATTAATTATTTTGTGATGTCAAATAAGGAAATGGTGGGGCCCATTGTTCAAATTAAGATCATATGAGCACATTATAAATGTCAAGTTTGTTGGATGGGTAATGAACATCAATTGGGTCGAAAATGGCTAAATGGGTCAACTGGCCCAATTGGACCCAATGGGTCATCATGGATGATTTGACCATTGTGTAAGCTCAAATTAAATGGGGTCAAGCTGAACTAATTGGAAATCAAGTATAGTAAAAATGGGTAGGCTTGAACCACAAGTAAAAACCAATTAGAAATGGCAAAATCAGCCCATGAATGGGTCATATTGTCAAAACGGGTCAAAGGGCTGATTAAAGACCCAATGGGTCGGGTTGACTAGGTTGACCACGGATGACCATGTGGGCCCTCAATTGAAATCAAGAATGAGTTAGTTCAGCTTGAGTTGGACTGATTTGGAATGAGTTTGATTTAAGAAAAGAGTTGACTCAAACTTGGTGAATTAAATTTGATGAGTTGGATGAGTTGGTTTAGAATAAAAATATCATGAGTTAAGTGAGTCAAGAGGAGGTGGAACTGGGCTGTAATCTCGTACAACACTTGATCAGAATCAATCCCAGCCGTTGAGAGTGAAGAGGTGCTTTGGCAAAGCCAAAGGACACCAAGCTTGGGGCGGCATCATCTCATCCCATGAGATGCATGTGTTTAAACATGAAAGGTTGCACCGTTTGGTGAAGGGCTCTCTTGGTTGACACCCAATGCCCCATCGGTTTTGGCAAGATTAAATGAGGGAAATGAATGGGAGATGGGGCTGAAACTACAAAAGGAGAATGTTACCATTCTTGGCCGATTTTGTCATTGCAAATCCAAGAAATTCCCATCTCTCTCTCCCTCTCTTGAAGTTCGTTTTCTTGGCTGAAAAGCAGAGGTTTTGGCACCAGTAAATCAAGCATAAACCATCCAAGAATTAAGGAAAGAATGAAGAAATAAAAGGGAGAAGGTAAGGATCCTAGGCAAAGGAAATTTGGAAGATTTCTTAAGTGTTCAAGCCAAATAAGTTGTAAGAAAAGGGTGTGCAAATGGGCCATGGTTATGGCCGATTGCACCAAGGTTTTAACCTTGAATAATAGAGGTTTTAAAATGGTAAAAATAATCATTGGGTTCGGCCACCATGGAGGGCCGAACCCCATGTAAATGATTAGTGGTTTTAATGTTTTTGAAACATGGAAACCATGAAGTTTTTGTGGACTGTTTTGATGTTTCTTTAAGATTCAAATGCATGTTTTAAAGAGGGTTAAAAACATGGACTTAAATGACATAAGGACTGAAGTTAGCCTGTGTCTAAACAGTGGATTAAAATTGATGAAATGGATCCCATGAAGTATTATGGTCATTTGGACAAGTTGATGAACTTATTCGGATGGTTTTGAAGGGTAAAAACATGGTAACATTGTACTGATTTTTATATGTGTAAGTGACACTTAAAACATGCTAAAGAGGACAAAAACATGGACATAGGGTTCGGCCACTTTGGATGGCCGAACCCCATGAAAATATTAGATGATTTTGTGTGATAAAAACCATGTAAGAGTATAATGTTTTATGGGAATTAAATGAGGATATGGTTACTGTTTTTGGCTGGCTGGTATAGGGCTGAACCATATCAATGTTAGGGTTAAGTTATTGATTCAAATCATGGGTAGATGATGGACAAAATAAATCAAGAGAACCATTGGGTTCGGCCATGTGCATGGCAGAACCCCATGGGGCTATTTTTGGATAAATGGACTAAGTTTATGGTTTCTTATGTGATTTAAATGGAGATAAGCTTACTGTTTTGGTGGGTTATTGGATGGCTGAACCATGTAGCAATCATAACCAAAAATTATATATGAATGTTGGAGTTATGGAACCAAGGGAACCATTGGGTTCAGCCATATGTATGGTCGAACCCCATGGACCATTATATATGGTTGAAAAGTTTCTAAATTATGGAATTTAGTGAACTTAATGTAAGCAAATAACAAATCATGGTTGATGAAGGAAAGTGGGATAAAAACACATAGGATGTGGTTCGGTCATGTAGTATGGCCGAACCCCATCAACAATTATTTGATGGAATGGGTTAAGTAATTAAGAGTTGATTAAATGAAAAAGGAAGTTAAATCCTAAGTTGGTGATGTTCGACCATGGGCATGGCCGAACCCCACATGATGTGGTTGGGTCTTAGATGTGAATGAACAAGTAAATGATAGTATGATTTACTGATTGCCATATGGTCAAGGTACCGGAAGTTGAACGACGTGCGAGTCGTGACCGGGTGACGCTAAAGAAAGATCAAGTACTGAAGTGAATCTTCAGTAGGTTTTCTACCTACTTGTAACCACAGTTTTATCCTAGTTTTTATGAGACTCTTGTTTATTTCAAGTTTGGTTTTGAATATTGAGATATGTATTTACAAATGACATACATGTACATTGACATCTCATGCATGGACATGGGATGATGATTGAGGTTATACAGTGTTGCAATTATGAGTTACCGTCCTCCTTAGGCGATGAGAGTCCCGCCAAGAGGAGTAACATGATGATCATAGTCACATTGGTCTCCTTAGGCAATGAGAATCCCGTCAGGAGGACTAATATGTGATATGAATCAACTCAATGATGAAGGGTCTTTCCACAGGTAACGAGGATTACTGTGGATCACCTTATCATGTGAGACCCAGATGGAAGAGTATTGTGATTTACCTTGACGGTGAGAGTCCGGTCAAGTGATGACTATGTATGTGTGATGGGGTGGGGGCTCATTAAAATTGCATACATACATAGCATGGTTTTATATGTTTTTTTTATTATCATGTACTATGTTATATATGCATGTTTTATATGCTAACCATGTGGTAGCCCTGATCGGGAACCTACTGGACGCGTTGATCTAATACCCTAATTCTATTCTTAGAGGATAATGCAGGATCAAGGAAAGGGAAAAAGAAGGTCGATGACCGGGAGGGGAGCCAAGCCTAAGTGCTTGAATGATGAACAAGATTTCTTTATTACTGTCATTTGAATTATATTTTGATGGACATGTAATAAGTTAATACTTTGCTATGGTTTGATTAGACTATTAACTATGGATGGTTGTTTATCTTAATTATCATTTGAGACTGTTACTTGCTATCTTTTCATATTATTTCCGCAGTTAGTCTAGTTTATTCCGCATGTTATTGTTGGTTCCATGTGTGATTTATTATCATGGTCTAGTCCATGTACACATGGGTGGCAAGTTAAGGTTCAGACTTGAGTATTCTGAACTTAACTCGCGTCGTGACGCCTCCCGCTCTTGTTCACTCTGTGTTTCTTTCAAAAGAAATTTTCAGACTCTGATTTTCGGAAGGGTGAAAAGGGCGGGGCGTTACAGTTACAATCCAAATACCGGGTCCTTGTGTTTTCATCAAAAATCGCTCAACGATCGCGCCCCCAGTTGTGGAATCTTTTTACCTTAAATAAATCCCATAAATAATCAAATTAATTGGTTGGTTTAACACATTCCCTTCGTCCTTCCAATTTAATTTAACCATATGAAAAATCATATAAGTATTTCATTTTTAAAATCAGCAGGTTATCCGCTGCTCACTACCCACTGTCCATTGTCCACTGTCAACTGTCCACTGTCCACCGTCCACCGTCCACTAGTGGGGTTTGGCCATATCTTAGGGCTGAAATATGTTTAAGTCCACAATCACCCATGAGTGGGGTTCGGCCATACAACATGGCCGAACCTTACCCTTTTGGTTTGGTCCCCTTTTTAATCCCTTATAATTTTAATCATGTGGGTCCAAGATCATGCCATCTTTTTGATTCATTAATCCAAACACACATAAATTAATCATTTAACATTTGTAAAACACAAAGTCCACAAAACATTCTCCATGGGGTTCGGCCATACACCATGGCCGAACCCATTCATTTTCACTATATCTCCATCTTAGCCATTATTCTTTCCATAGCTAATCACTTAGCTTATTTACGCATGACTTAGGTCCAAAACATAGATCCATAGCTAAACATTACATGCATGGATCCACAAATGGTCCCTCAAAATGATTCATGGTCCACATACATCTAAGTCCATCAATATCTCTCCATGGGGTTTGCGCCATACAACATGGCCGAACCCATGGTCCATGGTTCTTCACCATCTCCCCATTTTAAATCATGCTTCACAACATTTAAAACCCACTTAAAATCACCAATACTCTTCCATCATTATCATCCTTTAAAACCCATTAAAAACATTAACATACTTCCATGGTTTTCATCCGTTAAACCCATTAAAAATCACCAATATCCTTCCATGGGGTTCGGCCATACAATATGGCCGAACCCTATGGTTCATCATTTCTTTTAAAAATCATACACCCATGATTCGATCCTTTGATGGGGTTCACCATACACCATGGCCAAACCTCATCCAATCCTTCCTTTGTCTTTAATGGTCCATGCTTAAAACCTAGGGTTTGGCCATGCAAGGACCAAACCATGATCTTGATCATATTTCTTATCTTGGACATGCATGAGGTCCCTAGCCATACATACATAATAATTAGGGTTCGGCCATGCAAGGGCCGAACCATGATCCATGACCATTTTTCATGCTTAAGCCATGCATGCATACATATTGTCCTTAATCTTCATTCATGACATCTATCTCACCCGTTTAGGGTTTTGTCCATTTTTCCATCTTATTCCTTGGATGGATTTTAAATCCATGGCCCATAATATTTTGGCTAGCTCTCCAATCCAAAAATGGAATTCCATGGTTTCCTTTAACTCCCTTTTAATTTATAAACCATACGTACCGATTCCGCGACTCCTCAGTCCTCTTCCGTTCCGTCTTGCTCCTCTGCTCTTTTCTTTCCTTAATCTTTCTTCTTTCTTCCTCCTTGATCTTCGGCCAAGAGTGTGTTGCTTGAGAGGGAGAGGGTTCAAGATGAAAAGCCCAAAGAGAGAGTTCGGCCTTGGTGAAGGTTTGAGAGAGGGAGAGGAGGAGAAAATGTACCAACCCTAAGTGTTTTCCTTTGTTCAATGAGAGGGTCGGCCAAGCTTGAGTGAGAAAGGAGTCAAGGTAGAAAACTTCTAAGTGTTTCTTGTCTTGCTCAATGAGAGAGGGTCGGCCAAGAGTGGGAGGGAGAGAGTGAGAGAGTGAGATGAGATGAGATGGAAAGCCTAGCCATTTTCCATCTTGTCTTGGGTTTCCTTGGTCAAGACTCCACCCTCATCAATGTGGAGTCTTCCCCATGAGTCCATTGACCAAACAAGGGAGTGCATGCCCTCCACATGGCACATACCACTCCCATCCAACGGTTTTGGCTTGTGATTTCATCTTGGTGGTTTGGTGGTCTGCATGAGATGGAACCACCACCTCTCTTTTGACCAACCATGACCCTGCATGCTGTAACACCCTCCTTTTTTCACTCTACGCTTTCCGAATATCAGAGTCTATTTTTTTTTAAAAAAACTAGCATAAGTGAGCAAGAGCGGGAAGTCACGAAGCGAGCTAAGTCCGAACTTCTAAAGTCTGACCCTTAACTGGCCAACCCTATGTGTGCATGGACTAAGTCCATGAAAACGGTTCACACATAATAATATAAACAAGCGGAATTAAAATCATAACTGCGGAATTATAATAGAACTCAATTTTCTTCCATGGGGTTCGGCCATGGTGGTTCTTTTCTTTAAACAAAAACATCAAAATACTAACCGGTTTCGCGACTCCTCCGGTTTTCCTTCGCTTGTTCTTGCTCTTCCAATCCTTCTCCTTCTTGATCTTTCACTTGCTGGCTGTCCTCTCCTTGAATGAGTATGCCGTGAACACCTTCTTGATTTTGTGTGTATTGCCGTGCACCCTTTCCCTCTTTCTTTTATAAATCCCCCACTTAATCCTAATTAGAAGGTGCCATGCTCCCCTTTGTCTCTCCTTTTATCAACTTCCAATCGGTCTATCTTGCTTAGATAGCAAGTCACAATTTCAGCCGTGTAGTATACATAGAGGTTCCCGTGCCCCCTCTTGCTTCTCACTTTGGAGAGTCCTTTAATTTAGCAATTTCCCTATCATTACTCCTACCAAGGAAATGACTCCTTTTTTAAAAAAATACTCTAACATATCTTATCTTGTATGCGCATATCTCATGGATATGCATATGTCACACACGGCCATGCAAACTATATCCAATCGTTTAGACATCTTCTTTATTTAGCAAGCGCCTTTATTTTTTTTTAAAGATATTCTAGCACATCTTCTTGGATGTGCAAATCCCACACACGGCCATGGCAATCTATCTCTAATCCTCTCCATGCTCATAATCATGGATTGCATATCTATTCTATATTTAACTCCTAAAATCTCTCCATGTTCCCTTTATGCGCATAATAATTAATTATAGACATAATGCATTACTAATTTAATTAAGCCCCATTTAATTTTATTGAAACGAATTCCACAATCCGCTAGGTCTTAATTTGGCAATGACCCAACACTTTACCCATATAAGATCCATATCTAATAATTCACAATTTAAATGGTAAATTCCGTAAATATTTATAACTTGAAAATCTGGAGTGTTACACATGCCTCCACATGGCACATACCACCCTTGCAACGGTTTTGGTGGAGTGGTTTCCTTTTGGTGGTTTGGTGGTTTGCATGGGATGGAACCACCCCCTCTTCTTTGACCAATCCATGACCTTGCATGCCTCCACATGGCACATACCACCCTTCCAACGGTTTTGGTGGAGTGGTTTGCATGAGATGGAAAACCTCTTTGACTCACTCCATCTTATCTTCCATGTGACTCACCCCCATTTGACTCACTCCATTTAAATGCAACTCAACTCCTAACTCAAGCATTGAATTTATTTCCAATTAACTTAGGTGATTTAATTAAATAATTTAATTCCACTCACTACACTTAATCCTCTTTAATTTTCCTTTGACTCACCCATGGTTGACCAAATCAACCATGGTGGCCGGCCCCACTTATGCCTTAACCCACACACCACCTCACTTGATGAGGTGGAGTTGGACCCAACTTAGCTATGCCACTTGGACATTACCTCATACCTTTGATCTTAATTGGGTCCATGACCTGATTAAATCCATTTCTTACCCATTTACCCTAATGCTCAATTCATCTTGACCCATTGGGTCCCAATTGGGTCCACCACTCGGATAGGCTTTTCGACGTATGTCACGTCGCTTTGGACCTCTATGACTTGTATGTTCAGTACATGAGAGGGATCAGGATTGTGTAACACCCCGGATTTTCAAGATATCAATTTATATGAATTTTGTCCATTTAAATTATGAATTAATTGACATGGACTTTAGATGAGTAAGGTGTTGGGCAATGACCCAATTAAGACCCAACGGATATAGAATGAGTGTTCAATGTAGGGTAAATGGGTAAGTTAGACTTAATTGGGTCAAGGTGGCTATTTGGGTCAAAAGGCTCAATTGGGACCCAATGGATCATGTTTGACTTGGTTGACCACCAAGTGAGATCAAGCCTAATTAGGATGGGGCTGAATTAAATGGGAATGCAATCAAGTGAATGAGTTGAATTAAATTTAAGTAAAAAGGTGAGTTGAGTTTAATGGATGAGTAGAGTTAAATGGATAAGTTGAGTTAAATGAGTTAAATAGATTTGAATTAAATTACATAAGAGGTGAATTGGATGAAACGATTTTGGGGGTTACACAATTTAAATCCAAGGGTACACGTTGGATGCATGGGGGGTTTATCTCATGCATGAAACTCCAAGATGAATAATGAATGAGGTGGCGTTTTTGTGGGAGTTACACAAGGGGTTCACACTTGGAGGGGGGAGTTTCATCTCATGGATGAAACCCCCACATGGAGAAGTAATTGAGAGGTGAGGAGTGGTGGTTCATTTCAAATTCAAATCAAGATGGAACACCAAAAGGAGGGGGGCGGTGTAATGTGCTACACAAGCCAAGAAGGCAAACCGTTGGGCACATGGAGTTTCATCTCATGGATGAAACTCCCACATGGGGAATTGAAGGACAGTTGGCGGTTACACAAGGCAAACTAAGGCTTCACCGTTGGAGCATTTGGGAGTTTCATCTCATGGATGAAACCCCCAAGTGGAGTATTAGTGAGGGAGTTTATGGAATGGGAGTTACACATTGGGAGCACCAAAGTCATCATCTTTTGGCCGACCCAGTAACCAAGGAAAAAGATTAATCTTGCAATTCTCTCTCTCTCTCCCTCTTTGTTGATATCTTTTCCTCAAAACATCTATTGGCCGACCAGCACCCTGGGAGAAGGAAGATCAAACACTTAGAGAATTTTATCATGTTCTCTCCCTCCCTCTCAAGACCAAAAAGGACTTAGAATAATTTGATCTCAAGCTTCTCTCTCTCAATTCATATCACTTGGCCGAACCACTCCAAGGGGTTTTCAGCAAGGTTAGTCTCGGGTAAAGATCAAGATGGAAGGAAGGAGGGACTAAGGAAGGAAAAGATCAAGAAGGAGTGAAAGAACCGGAGGAGTCGCGGGATTGGTAAGTGCTCAATAAATAAACTCTTGTTAAATAAGATGGTCAAGGAAACATGATTCGGCCATTGTATGGCCAAACCCATCAAGGGTTAAAATCATGGCTATTGAATATAAAAAGAAGAGATAAGGAACCAGCATGGCCGAACCCATGGAAAGAGTCAAGGAAGTTTTATGGGTTTAAAATGATGTTTAAAAAGGAAGAACATGGACCATAGGGTTCAACCGCTTTGTATGGCCGAACCCCATGAAAAGATATTGGTTTAATTTTATTGGATTTGAAGGAAGGAAATCATAAGTGTATGTGTTTGATTTTGTCAAAGTTTTAAAAGGATTTAAATGGATGGAAATAAGGAACATGGCCGAACCCCATGGAGAGACAATGATGGATGGGTGGATCATTTGTAATGAATTTTGAAATGGTTAATGATTTAGAAAAGTGTTGGGCTGTTGGATAAAAAAGAATGGAAAAGAGGACCACCAAAACCAAAGGGTGAGGTTCGGCCATGGTGTATGGCCGAACCCCACCAAGTGCGATGTATGGTTATCAAGTTATGGAATGGAGTCTTTTGTTAGGGAATTGTTACGGTTGTATGTCATTATTAGTGGACCATCTATGGATTTATACAAGTGGCTTAGATGTATGAATGAATCATGGAAATGAAAGACCATGGGTTCGGCCATGGTATATGGCCGAACCCCATGGGGAATGTTGTGTGGATTCAAGGTGCTATTCATACTAAATGATTAACTTAAATATGTTTAGACTAATGAATCAAAGAATGCATGACCTTGGACCCGCATCGGTTAGAATGGTCAAGGATTAAAAAGAGGGACCAAAATCAATATGGTAAGGTTCGGCCATGTTGTATGGCCGAACCATACTAAGGTGGATTTTGGTGGACTAACGGTTAAGTACTTTGTTTAGTGATGGTTAACTAATAAATAAAAGGAAGGGCTAAGATCAAAGTAAGTGAGGTTCGGCCATGGTGTATGGCCGAACCCCACAAGTTGTGTTTTTGGACTTAGATACCATTACAAATCAAATGGGTTGTTGGTTTAATTCATGGATATGTTATAAGGTAACGGGACATCACAAAAGGGGCATGATAGTGAACGGTTGCCAGTTTAAAGCTCAAGGACAACTTAGTTGTCTTGGGTAGGATTTTACCTCATTGGAACATGGCTATGTATTGTGGTTTTATCTTTATTTCGCTGATTCATGTTGTAAATATATTATGTTTCAAATGTGGAGTTTTTAATGCTATGGTTATTTAAATTACATAGCATATGGACATGTACATCCCATGCATGGCATGGGAAGGAAGTTGGTAACCGGAGGCCACGCTCCGTCGGGGCGTCCGTAAGGCAATCGTGGGAAGACCTTGATGTGTATAATCCCATAAAGAAGAATCCGGAGGCCACACTCCGTTGGGGCGTCTAAAAGACCACTGTGGGGATACCTTGTTGAGGAGAATTCCATCAAGAGGTTACAAGTATTGTGATGGGTGGGATTCATTGCATAAGTCATATGGCATGGCATGATTTCATATGATTTTGATGATATGATATTATACGTGATTTTGTTACTAACCCATGTGTTAGCCCTATTTAGAATTCCTACTGGGCGCGTTGTTCTAACGCCTTACTTCTACCATAGTGAATGAAACAGGAAATGAAGAAAATGATGATCGTGAACGGAGTCAAGCATAAGGACTTTGGAATATTATTTGTTATTTTCTTAAGTTACTCAAGGACATGTAATTTGAGTAGTTAAACTTCGGATTGTAATAATTTAGATATTTGCTATAGTTTGTGAATGGTTTGGTACGGATATTTAATTTAAGTTAATTTGGTTTAGTGACTAAATACTTTGCTATCTAAACTGGAGTAGCCTTAGGTTCTATTATAATCCGCAATCAGTTTATGTTATATTCCGCAATTATAAACTTAATACGTGTGAACCATCTCAGTAGACTTAGTCCAGACACACGTAAGGTTGGCCAGTTAAGGGCCGGGCTTTAGAAGCTCGGACTTAACTCGCGTCGTGACGTCCCGCTCTCTATCACTTTAAAAAAAAAAAAAGTAGACTCTGATTTTCGAAAAGTAAGTGAAAAAGGGCGGGGCGTTACAGATTGTACTTCCTCAACATCGATATATGGAACACATCGTGTAAGGATGCCAACTGTGATGGGAGTGCCAATTGATAAGCCACATCCCCCATCTTTCTTATGATTGAAAATGGTCCCACATGTCTTGGTGACAGTTTCCCCTTCCTTCCAAATCTCATGTATCCCTTTCGTGGCGAGACTTTCAAGAACACCATGTCCCCCACTTCAAATTCAAGGAACCTCCTCCTCTTGTCAGCATAGCTTTTCTGATGACTTTGCGCAGTCAATAGATGCTGCAGTATCAACTATATCTGCGTTGTAGTCTCTGCAACCAACTCAGGTCCAAGCAGTGCAGGCTCACTGGCCTCTGTCCAGGACACAGGTGATCTACATGGTCTACCATATAATGCCTCAAATGGAGCCATCTGGAGGCTTGCCTGGTAACTGTTGTTGTATGAAAATTCTACCAATGGCAAGTGATCCTCCCATCCACCCTTGAAATCTAGCATACATGCTCTCAGCATATCCTCTAATGTCTGTATTGTCTTCTCAGACTGCCCATCAGTCTGTGGATGGAATCCTGTACTGGTTAGTAGATCTGTTCCCATGACCGACTGCATGCTCTGCCACACTCTGCCGGTGAATCTACCATCTCTGTCGGATACAATAGTCCGAGGAATACCATGCAATCTGATGATATCCCTGATATACCGCCGACCCAAAGTCTCAGATGAGTCTGTTACCTTAATGGGAATGAAATGTGCAGACTTAGTCAGTCGGTCTACCACAACCCATATCGCCTCATTGCCCTTTGAAGACCTTGGCAACCCTATCACAAAATCCATGGAGATGTGCTCCTATATCCATTCCGGCACTGGTAAGGGTTTAAGTAACCCTGGTGGCTTCTGATGTTTCGTCTTAACCTGCTGACAAGTTAAGCAATGAACCACAAATTCTGCCACCTCCCTCTTGAGTCCGTGCCACCTGTAATGTCTCTTCAGGTCGTGATACATCTTGGTGCTGCCCTGATGAATTGATAGTTTGGTCTTATGTGCCTCAATCAGTAACTCTTTTCTGTAGCTCTTAGGCACATATATCCTTCCTCGGAATACAAGACCTTGTCCTGGTCGTAACTCCCATTCCGGTATGACTTCACCAGTAGACATCTTGGCCCATATCTCCTCCCCTTCCGGGTCTACTCGCTATTCTTGTTCAAATTTAGTAACCATGTTGGACCGTATGATCAAATTGTACATACTCCCATTGTTATTGATATATAAATTGAACTCTCTTATGGTATTCAGAATCTCCCATTCTGTCCTGATCAAACATGCAACTGATGCATGTGATATGCGGTTGAGGGCATCTGCCACCTTGTTGGCCTTGCCAAGGTGATAACGAAGTGCGAACTCATAATCCTGCAGATATTCCATCCATCTGCGCTGCCTCGGGTTGAGCTCTTTCTGATCAAACAAGTACTTCAAGCTCTTAGGATCTGAAAACACTTCAAATTTCTCGCCATATAGATAATGTCTCCAGCTTTTGAGAGCGAAGACCACTGCGGCTAGTTCAAGATCATACGTAGGATAGAGCGTTCATGTATTTTCAATTATCTTGAACCATAAGCCACCACACGATGAGTTTGACTGAGGACACACCCGAGTCCTTCTCATGAAGCGTCGCATTCTACCTCATAACCCTTGCCTCTTTCCGGCAAAATTAAGATAGGTGCAGTTGTAAGTCTATTTTTCAGCTCTTCAAATCTCTGGTTGCACACGTTTGACCACTCAAATTTGACTCTTTTCTGAGTGAGTCGAGACAGTGGAGATGCAATCTTGGAGAAGTCCATGATAAACTTCCTGTAGTAACCAGCCAATCCCAAGAAGCTACGGATCTCGGTTACATTCTTTGGCGCTTTCCATTCTCCCATTGCCGACATTTTTGCCTGATCCACGGCTATACATTCTTCTAATATAACATGCCCCAAAAAGTTAACCTTGGGTAGCCAGAATTCATATTCGCTGGCTTTGGCATATAACCTGTTCTTCCTCAAAGTGTCCAGAGCTATCCTCAGGTGTTCAACATGTTCTTCCTGAGTTTTAGAATAAATCAAAATGTCATCAATAAATACAATGACAAATTGGTCCAAGTAATGACGGAAAATCCTGTTCGTAAGATCCATGAACACAGCCGGTGCATTGGTGAGTCCAAACGGCATGACTACAAACTCAAATAGTCCATACCGCGTTCTGAAGGCTGTCTTTTCTATGTCCTCCTCCCTAACCCAAATTTGATGGTATCCAGACATCAGGTCAATCTTAGAGAAATGACTAGAACCTCTAAGTTGATCAAATAAATCATCGATCTTGGGTAGAGGGTACTTGTTTCTGACCGTCAACTGGTTCAGTTTTCAGTAATCGACACACATACGCAGTGAACCATCCTTTTTCTTCACAAATAAAACCGGAGCTCCCCAAGCCGACGTACTGTTCCGAATGCAATCCAGTCTGAGCAGTTCGTCAATCTACTTCTTTAGCTCGGACATCTCTGCTGGTGTCATCCGGTAGTGTGGTAATGACACTGGTGCAGTACCAGGGTACAACTTGATTTCAAAATTGATCTCCCTCATGGGAGGCAAGCTCGGGAGTTCTGTTGGGAATACATCTACATAATCCTTTACTATTGCCGGAAGTTCAGCCACCGGTGCCTTGTTGATTCCGATACTGTTCAATATTAGATGACTTAACCCTTCATGCAGTCTTCTTTGTTTGTCAGTACACACCACATGTTGTTTTCCCTCGGGTGACCAGAATGTCACCCTGTAGCGATAGCAATCAATGTTGACCTGAAAGCTAGCCAACCAGTCCATGCCAAAGATAATATCATACTCGGCCATATCGAGTACCAAATAGTTGAACTCAAATCTGAGTCCAGCGAGTTCAGTATTCACTGTTGTGCATATAAGCCCGAATGATGTGTCTCCGAACGGAGATACAATGGTGAGTGATGTGGACAGTTTTTGTATTAAAGTTCCAGTTGCATATATGAATGCAACAGATATGAAAGAGTGGGATTGTCCCGAATCAAATAATGCAAAGTCGTAGGAACTACTGACTACTGCCATACCTTGAATCACAGAATGATCCTCTGTTGTTGGAGGTGCTAAGGTAAATAACTGTCCCGATCCTGTAGGCGCCTGTCCCTCCTGGTTAAATGTCCTGCCTCCTCTTGAATTAGTTGGCCTAACTGGTGGACGAGATGAACCTCTGGACTAAGAGGGTTTATTGAGTTGTGGGCATTCCCTCTTATAATGGCCCGGCTGATCACAATGGAAACAGTTATTCACCCCTCTAGGAGCCTGAGTGACTGATGCAGATGGGGAGGGATGATTGGGACGAAAGCCCCCTGTTGACCCAGTGGATGGCGAGGGTCTGCTAAAGTTCGGTCGGAACTTCTTGTTGGGCTGAAAAGTACCCCTCCCACTCTGAGCTCGGTGGTTGTCAAAACGCGCTAACTCAGCCATCTCTTGCTCTGCTATAGTGGCTCTGCTGACCACCTCTGCCAATGTAGCTGCTTTAAATATGGTTACCTTGGCCCTTATACTTGGCTGTAGGCCCCGCTCAAACTACATGCCCTTCGATACTCTGTATCCACCATAAAGAATGCATAGCAAGAGAAACTAAGAAACTTCTGGTGGTACTCTGCCACAGTCATGGTACCTTGTACCAAAGATATAAAAGCTTGGGTCTGGCGTTCCTTCTCTTCCTCAGGGAAATAATGGTCTAAGAAAGTAGCTGAGAACTGATCCGAAGTCATTGCAGTCCTCTCTCCTACTAGAAGAAGTGCTTACTGCTTCTGCATCACCTCCCACCATTTACCGGCATCATCGATCAGTTGTGGCGTGGCCTGTAAAATCTTGTCAGCATGACTCGTGATCTTGAGTAGGGTCAGGATCTGAGTGATCTTTTTCAACCAATTTTCTGCTCCAACAGCCCCTTCTCTCCCTTTGAAGTAAGGAGTGCACTGTTGTTGGAAGTCCCTGCCATTGGTGTCGTTGGTGGTTCCAGTCCCATTCAAGTGCTATTGAAGCACTGAAGTGACCGCTTGAACCAAGTTTTGTAGTTCATGAGGCACCACCGGCATATTCACGCTGCTTTGTTCTTCCTCTTCTTGGTGGGATGGTTGTTCTTCCTCTTCATGATGAGATTGTCGTTCCTCCTCATTTTGAGGTTGTTCTACCTCATCTTCAACACCACTTGGGTTTTGTCTGGTCCTTCTCTTTGGAGCCATTTTTCCCTAAGCCATTGAAAAATATCATGACTTAGTTTTCATTGTAAGGTTTGTATTTTCCTGTTTTTGGGGAAGTTTCCAAATAAACTCTTGATTTTTCTTTATTTATGGGGGAAATATAACCTATTTTGCTATGTTGAATAAGTCCAATTATTTTGACTGTACTTCCTTTGCTATCATCCATTGAGTCTAACAAAGTAAATTAATGCACGGGGGCCGGATTAATTTACTCCAAAGTATTCAATCTTTCTGGTTCTCTCTGATACCAACTATAACGCCCCGCCCTTTTTCACTCTATGCTTTTTGAAAATCAGAGTCTATTTTTTTAAAAAAAAAATAATATAAGTGAGCAAGAGCAGGACGTCACAACGCGAGCTAAGTCCGAATTTCTAAAGTCCGACCCTTAACTGGCCAACCCTATGTGTGCATGGACTAAGTCCATGAAAACGGTTCACACATAACAATATAAACATGCGGAATTAAAATCATAACTGTGGAATAATAATAGAACTCAATTCTATTCCATTTCAGATAGCAAAGTACGTCAACTCTTTAATCGTAATTAACATAACATAATTATCCAAATAAACATCCAACCATAGCAAACCATCGAAATTATTACATGTCCGAAGTCTAGTTACTCAAATTACATGTCCATAAGTAATTTAATCAAAACATAAAATAAAAGCGTCCAAGCTCCTATGCCTGCCCTTTTCGCGTTCATCGCTCTCCTCGTTTCTTGTATCATTCACTAGGGTAGAAGTAGGGCGTTAGAATAACGCGCCCAGTAGGTATTCCAATTAGGGCTAACACATGGTTAGTACAAAACATATATAATATTATCATAACGTCAAAAGCCATATAAACCATGCCATGTCATGTTGTCAAATACAATGAGTCCCACCCATCACAAGACATAAAAGTACCCCCACATAGGTCTTTCGGACGCCCCGACGGAGTGTGGCCCCTTCGGTTTCTTCTTGACGGAAAAACACATCAAGGTATCCCACATAGGTTTTTCGGACGCCTCGACGGAGTGTGGCCCCTCCGGTTACATATCCTTCACCCTATGTCATGCATGAGATGCCAATGAAACACATGTTATTTTATATAATAAACATAGCATTAAAACTCACATTTTGAAACAATATCTTATACAACATAATTTCATCAAAAATAAGATAAGAAACATTGTACATAAATCCATGTTTTCAAAGAGGTGGAATCCTACCAAAGACCACTAACGTGTCCTTGCGCTTTCGTCAGGTAACCGCTCACGATCGTACACACCTTGTGAGGTCCCGTTACCTTATAATATATTAATCATTTAAAACCGTGTCCCATTTGATTTACCATAAATTTCCAAGTCCATAAAACATTCCTCATGGGGTTCGGCCATACACCGTGGCCGAACCCATGATTCATCACTTTCACCTTCTATTACAACTTTGCCATTGGTCTAATCCTTAGTTAACATTTCATTCATTTTAATCTAACATACATAGTTCTTTAATTCAAAAACATGATCCATTAAATAGTTCATGGGGTTCGGCCATACACCATGGCCGAACCCTATGTCCGTCATTTTCACCTATTTACAACATTGCCATTTATGGCTAACATTCCATAACCAATTCTTTCATTCATTAACAAATGTCTAAGTCCATGTTTTGATCCACAAACCCATTTCATGGGGCTCGGCCATACATCATGCCGAACACATGATCTTTCATTTCCTAATTTTAGGTCCACAATATAGGTCCATAATTTATTTTAACATGCATAACACTCCAAATATCCCTTTAAAACGATCCATAACCGATTCCTCAATCCAAACATGATCCACCAATGAGTGACCCATTAAAAATTGGTTCATGGAGTTCGGCCATACACCATGGCCGAACCCTATGATGTCTAACTTTCCAATTATAGCAATTGCCATCCTTGAATCCATAACTCAAGGTTCATTCATTTTTTATCCAAAAATCCATAATTAGAAACTTTCTAATTTAATAACCATCTTCCATAAAATAAGCCCTAGTGGGGTTCGGCCATACATCATGGCCGAACCTCACTCATAGAGACAATCCAACTGTTCCCTTCACTTTCTAAATTAATAACATTTTCCATGGGGTTTAGCCATACACCATGGCCGAACCCTATTGTTCAAAATCTTCTCTTTGAAAAAATCATACATCCTTGATCTTCCATGATCTAAATACATGTAACCAGTTCTATATTTCTCCACGTAAAACCTTTTAAAAATATGAATAATTTTCCATGGAGTTCATCCTTCGAAAACCCATTAAACAAACCCAATGTTCCTCCATGGGGTTCAGCCCTTCATCATGGCCGAACCCTATGGTTCATCAACTTCTCTTAAACCATTTAAACCCTTTTTAAACATACATAATTATTTCATGGTTTTCATCATTAAAAATCCATAAATTAAACCAGGTCTTTCCATGGGGTTCGGCCATGCACCATGGCTGAACCCTATGGTCCATCCTTTCCATTAAAACCTCAACATTCATCTCTCAATTTTCTTCCATGGGGTTCGGCCATGGTGGTTCTTTTCTTTAAACAAAAACATCAAAATACTAACCGGTTCCGCGACTCCTCCGGTTTTCCTTCATTTGTTCTTGCTCTTCCAATCCTTCTACTTCTTGATCTTTCACTTGCTGGCTGCCCTCTCCTTGAATGAGTATGCCGTGAACACCTTCTTGATTTTGTGTGTATTGTCGTGCGCCCTTTCCCTCTTTCTTTTATAAATCCCCCACTTAATCCTAATTAGAAGGTGCCATGTGCCCCTTGGTCTCTCCTTTTATCAACTTCCAATCGGTCTATCTTGCTTAGATAACAAGTCACAATTTCAGCCGTGTAGTATACATAGAGGTTGTCGTGCGCCCCTCTTGCTTCTCACTTTGGAGAGTCCTTTAATTTAGCAATTTCCCTATCATTACTCCTAACAAGGAAATGACTCCTTTTCAAAAAAATACTCTAACATATCTTATCTTGTATGCGCATATCTCATGGATATGCATATGTCACACACGGCCATGCAAACTATATCCAATCCTTTAAACATTTTCTTTATTTAGCAATCCCCTTTATTTATTTTTTTAAAAGATATTCTAGCACATCTTCTTGGATGTGCAAATCCCACACACGGCCATGGCAATCTATCTCTAATCCTCTCCGGGCTCATAATCATGGATTGCATATCTATTCCATATTTCAACTCCTAAAATCTCTCCATGTTCCCTTTATGCACATAATAATTAATTATAGACATAATGCATTACTAATTTAATTAAGCCCCATTTAATTTTATTGAAACCAATTCCACAATCCGTTGGGTCTTAATTGGGCAATGACCCAACACTTTACCCATATAAGATCCATATCTAATAATTCACACATTAAATAGCAAATTCCGTAAATATTTATAACTTGAAACTCCGGGGTGTTACACATGCCTCCACATGGCACATACTGCCCTTCCAACTGTTTTGGTGAAGTGGTTTCCTCTTGATGGTTTGTGCAATAGCCCGGATTTTTAAATCAATATATATGTTGGCTATTATTCATTTTAATGATGGAAATTGGGAATTTAGATGGAATAGATGTTAAATGGATCAAAATATGAATGGCCCAAGTATGGTCCAATGGGCCATAGATTGGAATGAGTTCACTTAATTGGGCCAAGGATGGTCAATTGGGCCCAATACCCATTTGGGACTCAATGGATCAAGATGATTTAAGCTCTAAGGCAAATAGGTAGGAAATAAATTTAATTGGGCCATTGGCCCAATGGTGATCCAATAAGTGGGAATGGATTGAATTGGTTTAAATAACCTAAGTTAGTGATGAAATGATCAAGATGGCATAACCAAGTGGGGCCCACCTCCACCTCACCAAGTGAGGTGGCATGTGGACCAAGGCATAGGTGGGGCCGACCATCATAGTTGACTTGGTCAACCATGGATAAGTCAAAGGGAATTGAGGAGGAACAAATTAAATTAAGTTGATTTAATTAATGTGAATCACCTAAATTAGAATTTATAAAACCTAGGTGACATAGCCGAGTGGGACCCACCTCCACCTCATCAAGTGAGGTGGCGGGTAGGCTAAGAATTGGTGGGGCCGACCACCATGGTTGACTTGGTCAACCATAGGTGGATTCATGGAGGAGAATTGAGGAAATTAGATGGAATTAAATGATGTAATTAAGGGACCTAAATTAAAGTATCAAATTAATCAAATGAATAAATTAAATACTTAGGTTAGTCAAATGGGTCAAATTGGGGAGTCAAAGGGATAAGTCAATGGGTGGTTTGATCTCATTGAAACCACCCAAACCACTTAAAGAAACACAAACAAACCATGGGCTTAGGGTGGTGGTTTCATCTCAACCACCACCACCCAAAGCATGATGACCCATACCCCTCCATGATGATGGTCAAATGGTCAAGATGGAAGACCAAACCACCCCATCTCAAGGCACAAAAACGGTTGGCTTGGTGGTGGTTTTGTCCCAACCACCACCACTAAGGCATGTGAGCCCATGCTTGGTTAGTGAATGGAAATGATGGTGGAGTGTAGCTTAGTCAACCAAGATGAGATGGGTTTCATCTCATTTCTCCATTCCATTTCCATCTCACTCTCTCAGTCTCTCCCTCCCTCTCCAAAACCATCCCCACTCTCACAAGACCAAAGAGGGAGAAAAAACTTAGAAGAAAGGAAGAAAAACTCAAGCATAGGCCGACAACCTCAAGACCAAGGAGACTTAGACATTTTTCTCATCCTCTCCTCCCTTCCCTCTCTCAATCTACCTTCACCTTAGCCGAACCCAAACATTGGGGATATCATTTGATCAAACACATCTTGGCCGAACAACAAGGAGAAGAAGAAGAAAGAAGGCTAAAGAATCCAAAGGGAGAAAAGGAAGCCGGAGGAGCCGCCGGATTGGTAAGTGTTCTTAAACAAGAATTTACATTTCTAAGGTTTAAAATGGAGTCCATTTCTTAGATTAAATGGTGGCCAAAAATGTTATGGACCATGGATCTAAAATCCATCTAAGGAAAGGATGAGAAATGGACAAAATGGGAAAGATAGGTTAAGGAAAATAAAGGACTATTAAGGACATTAAGTATTAAGATTATTAAAGCATGGAGAAGTGATTTTTTAAGGAATCATAAACTACATGGCCGAACCCCATGGATGGTGATTAGATAATTTTAATGGAGTTTTAAGGGTTAAAACCATGGAAGGATGATTTATGATCTTAAGGTTCTAATGATTAAATGTTAGTGATTTTTTTAAAGGGGCTTTAATGGGGAAAATCATAGAAGATGATTAATGATTTTAATGGCCTCAAAAAATGGTAGATGGGGGATGTTTGTGCACTTAAGGGCTCTAAGTAATAGTCTTAATTGCCGATTTATGGAGTCTAAGGTTGCTGATTTTTAGACTCACTAATTGGAATATTTAATGGGTTAAGATGGGACCCACAAACCTAGATAGTGAGGTTCGGCCATGGTGTACGGCCGAACCCCACTAAGGCATATGTTAGGGACTTGGACATGATTAAAACATGGGTCTAATTGATGATGTATAATAAGGTATCGGGACATCGCAAGCGGTACGCGATTGGCGACCGAATTCAGAACGGAAACGCAAAGGAATACTAGTCGGTATTTGGTAGGATTCCTACCTTATTGTAAGCCATGGATTATGTGTTATGTAATTGTTTTCCTTGATTTATTTTGGTAATCATGTGATTGTTTTAAGATGGGTTTTAAGGCTATGAATTATATATTACATAGCATATTGCAATTACATCTCATGCATGGCATGGACGGGAAAATAATGGAACCAGAGTCCATGCTCCGTCGGGGCGATCGAGAAGCAAACATTGGGATATCTTGATGTGTTTCATTAATCAAGAGGGGTACTATGAGATATAACCGGAGTCCATGCTCCGTCGGGGCGACCGAGAAGCAAACATGGGGATACCTTGATGAGGTTTTGCCATCAAGGGGGATGCCTAGTGTTGATCATATCTTGATGAGGCTTTTCCATCAAGAGGGACATGGCACAATGATGGTATGGATGATGGGTGGGACTCATGACATAAGACACCCATGGCATTGCAATCATTTATGGTTTTTATTATATTATTACCTATGTGCTTGTTATCACTAATCCATGTGTTAGCCCTACTTGGAGTCCTACTGGGCGCGTTGTCTAACGCCCTACTTCCACCTTAGCTGATGACGCAGGGGATGGCAGAAACGAAGGACGAGACGGGAGCCAAGTGTAGGAGCTTGGGGAAGCGGGCTAGATAGTTTACTTAAATTTATTTTGGAAATGTAATTTGAGTAACTTAGCTCGTCAGACTGTAATAATTTATATTTCTTGCTATGGTTTGGACTTCACTTTTGGATGTTATAATTTTGAGGTAATTTAGCAATGTAATGATGTAACTTCCTTGCTATCTAAAATTGGTAGGATAGACTCTATTATAATTCCGCATTTAGTTAAATATTCCGCAAGCTTACTTTCTACGTGTGAACCGTTCTTCGTGGACTTAGTTCCACGCACACGTAGGGTTGGCCAGTTAAGGGCCGGGTTTTAGAAGCTCGGACTTAACTCGCGTCGTGACATCCCACGCCCTTTGTCACTCTATATTTCAAAAAAAAAAAATAGACTCTGATTTTCAGTCAATAACTTAGCGAGCTAAAAGGGGCGGGCGTTACAGTTTGGTGGTTTGCATGGGATGGAACCACCACCTCTTCTTTGACCAACCATGTTCTTGCATGCCTCCACATGGCACATACCACCCTTCCAACGGTTTTGGTGGAGTGGTTTCCTCTTGGTGGTTTGGCGGTTTGCATGGGATGGAACCACCACCTCTTCTTTGACCAATCCATGACCTTGCATG
Organism: Chimonanthus praecox; assembly: GCA_022113865.1. Taxonomy (NCBI): domain Eukaryota; kingdom Viridiplantae; phylum Streptophyta; class Magnoliopsida; order Laurales; family Calycanthaceae; genus Chimonanthus; species Chimonanthus praecox. The sequence goes on along the minus strand of CM039086.1, from coordinate 39,848,595 downwards.
CCTCCACATGGCACATACCACCCTTCCAACAGTTTTGGTGGAGTGGTTTGCATGAGATGGAAAACCTCTTTGACTCACTCCATCTTATCTTCCATGTGACTCACCCCCATTTGACTCACTCTATTTAAATGCAACTCAACTCCTCACTCAAGCATTGAATTTATTTCCAATTAACTTAGGTGATTTAATTAAATAATTTAATTCCACTCTCTACACTTAATCTTCTTTAATTTATCTTTGACTCACCCATGGTTGACCAAGTCAACCATGGTGGCTGGCGCCACTTATACCTTAACCCACACGCCACCTCACTTGATGAGGTGGAGTGGGACCCAACTTAGCTATGCCACTTGGACATTACCTCATACCTTTGATCTTAATTGGGTCCATGATCCGATTAAATCCATTTCTTACCCATTTACCCTAATACTCAATTCATCTTGACACATTAGGTCCCAATTGGGCATTTGACCCAATTGACCATCATTGACCCAATTAGATGGAATTAATCCTATCCATGGTCAATTGGACCATACTTGGGCCATTGTCCCAACTTTGATCCATCTAACATCCATCTCATCGATGAATCTTAATTTTCAACAATTAAAATAAATAATAGCCAATATATTTATTGCATTAAAATCTGGGCTATTACATAATGAGAATTGTTTGTGTACATGATTTGATTAAGCTTGGCATATCTGTGCATATGTATGATGTGGACTCCATCCAAGACACACAAATCTAGGATGATTGTTCTGCTAGCTGAACCCTCGGTGTTGTCGACATGTCGGTGAATAGACTGTCGATGTGACAGATATGTCGATAATGTGCTAAATTGAACACTGTTGAAAAAGGGGGAAAAATCAAAAAGTCAACCTGTCGATGAAACCGAGATATCGGTGAGACAGAAAGCTCAAAATAAAAAGGGGTCACTTTCTTTGAAAGCGACAACACTTTCAAATTCGTTGTCTCCCCTCCCACGAATGTTTGTGGTCCCCCCTTCTCCTCCAGTGCCCTAGACCAATCGATCGGACATCTCGGAGTGTTTTCCTGCCAAAAAACCATGGGGCTTTCGTTTCTCAAGCCTCTAGAAGATTGAAAATCACCGTTTTTGTGATTTTCGTAGATCTGGTAAGGGTCAGTCCCCATCCCATCCTTCTTTGAACCAGTGTTTGAGGAACTCCTCCAAAAAAAACCATGCCTAGGAAGACAGCATCTCAAACACATCCTATGTACTTCTGTAGAACGAGGAGAATCCAGTTTTACCAGTCGATGGGTTAAAAGGACCAAAAGGTCGGTTTCTCCTTTTTGCCCTTGGTCGAGCTCTGAAAATCCTACATATGTTTAGGACGAACAGGAAACCCAACCAGAAGTGGGAGAAGAGCCCATTGTTGACAAAGGTGATATCCTCGTCGAAAATCAAAGAGAATAAAGGGAAGAAGAAGCATGAGAGGAGAATGGTCCTCAAATTGGTCATGAAGACCATGTTGATATCCCCAACGACACCAGTGATGATGATAGTCATCAGTCTGAGGACCTTCGGAAAGATTCTGATGAAGAAAGAGAATATGAATATCCTCATCAAATGAATGACAGTCTAAACAACAAGGTCTTCAGACTGGAAAGAAGGATTGACTGCCTTGAAAGATCACTAGATAAGTTAAGGATGACAGTACGGGATTTAGTTGTTGCTACCTCATTCTTTGTCCAAGTCCCAGATACTCCATCTCCCCCTCCTTTAGCACCTCCTCAAGATGCCTCTGCTTAGGATAGTTCTTCGTTGTTTGGAAAAACTATACTTTTGGTATTTTGATTAAAGCATCCATAATGCTCCCCCTAACAAAAACCATATGTACTCAATGCACATTTTGTTTATGAAATGATATCGTTTTGTATGATGTGTGTATTGTTATGTAAAAATGCTATATATCACTTCTGTGTGATATACTAACATGCAGGTTTGAATGAGTTGGTTTTGTATTGGCATGTTAAGAAGTGAAGGGATCAGGCTGTGATATTACACATATCCATGGAGTATGGGGGAGCACAAAATATGTGATGATTATATGTTGTCACTGGTCATGACAATTTTTGGAGAAAGGATGAATCCAAGCTTAGAATGAAACTTGAACTTAGGGGCATCTAAGTTTGTGGGGGAGCTAAAGAGAAAAAACTAAGAAGATAGCTTAGAGAATAGGGGAGGCAACTCGAAGGAGTTAAGAACATTAGCTTACCCAATGTAGAACCTTGCTGGAAATCAACTTAAGCAAGAGCAAACAAACCCTGTTGCACTAAAGGTGTGCACTAATCCATGGGGAGAACCATGTGTGAGATTCGATCTCAGTTCAAGCACCAATACAAGAAGCATGGGGGAGTGCTTGATCTTGATGCTTGCCTACTAACGCTTTGTCAAATGAATGACAAATTGGCGGAGAAAATAATAGAAGTCTGAAGCTAGGAAGCACATAAAACCCAATTAGGAGAATAATTGGTGGATGGGGGAGTCTAGCAATTCATTGAACATTGGGAGAAGAAAATCCTATTTAGTCTATGGATGTTTATGGTTTGGACTAACCCATCTAATGATTGTCTAGTGTTTGCTTGCTTTTTGTGCTTAAACAGGAAAATAAAAGGAAAGCAAGCTAAGCAAGAATATGAAGACCATAGTATTGTTTGTTAATCCATTTGAGTATACATGTAATTGATGTAATGTCTTGTATTCAAATGTCTTGTAATAAAGGGTGGGCTTGTAATTGGGTTAGTTTCTAGGTTTTGTCATTTAAATGACAAAGAGGGAGATTGTTAGTGCCCCGGCTTTACCGAGTCCCTATTTGTGAATTACATGACTCGGGTAGAAGCACTTGCCAAGAAGCATGAAGACTCAAGATGATCAAGGAAGAAGATCATACTCCACCAAGCTCAGAAATCATCATCATGGCAATCAGGAGAACAGCTATATGGCCATAGATGACCAATAGGTGGAACCCACACTTGAGAGAGGACTACTAGGCTTAGTTACATATGTTGGTAATAAACATAAAAAGCCTAGAGAGGAAGCTGTACAGTTAATTGGAAAACATGAATTATGTTCATTGTCAGCACGACCAGTCTATCTCACCCTCGGTATAGTCAAGATCGACCCATCGTGGTCAAAGACTGGTCGGCTAGATTGACATTGGTTCTAGATCTTCGAACTGTCTATCTGGACATACCTCTCACCAAGAGTCATGTATGCACCGACCACTCGGTGATGAACTTGAATTACCCCTCATGGTCCACGACTCATCGGTATAAAAATTATAAGTTCTAGACTGGAAACTTATAAGGGCTCTCGATAAAACAGGTATCTCGTTACATCAAGACCAATCAAGAAATACAAGACCGACCCCTCGGGAAAGGGTGATAGGTTATTCTGGGTAACAGGTTTCCAAAGAGGAAACTACTGTCAGGCATGCTTTGCACTAGAATGAGCCTATCGCATGAACTGACCCATCAGTGCCATAACTGTCGACCCATCGGCGACACTGACATGTCGACCGAAAAGTAATTATGTTATTGGGGATGCATTTAATGAGCAACGGTCAGGTGGTTGAACGGTAATAAATATGAACACCGACCCATCGGTGCAACAGACCTGTCGGTCCTGGACAGTCAATATGATTGTTAAAACTCCTCTATAAATATGAGTGTTGGGTGATCGTTTTAATATCTTCCTTGAAGCTTAAAAGATTTAAACACTCTAAGGAACGATCAACACTCTTGAGAGAAAGATCATAAACAACCAATCTTTGGATTGTGTTTGCAACTGAGAAAGAGAGGAGGAAAGAAAGATCATAAACAATCAATCTTCGGATTGAGTTTACAAGTGAGAAGGTTATAAACTACGAAAGCTTTGGTTAAGCCAAGTTTCATTGCTTCCCACTAGATTGTGATTGCCACACGATGACTGTAAGAAGGAGCGTTGGCACAACTTCGGTGGGATCTTAAGAAGCACACATCAGCGAGAAAGAGCTTTAAGGCAAGTGCTTCTTGGTTTTAATTTTCCTTTTAAAGACCTGTAACACGAAAGTGGATCAAAGAGAGGTACTAACCACTATAAAAAACTCTAGAGCGTCGTCTCTGTCACAGAGTGTAACGCCCCGCCCTTTTTCACTTGTTTTTAGTAAGTCAGAGTCTAATTTTTTTTTAAATAACAGAGTGAGCAAGAGCGGGACGTCACGACGCGAGGTAAGTCCGAACTTCTATAGTCCGACCCTTAACTGGCCAACCCTATGTGTGCATCGATAAGTCCATGGAAATGGTTCACACATAACAATATAAACATGCGGATTAAAAATCATAACTGAGGAATTATAATAGAACCTAATTCTATTCCATTTTAGATTGCAAAGTACGTCAAGTCTTTAATCATAATTAACATAACATAATTGTCCAAATAAACATCCAACCATAGGAAATTATCTAAATTATTACATGCCCGAAGTCTAGTTACTCAAATACAAGTCCATGAACAACTTAATCAAAATATAAATTTAAAAGCATCCAAGCTCCTATGCTTGACCCTTTTCGCGTTCATCGTTTCCCTCGTTTCCTGTATCATCCACTAGGGTAGAAGTAGGGCGTTAGAACAACACGCCTAGTAGGTATTCCAATTAGGACTAACACATGGTTAGTACAAAAACATATATAATAATATCATAATGTCAAAAACCCTATAAACCATGCCATGTCATGATGTCATATGCAATGAGTCCCACCCATCACGAGACATAAAAGTACCCCCACATAGGTCTTTCGGACGCCCCGACGGAGTGTGGCCCCTCCAGTTTCTTCTTAATGGAAATGCACATCAAGGTATCCCACATAGGTTTTTCGGACGCCCCGACTGAGTGTGGCCCCTCCGATTACATATCCTTCACCCCATGTCATGCATGAGATGCTAATGAAACACATGCTATTTTATATAATAAACATAGCATTAAAACTCTCATTTGAAACACATCTTTTTCAACATAAATTCATCAAATTAAGATAAAAACATTGTATATAAACCCATGGTTTCAAAGAGGTGGAATCCTACCAAAGACCACTAATGTGTCCTTGCGCTTTCGTCCGGTAACCAGTCACGATCGTACACACCTTGTGAGGTCCCGTTACCTTATAATATATCAATCAATTAAAACCATGTCCCATTTACAATAATGTCCAAGTCCATAAATCCAACTTGTGGGGTTCGGCCAAACACCATGGCCGAACCTCACTTACTAGGTTTTAGTCTCTCCTTTGATTTATTAATCAAACATACATAAACCCTAAGTCCATCAAACATACATAAACCCTAAGTACATACCTTAATCTTAGCCCAAAAATGACTCACAAATGAGTCATCAGTTCGGCTATACACCATGGCTGAACCCATGATGTCTTTTTCTTATTTTTCCTTGGACCCATTTACATCATTTAGCTCCACCATAAGTCCCTCCATGAGGGGGTTTCCATCATACATTTAAATCATCAATTTTGATCATCATTTGGTGCATTTTTGGGTTCATCAATGACTCATTTAATCATGCCATATTCCCCCATTCTCTTCATGGTTTCCAAAATACTTAATCCATTAAAATCTCCCCATGGGGTTCGGCCATACACCATGGCTGAACCCATGGTCCATGGTTTATCACCATTTCCACCCCTTTTAAAAACATTATTTACTATACTTAAAAATCCATTTAATTACCATCAACCTTCTCCATTAATTTCCATATTTTTACACCCATTAAATTATTCATACATCACCATAGGGTTCGGCCATACACCATGGCCGAACCCATGGTTCAAGGTTCATCCTCTTCTATGCCTTTTAAGGCCATAAAACCCATTTACATCTTCCATGGATTTCCCTCATTAAAACCCTTAAACTTTTGCTAACATTTAATCATTAAAACCTTAAATCATAAATCATTATTCCATGGTTTTAAATCCTTTACAAACCCCATTAAAATCTCCTAATCACCTTCCATGGGGTTCGGCCATACTACATGGCCGAACCCTATGGTCTATGGTTCCTTCAAACATCACATCTCCATACTTACATAAATCTTAATACATAATGTCCTTAATACATCCTTTATTTTTCATAACCTATCTTTCACATTTTGTCCATTTCTCATCTTTTCCTTTGATGGATTTTCGATCCATGGCCCATGATATTTGGCCACCATCCAATCCAAGAAAATGGATATGATCTCTTTTTAAATCTTTAAAAAATGTAACCTCTTGTTTAAGAACACTTACCACTCCGACAGCTCCTCTGGCTTTTCTTTCTCCTCTTGATTTCCTTAGCCTTTCTCCTTCTTCTTCTCTTTGATGTTCGGTCACTAGGTGTGTTTGATCAAGATGAAATCATCAAGGTTTGGGTCGGCTAAGATGGAGTGGGTTTGAGAGAGGGAAGGGAGGAAAGGATGGGAAAAATATCCCAAGTCTTGATCTTGAAGAGGTGGGCCAATGCTTGAACTTTTTCTTCTCTTCTTCTAAGTCTTTTCTTCTCCTTTTCCTTGAGTGTGGATCGTCAATGAGAGGGAGGAAGAGAGGGAGAGAGTGAGATGAGAGTGGGATGGAGAGATGAGATGAAAACCCATCTCATCCCTTTGGTTTGCTTGGGCCACACTCCTCCTTCATTTCCCTCCACCAACCAAGCATGGGCTTACATGCCTTAGTGGTGGTGGTTGGGATAGAACCACCATCAAGCCAACGGTTTTGGACACTTAGATGGGGTGGTTTGGTCTTCCATCAAATCCATTTGACCATCATCATGGGGGGGTATGGGTCCTCATGCCTTTGGGTGGGGGTGGTTGAGATGAGACCACCATCCTTAGCCCATGGTTTAGTTGTGTTTTCTTTGAGTGGTTTGGGTGGCTTCAATGAGATGAAACCACCCCTTGACTTATTCCTTTGACTCCCCATTGACCCATTTGACTAACTTAATTAATTAATTAATTGGATCCTTAAGTTTAGGTTAATTAATTCTCAATTAACCCCTTTAATCTCCTTGATTCTTCTCCATTAATCCACCCATGGTTGAACAAGTCATCCACGGTGGCCGGCCCCACTAACTCCTAGCCTACCCACCACCTCACTTGATGAGGTGGAGGTGGACCCCATTCGGCCATGTCACCTAGGTTTATTAATTATTAACTTAGATGTTTTACATTAATTAAAACACATTAATTCACTTTGATCCTCTTTAATTCCCTTTAACTTATCCATGGTTGATCGAGTCAACCATGATGGTCGGCCCCACCTATACCTTGGTCCACATGCCACCTCACTTGATGAGATGGAGGTGGGGCCCACTTGGTTATGGCATTTTGATCAATTCATCACCAACTTAGGTGGTTTAATTCCAATTCAACCCATTCCCCTTATTGGATCACCATTGGGCCCATGGCCCAATTAAATTTATTTCCTACCCATTTACCTTAGAGCTTAATCATCTTGACCCATTGGGTCCCAAATGGGTATTGGGCCCAATTTGACCATCCTTGGCCCAATTAATCATCATTGACCATTTAAATGAATTTAATCCAACCCATGGCCCATTGGACATACTTGGGCCTTTGCCCAAATTTGGATCCACTTAATATTTATTCCATCAAAATTCCCAATTTCCATCATTAAAATAAATAATAGCCACATATATATATTGATTTAAAAATTCCGGGCTATTACAAGGTATTCCAATTAGGGTTATGGTACACATAGGAGTAATATTAGATTAACATAAATCAAGGGCATATACATCATTAACGTCATATTTGTAAAACATGTTGTAGATAACAAAACAATGCATGATGTCCATATCATAATCATGCTAACATAAGTGTCATGTTATGGGTGTCAATGCCAAATGATATCCCACCCAATGTCCATACTCAATCACATCATAAATCAATCAATGGTTTCCTTGGCCAATTATGTCCACAGTGTTTGAGGTGGCAACCACCAGGGCACTATATACCCATCCACAAATTAATCCGGATTACCGATGGAGTGTAGACTCCTCCCTCTACGCGGGGTTTCAGGACTTTCCCAGGAGCTCTTTGGCTCAATTACGCAGTACCTTTTCTATCAACTAGACGCGGTCAAATCTCAACAGTTCATATAGCTTCATATATGCTAATCTCAAGCCCAAGTTATGTCCGGACCGCTCAGAACTTGGCTTGTTGGTCATGAACGTTCCGTCCCATGCCATACATGGGGTAATGTATGCAAAAATGCTATATCATTTGAAAATCAAATCATAATCATATAACATTTATTTAACCAAAATAATCATCATATTCTGAATATCAACCAGTGTCATATTATACTCCATAATGTTCTCAATGAAGTAGGAATCCTACCAATGTCCAAATCACTAACGATCGCGTGAGATGAATCGTAGTCCCTTTGCAAACCTCTTTACCTTATCAAATTCAACCATATATATTAATTTGGTTTTCCATTTTAATTTTGTCACCCTTACACCCTACAAGAGGCTCTGGAAGATAATCCAAAAATATAACATTCTAATTCAGTCGACTGAATCTGGGATTCAGTCAACTGAAACACAACCAGATGCCTTATGTGCTTTACCCGTAACTTTCAGTTGACTGAATCATAAGATTCAGTTGGCTGAAATACAACCAGATACTATACAAACTTGACCCGTACACTTTCAGTCGACTGAATCATAGATTCATTAGGATGAAATACAACCAGATATCATACGTGCTTGGCCAGTATACTTTCAGTCGACTGAATCATAAGATTCATAAAATTCAATCGGCTGAAATACCAACAGATCCCATCTGTGCTTAGCCAGTGTACTCTCAGTCAACTAAATCATAAGATTCAATCTACTGACTTTGGGTCAGTTCCTTTTGATACCTGGCCAGTCCACTTTCAGTCGACTGAATCACAAGATTCAGTCGGCTGAAATACAAGAAGATCCTTTGTATGCTCGGCCAGCACACTTTCAGTCGACTAAATCATAAGATTCAGTCGACTTACTTTTTGTCAGTTCTCTGTGTTTGCATGCATTATTAGGCCCTTCTTCTTGAAATCCATTCTTAATCATATTAAATCATGGATTTCATCTTCCATACTTTACTTAAGAAACTTTTCCTACCCACTAGCCAAGGTTAGGGTTTTTCATAATATCCTTATAACATGAGTTCGGATTAATCCTATGGTTATTTTATTTCAACCCATAACCATCCCTTGGATGAATTTCCAACTCCATGGCCTTTTAACAATTTGGTCATCCATTCCAACCACTCATAGAACCCATGGGTTCAGCCACACCATGGCCAAACCTATGATTCCCTTAGATGAAATCCTATTTTATTAAGTTTAAACATACCTTACTTCAATCTCCTTCTTTTCTTTTGGTCTGTATCTTCTTCCTTAATTCTTCTTCTCCTTTCTTTGTTCTTCAAAGTCTCCAATGTATGGAGGTAAAGGTGGGAGAGAGAGAGAGAGAGGAGAGGAGTGGAGAGAAAATCTTGTGCAAGAGGAGGAGTCGGCCAAGGGTTTGGAGTGCCCCTTGGTTTGGGTTTTTATGTTAAAAGCCTAATCTCTTCCCTTCCTCTCATCATGGTTTGTCTAACCAATGAGGCCCTTGGTGTAGCCAAGGAGACCCTTGGCTTCCCAAGGGTGGCTTCATGGCTCTTGAGATGAAGACCCTTGGGTTTCCAAGTGTCTAAGTACAATGTACTTAGACAAGCTACCCCCATCTCATCCCTTCATCTTCTCAACTCAAGCAAATAAAACCTTAACTCAAGACTTGAACTCACTAGTGGTTGACCAAGTCAACCCATGTCATGGCCGGTCATGCATGTGGTGACTTGGTCACCACATGGCACTTGGGTCCCACATTGGCCATGTCACTTGATGATTTGGCATCCTTGCTTAGTTGGCTTCCATGTGATGACATGTATACCACATGGCAATGCCACATGACACACGTGCCACCTCACTTGATGAGGTGGACTTTAATGAATTAAATGCACTAATTTATCCAATTCAATTAATTTAACTAATTTTACCCAATTACTTTAAAATCAAACTCACCCATGACCCATTGGGTCTTAATTGGGTAATTGACCCATTTCTTGCCCATCTAATGTCTTTTTCCACTTTTAATCTCAAATTCAATTAAATTGCAATCCAAGTGGGCCAATCCCATAAATTTATAGGCTAAGGAAAACATAGGGTGTTAAATTTGCAACCATTACATATCCTTTGGAAAATCTGTTGGACCCTCATCATTATCAGTGAGCTTAAACAAGGGCCAACAAAAGGATCACACTCTTTCTTGTGTTTACACTTCAGAAATCTAATGCAACCAATCATAGTGATTCAGGTTGTAAAGAGAGAGAGAGGGAAAAGGATATACAACTAGGATAGATATTGGTAGAACTAATTTCCTAGTCACCCTGAAATTATGATTTTTCAAAGACAGCTGCAAATCGGAGCGTCGGGATTAACTTGGGCACACATTAGGTGGATCTTTGAGAAGCGCATGTCTTCGAGCAAGAGCTATAAGGTAAGTGCTTCTTGGTTTTAATTTTGTTTTAAAACCATTATCATGTTAAAGTGAATTAAGGAGGCTTGGCTCCATAACCACTATAAAAAATCTAGAGCGTCGTCTCTGGCACACGTGGTGGGTGGAATTCCCAGCCAAATCAAATAGGTGGAATTCTTATTTTACTGTGGTGGGTGAAATTCTCAGTCTATTGAGTGAGGTGGAATTCCTATTCTAATTGTGAAGGTGTAAGTCCCCACTTAGTGAATTTGGAGATAACTCAAGGTTGAGCTTGTCCTAACAATGGATGTAGGTTGGCTAACCGAACCACTATATATCTTGTGTCCTTGTGCTTTCGGTGTTAGAGCTAATTCCTTGTGTTATTGCTTAATCACATTTACACACACACACACACACACACACACACTTGGTTGTTATATCCGTTGCACTTAATTTATCAATCGAATAATTTTTAAAAAGACCAACGATTTTTAGATTTACCTATTCACCCCCCTCCCCCTCTCTCCCTCTCTAGGGTCAATAGTGTTCTAGCACCAAAGGGAGAACTCTCAATTGGTATCAGAGCCTCCTGTTCTATATAAAGGATTTAACCATCCAAGTTGATCCATGCTAGAACAATGGCTATGAGAGAAAAACCATGATATTTCCAAACCTCAATTTGTGATGAAAAATGTGAAGCAATCATGAAAAATTTTACATGTTTTCATCAATAAATATGTTTGGAAATAGGTGAATAGTAAGTGGTCTAAGCTCTTGAAAGAGATATTTGATTGACTCTCAAACTCCATGACCACTCAGCCGAAAGACCAAATAGCTTGGACTAGTGATGAAATGACTATGCATTTTAATCAAACACTACTATCATTCATCAATGTTGTTTTATAATTTGTTTTTAAGATACTATATAAAGATGTGAAACAACAAAAGAGGCTAAAAGAATCCACGAAGAATTGCCTCTTCTAGTCCAATGGATGACATCACTTACCATGATCAATGTGTATAGGTGATTGCCTAAGTTCATCCATTGAAAAAGTCCAAGTTGAATCCTCTAGAGAAGAATATGATGGGTTAAAGGAACTTTGTGAGGATGGCAACCTCCAAGTATCTTATGAGGCCATGTACCAAGAATGTTTGCCTCTTATTTGAGATCAACATCATGGTACAAAGTCTGGTATTTTGACTCACAAAGTCAAATGGGAAGGCACCCAAGATTAAAACCAGATTTGATAAAAGGCCATCACTGGATTGTGGACTTAGATTCCAAGTCTCACAATATTATGTTCAAATGTGTAAAGGGCTACCATTGTTGGTATCACATTTGAAACATCTTTTCTAGAATCACCTGTGTATCTACCTTCAATCTATGTTCTTGTTTGATTGTTGGATTGATCTAGTGTAAGATATTCATGTGTACATGTAGGCTTGCACTACAGTATTGGAATATACTTACCTCATCTCATTTCATATGCCATGTGATTTGTGCATCTTTAAGGAATGAATGCAGGTAGTGCATCACCTCATGTATAGGGTGTGTGTGTGATTACAACTGATATGGTAAACATACACAGTGTCGCTTCATTCTTAGTTCTTAAACTTGTGAGTCCCTTATGGAATGAAACATGCTCTATGTCCTTAAATGGATTTTTGGTTTGGTATGAATTACCAAAAGTGTTGGTCAAATATGTTTATCTATAATACATTTATGTACCAGCTTTTTCCAATGAATGAAGCTCATTGGAGTATGTTTGAAAAAATGGTAAAAGTGTTTATCATGTTTTGAGTAATAACATGATAACAAGCATGAGAGTTGTGTAGGTAACGTAATACTTCATTTCCATAACATGATTAATGTATTCTAAATGTGAAATGAATGTATGGTTTGTGTACTTAGTGTCTCATTCCAATATCTGTTATTTTACACACTATGTGGAATGAGTTATGTTCATATACACCTTGTCTTTGTTAAAACCTGGAGATGCTGCATCTCATGACATCACACACTTCGGTAATATGTTTGAATTGGTAAATTAAATGTGCCCAAGGTACTTGGATTGGATTGGATCCAAGAAAAGAGATCTGTAATCCATGTTTTGTACCTACCTTCAGAATGATGTGTTGAATCTTCTAATGGCACAGAACCTGTGTGAATGTATGTAACTACAGTGGCATTGAAAGGTGTATAAGCAAAGCTTGATGAACTATGAACATCGCAAGCACACACACACACACACCGAGTCATCCTTCAATTTTAAAACTCAGGTTGAATGATAGACTAGTTGGAGGAATAGACATGTCATTACTGTTGGAAATCAGAACACTGTCTGAAAATGGAGAAATTTTGAAAGGATAGACAAGTCAGTAAATCTCGACATGTCGATGCAGACCGGTCGTTGGTCACGACCTATCGGTGGGACGTACAATTTAAAAAGTCCATCTCTGCGAAAATGACAGATTATTTCAAAATCGTTGTTTCCTCTCTCGCGAGGCGATTTCCTCCTCTCCTCCCGTGCCCTAGACCAGTCGATAGGACGTCTCAGAGCAATATCTCGCCAGAAAGCCATAGGGTTTTTACTTATCTCGCTTCTGTAAACTAGTGTGTCACGGAGTTTGTTGAATGCATTTTATCTCTTGTTTATGGTTAACATAGTTTTTGCTAAATAGACTAACATGCAAGTTTGAATGAGTTGGCTTTGTATTGGTATGTTGGGAGATGGGATCGGGCTGTGATGTTGCACACATCCTTGGAGTTAGGAGGAGCACAAAATATGTGTTGTTTAGCACCTGTCACTGGTCATGACAATGTAGGGAGGAAGATGATGTAAGCTTGAAAGAAAGCTTGGAGAAAAATAAACTTAGAGGCAGCTAAGTTTATGGGGGAATTAAGTCAAAGAAGCTATAAAATATAGCTTGGAGAATGGGGGAGAAGACTCCAAAAAGGGAAGCTAAGTAAGTGTAACACCCCAATTTCTCAATGAAATGGATAATTACGAAAATACCCTTGGTTTGTTAAATTAAATGTTTGTAATGTTAAATAAGGAAATGGTGGGGCCCATTGCTCAAACTAAGATCCTAAGAGCACATTATAAGGGTTAGATTGAAGGGAACAGATAATGTACAACAATTGGGTCGAAAATGGTTAAACGGGTCAAGGGGCTAATTGGGGACCCAATGGGTCGGGTTGACCGGGTTGACCACGGAGGACCGTGTGGGCCCTCAATTGAGCTCAAGTACGAGTTAGTGCAGCTCGAGTTGGATTGATTTGGAATGAGTTTTAATTAAGAATGAGTTGACTCAAGCGCATTAAATGAGTGTCATTTAAATGTGGTGAGTTGGACTTGTGAGTTGGGTGAGTCAAAAATGGAAATCAAAGGGGCTGTAAAAATGAGTGAGTTGGAGGGAAGATGGAGAGTGCCTTGGTCTCAAACAAACCAAAACAAGTCCCACACGTTGGGGACTTGTAATGGCGATACCCATGCATATGTTAAATGGGTTGTATGGAAATGAGGTAAGATTTAATGGAGAACTGAATGGGTGCAATGGCTAATGCCAAGAGTGGTGACCGTTGGTACCAAGGGGTGCCTTGGATGGCACCCAATGACCCATCGATTTTGTCAAGAAGTTATGAGGGAAATGAATGGGTTTTGTGGCTGAATTACAAAAGAGATAGACCACCTCATTTGGCCGATTTTCACATAGAAAATCTTAAGAATCCCGATCTCTCTATCCCTCTCTCCAAACTCTTTCTCTTGGCTGAACCAGCAGTGGTGTTTGCACCAATTGATCAATCATAAACCAGCAAAGGAAGGGAGGTTAAGAAAGATAGGAAGTAAAGAGCAAAGGCAAGAAGAAAAGCTAGGAATTTGGTAAGTATTTCCATGGATTTTTGTTTAAAAAGATGGGACAAATGGAACATGTTTTGAGCCATGGGTATGGCCGAATGCATCAAGGTTTAAACCTTGGGTAATGGTGGTTTAAATATTATAAAAGGGATCATTGGGTTCGGCCACCTTGGAGGGCCGAACCCCATGGAAATAATTGGTTGGTTTTGATGGCTTTTGTAACTTGAAACCATGCAAGTGTGGGACTGTTTTAGATGTTTTTATTAGACTTAAAATATATGTTTTAAAAAGGTTTAAAACATGGATTTGGATGTCATGAATGGCTGAATGTATCATGGGTCTAAACCTTGGGTATAAAATGATGAAAGGGATCATTGGGTTCGGCCACCTTGGATGGCCGAACCCCATGAAATGATGTTGGAATTTTGATGGTTTTTGTAAGTTAAAACCATGCAAATGATGTACTATTTTGAAGATGAAATTAGACATAAGATGAATGTCTAAGAGGTTCAAACCAAAGGCCATAGAGTTCGGCCAATGAGCATGGCCGAACCCCATGAAATGGTGTGATAATTTATGGTTAATGATGATGGTTTTGAGAGATAAAAACCATACATTACCATGGGGTTTTTATGTGATTTAATTGAAGATTCATTTACTGCTTTTGGTCGGCCAATATATGGTTGAACCATGTTAATGTTGTGGTTAAGTTGCTGATTTAAATCAGGGTTAGATGTGTAACGCCCACCCCTTTTCACCAAAATCAGAGTCTATTTTTTTAAAAAAAATAAAGAGTGACAAGGGCGCGGACGTCACGATGAGAGTTAAGTCCGAGCTTCTAAAGCCCGGCCCTTAACTGGCCAACCCTACGTGCGCGTGGAACGAAGTCCATAGGAACGGTTCACACGTAGACGTAAGCTCGTGGAATACAACTCAATGCGGAATATTATAATAAAGACTATCCTACGAGTTTTCATTCTTGCAGAATTTACTCTGTCCCACATTATCTCTTTTTCCTCATGAACCCATTTGCGATTTTATGTAGATTAATGTATTCTATTTCACTTTATCTCTTACCAAGACATTTCCCATATGTACTCCTTCAATACGTTCTTTCGTCTACTCTCTGTGTGAGTTAGTCTGCCAGTACGAGCCTATGCTCAAGTCCGTTGTTGATTCAATTTTAACTAGGTTTCTAGCTTCACCCTCCTGGAACTCCATCGGCCAACTACAGAGTCAGGTGATCAATCTCACTCGGCAGTCGCCCATAGCTTCCCATTCAAGTTTCACTAGACTCTTAACCTTTCCCTTAGGTCTATCTCTCAAAAGCAATCATACCTTTATTTGGATATAAGTCACTATGTGACTAACCCTTTTTGTTCATAACTCCTACAATACCAATACCCGACATCAATCCAAATCATATAGACACTAATTTCCTACCCTTCTGAATTATTCAGCACATATTCATAAATTCCTAAAAATAGTGATACATCTAAGCTTACTTAGGTTATGTCAAATGGTACCCATTCACCACTAAAAATATTCACAAGTATTACAAATTTCACCAACCACCAAATTCCACCCTACCTGCCTACATTATCAATGGCTACAACATCATACGGGTTCATATGCCTTCATTATCAGGTCACGTAGAATTGAAATCATACACAATCATCGAACAACATAACTCATGTGTAACAAGATCTTTCATCTCCATTCTCCTCAAACAATAACTTGAGGTAACATAAGAAATAACACATTAATATAATCTAGTGATTCAACATAATTATGATTAGGTTTCCCTACCCCATTTACAACATACACCTAGAGATTTTGAAATAACATTCCTATTCATCCAAAGCAAGTCATCCCAATACATTCGAAGACCATCCATGACCATCCACAAATTCCTAAACTTTGGAATTATTCATCAGCCCCACCTAGGTTTCCAATCAAATGCATTGGCATATCACGGCCTCTTCATGCATACTACATGTTCACAACTCACATCACTTTATCCACTCATCATCATATACATAGTTTATAACACATCCTTGTTCCTCAATGACTATTCATTGCATACCATCAATTATCAAAGTAACATCATATAAACTCACTGCAACGATTGATAATTCACAATTTAGCAACATCATAGGGAATCATCATGCAACCCCTAAATAAAATATTTTCATAACTTCATAAGCACATTATGGTTTGGTTCATGGTTCATTCTTTTCCGCCACTTTTGAGGCCATTAACAATCATTGATATCCTCCATAATTCTTCCTCATTAAAACTCTTTAACTTTACTAACATTTATTCATTAACATCTTAAAATCATAAATCTCACACCCCCCCCCCCCCCTTCCGTGGTT
Source organism: Chimonanthus praecox (assembly GCA_022113865.1). Lineage (NCBI taxonomy): Eukaryota > Viridiplantae > Streptophyta > Magnoliopsida > Laurales > Calycanthaceae > Chimonanthus > Chimonanthus praecox. The sequence continues at coordinate 39,831,787 of CM039086.1, read as the reverse complement.
TTGATCTTAAAAACCCCATTTAAGCTTACTTAATTACTCCCATAATTCCTTCCAAAAATCACACCATTTCATACCTAAACAATTTCCATTACATAATGTCCTTAGTAACTCCTTTATTCTTCTATCATAATACAAGGGTTGGTAGGGTTAAAATAAATCCTTCAAAGTAATAAAATGTAACCACAACCCTGACAAAATAACCTTTTTTTAAAAAAAAAAAATGACCTTTCTGACTACTCCCCAGCCTAGTCTTCCGTAGAAGACCCTGCATCATCCTCAAACACAAAGGAACTGTCAGGGCACGACATCGATGTGTGACCCAGTACTCCACATGTCAAACAAGGTATTATCCCTGGTCCTCTAATATAAGGACGATTAGTCCTTCCTTTCCCGTGTCCATGTAGTCCACAAACCGGACATACCACTTCAAAAGGGTAGGGGCAGTATACGCAGTTGTGCCCAACCTGGTTGCACAACTCGCACATATAATCGAGTTCCATTTCCCCGACCAACTCTCTTATCATCGAAAAGTCTTCCATATTCTCCTCAGGAAGAGATGCTAAAACCTATTCATCTTCCTCGGAAGGTCCCTCCTGAATGTCCATGCTAACTTCTATGCTAGAAGCAGACACCAAATCTATGAGACAGTTAGGGGTTCCCTTATTCCATAATTCCGTATACTACACGTCACTTGACATATCTGTATCATAGAATACAAATAGAATACAAAAATCATCATCAGCAGTTCCAATAAAACCAATCTAGGTTTTGGGGAATTTCTTATGTATAATACAATGTATTTTGTTTGGGGGAAGTTGCCAAATAAGCACACTTGTTTTCCTTTGTTTCTGTGGGGGGAGGGGGCGAATCTCTAAATCCCTATTGTTTGTTGTTCAATTTGGGGAAAAATTTCCTAAATATCAATGTTTGTTCCATTTGGTGAGATCGGGGAAATTTTCCTACATTTGATAAATCCATTAATGTTCCATCCATTTGGGGAAAAAATCTAGATTCTGTTTTCTCGTTTCGGGGGAAATAAGCCATATTCGCTATGTTTTATAAATCCATCTCTTATAATGATTGTCCATCCCTTGCTATCATTTCTCTACGTCCAATGTTATCTCAGATTGAACGCTTCAGTCTGAGTCAATCAAAGTAAATTAACCCGGCCCCCGTGCAGCGGACTCCGAAGAGTCGGTCAGTTGGGATTCTTAGCTGCCAGTGAGGCATGCAACCGTCTTAACCTTACTTTGAGAGATTCATTCTTCCGATTTCGCTCTGATACCAACTGTAACGCCCGCCCCTTTAAAATTTCCTACATTAACCATTAAAACCCTAAAATTACAAATTATCCTTCCATGATTTTTAAACCTTAAAATTCCATTAAATCTCCAAATTAGCTTACATGTCTTCCACTCCTTAAAACCCTAACAAAACACACATTACCTAGTCACCCACCATGGGGTTTGGCCATACTACATGGCCGAACCCTATAGCCCATAATTTTCTTCCAATTTACACAACTCTTTGCTTAAGTAATTTAATTACATTACACCCTCAATTCATTTATTTTTCCTTACCCTAACCCTAATTTTTCATTAGGGTTTGGTCCACTTTCCATCCTTCCATTTGATGGATTTGAGATCCAAGACCTATGGTCATTTGGTCACCATTCAATTCATCAATAATGGATCCCAAATCTTAAACCCTAAAAATCCAAAACTCTTATTTAAGAAAATACTTACAATCCGTCGTCTCCTCCGACTTTCTTTGCTCCCGTCGGTTTCCTTAGCCTCCTTTCTCCTTCCTCTTGATCTTTGGTCGGCCAAGATGTTTGATCAATAGTGAAAACCTCAAAGCTTAGGATTGGCCAAGATAGGGTTTGCTTGAGAGAGAGAGAAAAGGAGATGGTAAGAAATAAGATCCCAACCTTTGATCTTGGAGTGGTGGGCCTTTACTTGAATTTTTTCTTCTCTTCTTAGCTTTATTTTCTTCTTTCCTCCATGGTTTCTCTTCTTCTTTTCATCTCTATGGGAAGTTGAATCATCGAAGTAAGATTAAGACGGTTTCATGTCTCACTGACAGATAAGAATCCCAACTGATCGACTCTTCGAAGTCTGCTGACTGGGGGCCGGATTAATTTACTTCAAGTGACTCAGACTGAACAACCAATCTGAGAACGATAATGAAAGATAGCAAAGTAAAGTACAGTCATCATAACTGGACATATCAAACATAGCAAAGTAGGATGCACTCCCCTGAAATCCCCACACTGAGAAACAAACAACAGGAATTTAGAGATTTCCCCAGAAACAAAGGAACACAAAGAGTGATGATTTGGCAATCTTCCCAAACAAAGCACATGATATTATGCATAACCAAATTCCCCTAAAAACCAAGAGTGGTTTATTTAGAATTGTTGTTGAATATTCTTGTGTTCTACTGATATGATACAGATATGTCGAGTAATGTGGGTATTCGGAGTTGTACAGCGGAACCCCTAGCAATCCCGTAGACTTGGTGTTTGCTTCCAACAACTCCAACGTGGAAGTTAACGTGGACTTTCAGGAGGGGCCTCCCGAGGAGGATGAATTGAACCTAGCACCATTACCGGAGTATCTTATGGAAGATATTCCTTGGATAATGGAACCTCTCGAGGAAATTGAGGAGGATCTAGCACTTTTTCCGGAGGATCCTATGGAAGATGTTCCTATAATAATGGAATCGGTTGGGGACGTAGATCCCTACGATACGTGTGAGTTTTACAACCAAGACGAGCACAACTGTAGGTATTGTCCTCATCCCCTAGGCATTGTCTTCCCGGTTTGTGGACTACATGGGTACGGAGAGGCAAGGACTAATTGTCCTTATATTGGAGGAACTGGGTTAATACCCTGTGTGACATGTGGAGTATTGGGGCACATGGCGATGACATGTCCTGATAATCACTTCAGATTCGCTGATGATGCAGGATCTTCTACGGAAGATTAAGCTAGGAAGTAGTATGAAGGGACATTAAAAAGAGGGTTATTTTGTAAAGGTGCATTTTGTTCTTTATAGGGTTTTTGTTTAACCCTACCAACCCTTGTACAAAGATGAATTATGAATTTATATAAAGTATACGATTTTATGATTCTATGAGGATTTATGGCATTTAATGTATGTTGTGATGGAAACTAAGTCTATGATGTTTCCATGAATTAGGAATAAATGGCGCCACAGAAAAAGATCTTAAATAATCCGAAGGGAAAGGAAAAAGTATTGCAAATTGGATTAGGCGAAGGGGCTTCAAAAAGGAAGACCCGACAAGACGGTAAAAGGAAGGAGGAAGTGTTAATAATCACGCAACAAGGGAAAGTGGTACCTCAATGTGAGAAGGTTGTACATAAGAAGGTGCAATCGGTACATGACAGGGAGCAGTCAGTTCATGATGAGGAGAGATCAGTTCATGAAAAATCACGCAATGAGGAAGAATCGCAACATTCTCGGCGAGAAGAGGACGATAGTGACCCTTCATATCGACGGGAGGAAGAAGGAAACAACAACAGCAACGTGACTATACCACATGTGCCGCATGAACTACAGAGCTTGGTACAAGCAGTAGTTACTTCTGTCCTCCAACAACATATGAATGGAGGTGGAAGCACGAGTGAGACTAATGACCGGAACATGGTCAGAGACTTCCAACAACAGCGTCCACCTTACTTCAAGGGGAGAGAAGGGTCTGTCGGAGCAGAGAACTGGTTGAAAAAGATCTCTCACATACTGACTCTTTTGAACATCAAGAGTCATGCCCACAAAATTCTACTGGCCACGTCACAGCTGATAGATGACGCTGCTAAATGGTGGGAAATAGTGGAGAAACAGCAGGCACTTGTGCCAGAAGGAGAAAGGACTGCTATGACCTGGGAGCAATTCTCAGCGACGTTCTTAGATCACTATTTCCCGGAGGAGGAGAAGGAATGTCAGATTCAGGCCTTTTTGTCATTAGTGCAAGGCTCGATGATAGTAGCTGAGTACCATCAGGAATTCCTCAGCTTATCAATTTATGCATTTTATATTGTGGACAAGGAGTATCGGCGGGCTCGCAAGTTCGAGCGTGGTCTACGGCCAAACATTAGGGCCAGAGTGACAGTGTTCAAGGCAGCCACATTGGCGGAAGTGGTCAGCAAGGCCACCATTGTGGAGCAGGAATTGGCTGAGTTTGCACGAGTTGACAATCGTCGAGCACCAAGCGGGAGGGGTATGTATCAGCCTAACACGAAGTTCCGACCGAACTTCAGCAGACCCTCACCATCTATTGGATCTATTGGGGGCTTTCGCCCCAACCAGCCTTCTCAATCTGTAGCAGTCTCTCAGGCTTCTAGAGGAGGTAGCACCTGCTTCCATTGTGATCAGCCTGGTCACTTCAAAAAGGACTGCCCAAAACTCAATAGGTTGTCATACTCTAGAGGATCATTCCGTCTGCCTGCCAGACCGGTAAACTCCAGAGGAGCCAGAATGCACAATTGGGGAGGTCGAGGGCCTTATCCTACTGGAGCTGGACGAGTATTTTCTCTAGTACCCTAGAGGATGAGAATCACTCAGTAATACAAGGTATGGCAGTAGTGAGTAGTTCTTATGCATATGCACTATTTGATTCAGGAGCTTCACATTCCTTCATAGCTGCATCATTTATAACTGCTACCGGTACTCTAGTTCAAAGATTAGCCAAAACACTCACAATTGTGTCCCCTGTCGGAGACTCGGCACTGGGACTTATATGCACGGTGGTTAACACTGAATTAGCTGGACTCAGATTTGAGTTCAACTATCTGGTGCTTGACATGTCTGAGTATGACATAATATTCGGCATGGATTGGTTGGCTAAGTTCCAGGCCAACATTGACTGTTATCGTCGAAAAGTGACATTTTTGTCACCCGAGGGCAAGCAGTACGTAGTTCGTACAGACAAACAGAGTGGATTACAGGAAGGGTTGAACCACGTGGTATTGAATAATATCACCATAAATAAAGCTCCAATTACTGAACTTTCGGCAATTGTAAAAGAATTTGCGGATGTGTTTCCAAATGAACTCCCTGGTTTACCGCCTATGAGGGAGATCAACTTTGAAATCAAACTGTAACCTGGCACTGCACCAGTGTCGTTACCACACTATCAGATGGCACCAGCAGAGATGTCGGAGCTAAAGAAGCAGATCGATGAACTGCTTAGGCTGGGTTGCATCCGGAACAGCACATCGTCATGGGGAGCACCAGTGTTGTTTGTGAAGAAGAAAGACGGTTCACTTCGGATGTGTGTTGATTATCGGAAGCTGAATCAGCTAACAGTCCGGAACAAGTACCCTCTACCCACCCAGGATCGATGATTTATTCGATCAATTGAGGGGTTCCAACCATTTTTCAAAGATTGATTTGATGTTTGGTTATCATCAAATACGGGTTAGGGAGGAAGACCGCCTTCCGGACGCGGTATGGACTATACGAGTTCGTAGTCATGCCATTTGGACTCACAAATGCGCCGGTTGTGTTCATGGACTTAATGAACAGGATCTTCCGTCCATATTTGGATCAGTTTGTAATCGTGTTCATTGACGATATTTTGATCTATTCCAAGAGTCAGGAAGAACATGCAGAGCACCTACGGATAGTTTTGAATACTTTGAGGCAGAATAAACTGTATGCCAAAGCCAGTAAGTGTGAATTCTGGCTATCTGAAGTAAATTTCTTGGGACATGTTATATCCGAGGGAGTTATAGCCGTGGAGGTTCTGGTTTTAAAAACCCCTCTTCTAATTTTCCATTGCATTCCATGATCTTGAATTGGTGTATCTTTTATTGGAATGTGTATTTTACATGTAGGCTTGCACCTTATGCTTTAATATTGGTTTGTATCTTATTTCATCTCATTCCATATGTTAAGTTATTTGTGCATCTTTCCAGAATAAATGATTATTGTACATTGCCTCATGTATCCCTCTTGTATGTGCGTGCTTATATATTTCTTCATTTCTAAACTCAGTTTGGTAGAATCTTTTGTGAGATGATAATATGCACATACAATGTGTTGTTTCATTCCAAGTTTACAAAATTTATGAATCTCTTGTGGAATGAAACGTGCCCCTTGCTTGTGAATGGTATTTATTGATCAATATGTGATCAAATGTTTTTCATTGGTAATCCATTCATGTACCATTCTATTATATGTTTTTGCACCTCATTGGAATATTCATGAATAAATGGTAGAAATGTTAGCGAGCATGGGAGCAAAAATGGTTTTGGATAAACACTTCTATGCTCAACATGTAGATCATTTCTCATACACTATTCCTTGATTTAAATTGGTATATCTTGGTGCATTTGAGAATGTTTTGCAAGTGTTTGTTGGTTTTGACATTTCATGAGGTCTTATCATGTTGAATATGTTCGAATGCCATACTTGTTCCACACTTCATTTCCCTGGGCTTATTATTGGCATATAATATGTGAAATGAATGTATGTCTTGTGTGTTTGTGCCCTCATTCCTACTTTCATCATTGGTATATATCTGGAGGAATGAATTGTGTTCATAAGCACCAAGCTTTTGCTAAACCTTGAATGCCCTATCTTATGACATCACACATGGGCAATGGGCTTTTAAATTGGTAATTTAAAAAGTCCAAGGTTATTGGATTTGGATTGGATCAAAATTTTAAAAGTTGGACTCTTAATGGTAAAATGATCCAAAATCCAATCAATATGTGCAAGTGTTTATAATTTGTGTGAATGTACTGGCTCACATTGGCATTCAAAGGTTGGGTTGCAAAACTTGTTGTCTTGTGAACTTACATGCATCACAAGCACACACTCTCTCATCCCTCAAATTGGTAAATCTTATAGGGATGGTATTATGTCTTTCCTTGTCTTGAAATGCTCTATCTTGGAAAATCATCTTGACATTGGAAATGAGTTGTTTGGAGAAATGTTTAAATAAGGAAAACCTTTCTTCTCTAAATGTATTTGCTTGTATTCATGGTTTAAACCTCCAAATGTATTTTTTTTTTTTTCTAAATGTCAAATGAGGTTTGAATGAAACCTTTCGCTTTCATGTTTTAAAGGTGAATCTTAAAACCAAATGGATTTTGGTAGAGAAAGCCAACATAGTTTTGTGGTCCAAATGTTAATTGACTTGGTGCATTGTGCTCTCAAAAATTTGAGCAATGGAGAGCACACCTTGGAAAATGTATGGGAAGAAATGAGCCTTCATCTTCCATGTTCATAATGGATTTCCAATGATAAGATGTTTGTTCATTCATTGTTCTTAATTGGTAAATGCTTTGATGAATGAACTTGGTTCTTGATTTGATGCAGTTGTGTTTGTATTGGTAAATCTTTTCTCATGAACTATGTGCTTAATGTAAAGAGTGAAAGAGAGCAGGAACGTCATGACGCGACCTAAGTCTGAGCTTCCAAAGTCCGACCCTTAACTAGCCAACCATGCATGTGCGTGGACAAGTCCACTAAAACATTTCACACGCGATACTACGACTTGCGGAATACCCATTGCGAAAATAACATCGAAACACAACATTTACTTAGCAAGGAAGGCAATCAATATAAATTAACTTAATCCAGATTAATCATCATTCGATCCATAGCAAATAGTCTAAGTTATTACATTCCCAAATACTAGCTATTCAAATTACATTGTCCATGAATAAACTTAAATAAAGTGAAACTAAATTATCCAAGCTCCTAAGCTTGGTTCTGATCGCGTCCTTCGTTCCATCCATTTCCTGTGTCATCATCTAAGGTAGAAGTAGGGCGTTAGATAAAGCACCCAGTAGGTACTCCGAGTAGGGTCAACACATGGGTTAGTATAAACAAAATCACATAGATATAAATAATATCAAAACCATGCAAGTCAATGCCATGCCATGGGTGTCATATGCCATGAGTCTCACCCATCATCCATAACACAATCACATAGTATCCTCTTTGTAACGCCCAGCCCTTTTTCACTCCCTTTCCGTAAATCAGAACCTATTTAAAAAAAAAAAATCAAAGAGTGATAGAGAGCGGGACGTCACGATGAGAGCTGAGTCCGAACTTCTAAAGTCCGACCCTTAACTTGCCAACCCTATGTGTGCATGGACTAAATCCATGGAAACGGTTCACACATAACAATATAAACATGCGCAAAATAAATCATAACTGCGGAATTATAATAGAACCCAGTTCTATTCCATTTTAGATAGCAAAGTACGTCAAGTCTTTAATCATTATTAACATAATATAATTATCTGAATAAACATCCAAGCATAACAAATCATCTAAATTATTACATGCCCAAAGTCCAGTTACTCAAATTACAAGTCCATAAGTAACTTAATCAAAATATAAATTAAAAGCATCCAAGCTCCTATACTTGGCCCTTTTCGCGTTCATCGTTCCCCTCGTTTCCTGTATCATCCACTAGGGTAGAAGTAGGGCGTTAGAACAACGCGCCCAATAGGTATTCCAATTAGAGCTAACACATTGTTAATACAAAACATATATAATAATATCATAATGTAAAAAACCATATAATCCATGCCACGTCATGATGTCAAATGTTCCTTTGAAATCAGCCCCAACTCCTTCCAATTTTTCCTTAATTCTTCCCTTTCCTTGATGCTTTGCTGGTCCTCTAAGTGTTAAGACCAAATGTGGGAGATTCAAGTATCACCATGTGTATGGCAGCCACAAAGGTAAATTAGTCATAGATGACTTTAGATGAAACCCACACCCTTAGTGGACCTTGCCTAGAATTAGGAATCATATTGGTAAAAATTAATCTAAATCTATGTGGTGTCTGAGCAGTCACAGAATCAGATCGAATAAACATTGGAAATCTGGTAATCTGTCAGGTCGATCTGTCGAGTCCACTGACCCATCAGTGAAGACAGGACAGACCCATTGAGGTCATCGACAAGTCAACCAGATTGACAGGGGTTATGGACTCGAAGGACTGTCACTCAGGGTTACTCTTAGTTCGAGCATATCGAGTGCACCGACCCATCGGTGACATAAGACCGACCCATCGTGGTGAATCGATATGTCGACTGGATTTAGGCAGTCTCTAGAAAGAACAGAGTGTACATTCGGTCTGCTCTCTGATAATCAGGTTCGACCTATCGGGGAACACGACATGTCGACCTGGGTCAAGTTAAGTTCTGGACTTAGAACTCAAGGGTACTCTCGAAACCGACACATCGATGTAACAGACCCATCTAAAGTACCAAGACCGACCCATCGATGGATAGACATGTCGATCAGTATTTTCAAGGTTCTGGATGAGCAAGCTCTGTATTTGTATGTTGCTCTTTGATAATCTGGACCGACCCATCGACAAGATCAACATGTGGAACATAAGGATTGTAGACCCATCGGTGATACCGACCTATCGGTAGTTCTAGTTTCTGTACCTTGGAGTGCATTTAATGCACAACGGTTGAGTGGTTGAACAGATACATTTAAGTTCACCGACCCATCGGTAAACTCGACCTGTCGAGTTTGAACTGATCTGAAAATCTTGTTGGCCTATTTAAACACCAAACCTTGTTGTGTTTTGGTTGGACCTCCCACTTGGAAAATCACAAGGTAAAACTAGAGTTCCCCTCTCCTCTCTATGCACCTTACTTAGGAGAATCATTTTCAATCCAATCATCTTAGTTGAGATTAAAAGAAAGAGAAAATAAAAAAAACAAATCTATGATCAATTTGCAAATCCATATCCTAGCAACCTCCCATAGATTGTGATTGCATATACAAAGGCACATCATCTTCACCGTATGACATCGCATTGGGAGAAGTCTTCAAGAGGCACATCATCTACAAGTGAGCTTACACAAGGGAAGTGCTTCGTAGGTTTGATTTATTTTTTAAATCATCTTCATTGTACAGTGGAGTAGATCAAGGTGATCGAACCACTCTAAAAAATAAAGGGATAACAACATAGACCGGTGTTTGGTCGAACCTTTCAAAACCTTAAGCGATAAGGGTGAAATTCTCAATCAATTGGTTAGGTGGAAGTCTTATTCTATTCGTGAATGCGTAATTCCTACATAGTGTATTTGGGATAGCTCAAGATTGGGCAAGTCCAACAGTGGATGTAGGTTTGTTTAAACCGAACCACTATACATCTTGTGTTGTGGGTGTTTGGTCTTATCTTTGTGTGATTGATCCTTTATTGGCACAGTCTTATATCACACAACACACTTATCTTAATTAATTTGTTTAATCCGCTAAAAATCATTTTAATTAATCAAGAAATTTGTGAAGGCCATAAAAAGTAGTGATTGCCTTATTCACCCTCCCACTAGGGTCAATCTAGCACTGTGTTCTAGCACCCTCGGGGACTTTCAGTCGAATCTATGTATTACATGATCTCTCACGACTATGCGATGTAATGTTAATAATCAAAGTTTATTTTTTTTTTATAATAATAATCATGTGATCGGGGCAGAGTGTCACAACGCGAGTTAAGTTCGGATCTCTAAATCCGACCCTTAACTGGCCAAGCCCATGTGCGTATGAACTAAGTCCATAAAACTGATCCACACATAGTACAAATACAACTGCGGAATTAACTTAGTCTTAATCTAACTGAGGTTAAAATAGAACCTATGACTATTCCAATTTTCCATTCTTAGATAGCAAAGTACATAATTTATTCTCCAAAATTACTAAACAATCTTAATTAATCATTCAATCAAGCTATCCAAAATAAATCAAACCATAGCATCTAACTTAACTTCTTATTACATACCAACACATCTAATTACCAAATTACATTGTCCAGATAAATCAAATAGCAAGTCCATAAATAGTCCATTCAAAATGCCCAAGCTCCTATGCTTGGTTTTCTTCTCGATCCACGTTCTTCCCTTTTCCTGCGTCATCCACTAAGGGTAGAGATAGGGCGTTAGATCAACGCGCCCAGTAGTGCTTCCGAATAGGGCTACCACAAGGTTAGTAGAAAACATGCAAATAATAAAATAATACATGTGTGTCAAAATTCCATAAAAACATGCTATGTATGAAATGAACATGTAATGAGTCCCACCCATCACCATTCATCATAGCCATCACTTGAGGGGATTCTCATCGTCAAGGTAACCCACAGTTGTCTATCGGACGCCCCGACGGAGTGTGGCCTCCGGATTCCTCTTGATGGGATTTTCATCATCAAGGTACCCCACAGTGGTCTTTCGGACGCCCCGACGGAATGTGGCCTCCGGTTACAACACCATCATCCCATGCTATGCATGAGATGTCTATGCAAACATGCCATTTGTAAATATAATATTTCATTCAAATAACTTATTCAAATAAACATAAAACATCAAATAAGATATGTGGTTACAACAAGGTAGGAAATGTAATAGCCTGAATTTTTAAATCAGTATATATATGGCATTTATTTATTTCTATAATGGAAAAATTGGAAATTTTGATATTATGGATGTTAAATAGATCAAATTTTGGGGCAAAGACCCAAGTATGGTCCAATGGACCATGGGGTGAATAGAACTCATTTAAAAGGGGTCAATAATGGTCAAAGTGGGTCCGATAACCATGTGGGACCCAATGGATCAAAATTTATTCAAAACTCTAAGGTAAATAGTAGAAAATAATTTAACTGGGCCATGGGCCCAATGGTGGCCCAATTGATTTAAAAAGGGTGAATTGGAATTAAACCCTCTAAGTTAGTAATGAAATGAAATGGCATGACCAAGTGGGGCCCACCTCCACCTCACCAAGTGAGGTGGCGTGTGGACCAAGGCAAAGGTGGGGCCAACAACCATCATGGTTGACTTGGTCAACCATGGATAAATTGAGAGGACTAAGGTGGATTAAGGAGAATTAAATTGATTAAAATTATCTAAGTTAAAATTAATGGAATTAAAGTGACATGGCCAAGTGGGGCCCACCTCCACCTCATCAAGTGAGGTGGCGAGTGGGGTAGGTATAGGTGGGGGCCGTCCACCATGGTTGACTTGGTCAACCATGGGTGGATTTCTTAAAAAAGATAGATTAATGAAATTAAATTAGATGGGAAATAATTAACCTAAAGGATCCAATTAATTAAATTAATTAGATTGGTCAATTAGGGTCAACATGGCTAAGTCAAAGGGGACAAGTCAATGGTGGTTTCATCTCATTGAAACCACCTAAGAAAACACAAAATTACCATGAACTTAGGGTGGTGGTTTTATCTCAACCACCACCACTCCAAACATGGTGACCCATACCCAAATGATGTTGGTCAAGTAGTCAAAGGGGGGAAGACCCAAACCACCCATTTTCAAACACCAAAACCATTGGCTAGTGGTGGTTTTGTCTCAACCACCACCACCAAAGTCAACGTAACCCATGCTTGGTTGGTGGAGCCATAATGGGGGGAGTATGGTCCAGGCAAGACCAAAGAAATGAGATGAGTTTTACCTTAGCCTTTCCATTCCATCTCACTCTCTCCCTCTCTCCCTCACTCACCAAAACCGTCCCTCACTTCCATAGAGAAGAAAAGAAGAAAACTTAGAGGAGAAGAAGAAAAGAAAGGAAAGAAACTAAGTGTTGGAAAACCACCACCAAGACCAAAGTTTGGGGTGATTTTCTCATCACCTTCCCCTCTCCCTCTCTCAAGAAAACCCACTCAATGTTGGCCGATCCTAAGCTTAGAGGGCCTCACCATTTGATCAAGCTCATCTTGACCGTACATCAAGGAGAAGAAGAGAAGAGAAGGCTAAGGAGAGCAAAGAGGAAATAAGGACCGGAGGAGTCTTCAGGTGGTAAGAATTCTTAAAACAAGAGTTTATATATTTTTTTAAAGATAGGATATGGAATCCATTTCTTAGACTAAATGTGGCCAAAACTGTTGTGGGCCATGGATCTAAGATCCATCCAACAGTAGGATAAGAAATGGATGAGATGGAAGAGATGGTTTAAGGAAAAATAAAATGACATGGATAAGATGAACCATGAACCATGGGTTCGGCCATGATGTATGGCCGAACCCTATGGTGTTGAAAAGTAATTTTTTTTTTAAATGGGTTTAAAGGATGGAAATGATGGATTAATATGTTAATATTTTGGAAGTTTTAAAAAGGCCAAAATGAATGAGGGTTATTGATTTTAAAAATGGATTTTTAGTGAAGAAAAACCATGGACAAACATGGGTGAGATAATGGCCTTAAAATGGCACCCATGAAAGGGTATATGGCCGAACCCTATGGTGAGGTTTGGTGATTTTGATGAAAGTAAAAAGAGTAGAAAATTATGGAGAGAGATGATAATTTTAATAGATTTATGAGTAAGGTATGTGATGTCTTAAATGGGATGAAAAATGGAGATTTAAATGGATCATTTAATTTCATTAGAGATAGGATTAAAAGGGGATAAAATGAACCCAATAAAATGGAATTTAGGTATCATGGGTTCGGCCATGGTGTATGGCCGAACCCATGACCCCTTTATGGGCCACATTTTGGGCCAAATATGGAATGTCGTATGAGATTAAACGATTTCAAATTTTATTAAATTAGGTGGCTGATTTTGTTGCATGTTAGGTCATGGTTAATGAATCCTTAATGGATCTAAGTTATGAATGAATTTTAGACTTAAAATATACATGAATGGGTGAATGATTAAACATGGAAGAGAGAGTGGCAAAATGGTAATTATTAGCCACATTGAAGAACCATGGGTTCGACCATGGTACATGGCCGAACCCTATGTGAGTTGGACATGAAAATGGATATATTATGAATGAATAAATGAAACGGATAGTTGCTGCGTTTTAGGCTCGCAAATCGGAATATTTAAAATGGGCAAAATGGGAATTATGCATATGGTTAAGCCAATGAGAAATATGGCTAAGTTAAGAGTTGATCTTGACAAACTTGTAATGTATTTAGGGATTTAATCATGAAATAAAATATGGACTAATTCGGTAAATATGTAATAAGGTATCGGGACGTCGCAAACGGTACGCGATCGACGACCGGATTATCGAACGGAAACGTAACGGGACGCTAAGCGGTATTCGGTAGGATTCCTACCTCTTTGTAAGCCGTGGATATGTGATGGTGATTTTAAATTATTTCGATGATTATGTGATTTGGCTTATGATGGATTTTTATTATGAATTATATGTTCATACTATAGTTTATATATTTTGATATTATGCATTATATGGCTATGTATGATATATATTAAGTTATGGTTATATATATATATATATATATATATATATATATATATATTACATAGCATAATGCACTTACATCTCATGCATGGCATGGGCGGGAAAATAATGAAACCGGAGTCCATGCTCCGTCGGGGCGACCGTGAATCAGACATGGGGATAGCTCTTATGCTATAACCGGAGTCCATGCTCCGTCGGGGCGACCGAGAAGCAAACATGGGGACAACTTGACGAGGTTTTGCCGGCAAGGGGGATACGATATTTTATGATGATATGGTGGATGGGTGGGACACATGACATAGGCACCCATGGCATGGCATTCATCATATGTTTATTATATTATTGTCGGTATGCATGTTATCACTAACCCATGTACTAGCCCTACTCGGAATCTTACTGGGCTCGTTGACTAACGTCCTACTTCTACCCTAGCCGATGACGAAGGAGATGGCGGAAACGGTGGACACGCCGGGAGCCAAGCTTAGGAGCTTGGGAAGCGGATATCTAGTTTTATTTAAGTTTCATTTTGGAGATGTAATTTAAGTAGCTTAGCTCATCGGACTGTATAATTTATATTTCTTGCTATGGTTTGGACTGCATTATGGACAGTATTTTTGAGGCATAAATGTGAACATAGGGGTATTTTGGTAAGTTAATGTTGTATCTTCCCTTCTATCTAAAAATCGGTAGGATAGACTCCATTATCATGTTCCGCATTCAGTTAGTTTCCGCGAGCTTACTTTCTACGCGTGAACCATTCTCGTGGACTTAGTTTCGCGCACGCGTGGGGTTGGCCAGTTAAGGGTCGGGCTTTAGAAACTCGGACTTAACTCGCGTCGTGACGTCCGCGCCCGTTGTCACTTTTATTTCAAAAAAAAAAAATAGACTCTGATTTCGGTGAAAATGGGGCGGGCGTTACAGGCAACCTACTCAATGTTACTTAGTTTGACCCTTCTTTTGAGCCGTCTCCCGTTTACGACTAGTACACCGTTCAAGCAATCCCGATACCTTTTTACATAGCAGCAAGTCAAGATACTAATCATATGATTCCCATTTACATCTAAGTCCCAACAATCCACTTTGTGGGGTTCGGCCATACCCCATGGCTGAACCTCACCCATTTAAACTTTCATGTCCTAACTTAGCCATAAAACCCCATATTTCGGTCATGAAATGGCCGACCCATGACTTGTCTAAATGTTCACATAACAATCATTTATTAACCACTCAAAATGTTCCATAATCTTTAAATTTGAAACCATTTGATTCAATAAAATAATCCTCATAAAATGGTCCATGGGGTTCGGCCATACACATGGCCGAACCCAATGGTTCCCTTGGTTCAATAATTTTAACCTATGTACTTAACTTAAGCTCCATTCTTTTACCAAGATATATACATGGTTCAACCATCCAAAGGCTGACCCAAAACAGTAACCATAAACCCAAATAAATCACATAAAACTCCATAAGATGACCCATGGGATTCGGCCATTCACATGGCCGAACCTTAAGGTTCTTTTGATGCAACTTTTCCAACAATTCTACATTATTTATCTACTACATCTTAGCCATAAAAACAGCAAAGTTTAACAATCCATTGCCGACCCCATAACAATTACTTAATTCCATTTTTTTCAATCCTTTAACAATCTTTACACATGGTATGGTTTCTATCCCAAAAAACCATACCATTTATCAATAACTTTCATGGGGTTCGGCTATCCCAAGTGGCCGAACCCTATGCTCTAGATTTCCATCCTTTTAAACCTTCTCATCATACTTTATATCCTTACTTAATTCGGCCACAAGATGACCCAATTAACACATATAAAAATTACCATGGTTTGACATGATTTTTGACCTTTAAAACATCAAACCAATCCACTCTTATCATGGGGTTCGGCCAGCCAAGATGGCCGAACCCAATGATATATTTTCTATCTTTTTAAGCAATCTTATCCAAGATGAAATTCATTAATGTATTCGGCCAATCCATAGCCCAACACATGACACTCAAAACCATAATTTAGAACTTTTCAAAACATGCACTTAATCTAACTTAGGATCAAAAACAGTCCAAGGTTTTGTTTTACAAAAACCATCCAAATTAACCCATTGTTTTCATGGGGTTAGGCCATCCCAAGTGGCCGAACCCTATAATCCATTTTTCATCTCATTCATGAAATACCATCCAATGTCTAACCCTTGATAGATTCGGCCATCCAATGGCCGGATCATGTTTCTTTATTAAGTAATAGTTTATCGAAAACCTACCGTTTCCGCGACTCCTCCAATTGATCTTCACTCCGGCTTGTTCCTTCCCTTTCTTAGCCCCTCCTTCTTCTTGATTCCTTGGCCGAAGATGATTATGTTGCTGTCCTTAAAATGATTCGGCTAAGGTATGAATTAGAGAAAGAGAGATAGAAGATTGGCTTTGAATGGAAAACCTTGATGCCAACTCCTTTGCTCAATGTATGCTTTTGTCTTGGTGAAATAAATCAACAAAGGACTGATTTCATATCAGTAACCAGCTGTTATTCTTGATCTTAGAAAGATGATAACTGTCCAAGGGAGAGAGAGAGAGATTCAAAACTTGGTTCCCAAATGGGGTGGTCGGCCAAAGAGATGGGTTTTGATTAAACCCATGTGTAACTTCCATTGTCTTAACCCAAAATCCTTAATGTTACTTGGGGGTTTCATCTATGAAATGAAACCTCCCCAAGCTTCCAACGTCTCCCATGGATGGTCAATGGTGTAACCTCCCCCCTTTCATTAAGGTCTCACATGGGGGTTTCATCTTAAGATGAAACCTTTCTATGTTCCAACGTGTAGTGTACCTTTGGGTAACCTCCATTGATTAATACCTCCCTTGGGGGTTTCATCTTTGAGATGAACCTCCAAGGGTACCCAACGGCTTCCCATTATCATCTTGTTGTATGCATTGGTGTAACCTCCTTCTCTCATTAACAACTCATATGGGGGTTTCATCTTAAGATGAAACTCTTCCCCTTCCTCCAACGTGTAAACTAAATTTTGAATTTGAAATGCCATAACCTCTTTGTGTAACTCCATGAAACGGCAGCCCCATTTATCTCCATTTATGGAGTTTCATGCATAAGCCATAGTTCCCACCTTTCCAACGTGCATAATACTTGCATTTGAAATACCAACTCTCACCAAACCTAACTCCCAAAAACGCCACCTCCATTAATTTCTTATCTTGGAGTTACATGCATGAAGTACCTCTCCCATGCAATTCCAACGTTTTTCATTGTTTAAAAACTTGCAATCAGCACACACCACTCTCATTCACTCACTTAAAATATTTATTCATCCAACTCATTTATTTAACTCACCCAACTTAACTCATTCATTTAATTTAACTTAACTAATAACTTCAACTCATTCAAACTCCATTATTTATTTCAACTCAAACCCAACTCAAACATTTAATTCATCTTAACCCAATTAAATTTTGAGCTCAATTAATGGTCAAACATGTCAACCACGACCCATTGGGTCCAATTTGCCATTTTGACCCATTTGACCCAATTACAACTCTTGACCCGTTTGAGTACATTTCATCCATTTATTTATCTTGTAAACAAAACTACTAACCATTGGGTCTTGATTAGACCATTGGCCCAACACTTTACCCATTTAAATTCATACCAAAATAAATCACAATGGCAATTCCGTAAATATGAATAAATTCATGTAAATTGATATCTTTGAAATTTCAGGGTGTTACAAACTCTACGCGATTAAGTGACTTTTCTAACACGTAGTAGATGGTAGAATGATGTTATTAATGGATTGTTTTGGGATTGTCAACTTGGTAAATGTTTTAACAGGTGGAATTTTCATCTCGGCGCTCATTTTTCAAGGGAGATTGTCAGAAATTTTGGTAGGACCCAAACCCCGAGGATGCTTAAAACCACCATCCCTTATGCTATTGGACCCTTTGAACCCACATGTGAGCGGCGACGCATGCAACGTGAGAGCTTAAAACAAATTTTAATCACGTGTTCCGAGATTTGAGTACTGACGTATTGATACTACGTTTTTTAATGTAAAAAAAAAAATCTCGTATTTAACTGAACTTTAGCAATCGTTCAAATCTTAAAGTTTTGACAACTATTTAAACTTTAAATTTTCATTTGTTAATTGCTTTTTTTTGTGTTATCAAATGCATAATTACTTTTCTAGCTTTCACTTTTATTTTGCTCCGGATGTTGCATAGACATCAATGCTAGTTAAAAGAACGATAGGTGATCCTGTACAGTATAATTTTTTTAAAACTTGTATCAATTGAAATAAGTGGTGCATATAATGATTTTTTTTTTAATTTTTTTATCAAATTGAAATTTCAGTTACCAAAACTTGCTATCTGATAAAAAGTAAACACAGTGTAAGGTTTGAAGAATCCAGTGCCCATCCATCTCTTGGCAGGTGATCAGATGTTACCAAACAATTGAGCTCACTGTTGAACTAACTGAAGATCATCACAGCCCTCGATTAAATATTCTAAGTGATTGAGATTTTTTTCGGCAATTAGATGGCAAGATGGGACGATTTCTCACTACTGTAGCTGATTCCGCTGGGCCAAAGGGGCATCAACCTAACCTTTGCTTTTAAGCATTGTCTCTCTTCTTTTTCTTCAACCCTTGACCCTCTGCGCAATGGAATCATTTCTTTAATGGATGCCAAAAGATAAAGTGGCAAGACCATCATATTTGATAATGAAGGTAGATTCTGAAGATAACCCAAATGGCATCAAGCATAGATGTCCTCAAGAAGCTCCTTGGCATCAATCTTAATGCAGATAATAAGAGAGAGAAGAATCAAGTGCCTTGCTTAACAGTTACTACTCACAATTTTTGATCTCTTAGGAAGAGACGTGGGCAAGGGAAAATATGAGGGCAGACGGCCGTTCATGCAACGACATTGTCCGACGGATCGTCAACCTCCCACTCAATGTTATAGGAGGTGTATCGAGAGCTGTTAGCCATGGAATGACGCTTATAGGTGTCGGAAGGAGAGAGCAGAGATCATATTCCCAGCAACCCCAAAAATTCCCTGTGATAGTATCAGAGGAATGGGCTTTTCTAACATGTTTTGAACCGCAGTTTGGCACCTCCCATCCTTTTTTCTATGCCTGCAGATTTGTTGAAGCACTGAAGATAGCAGAAGAGGAGTCGAAATTTCTTTTCGTGTATCTCCACTCACCGGAGCACCCCTATACCACTCAATTCTGCAGTGAGACTCTCTGCTCCGAACTGATTGTACAGTATCTGGATGCAAACTTCGTTTCATGGGGTGCTATCGCAAATAGAGGAGAAGGGCTACAGATGACTGCAGTTCTGCAAGCGGCAAGGCTTCCATTCTGTGCCATTGTAGTTCCTGCTTCAAGCAGTAGCATAGCAGTCCTGCAGCAGGTCAGTTGTTTTCTTTTCCTAGGAACAAATATTAGGTGGTTACACCACGAGTTTCTTTCTGTTCAGGTTGAAGGGCCAGTTTCTCCAGCTGAGCTAGTGGAGATCCTGCAGCGAACAATTGAAGAACAAGGCTCATCTTTCAGAGCTGCGAGAGCGGCAGAAGAAGAGATGAAAAGAGCCAATCGCCTATTGCGGGAGGAACAAGATGCTGCATTCCATGCAGCACTTGAGATAGATAAGGTGTGTGATGCATGCTAACTACCCGCTAACCATGTGATCAGATAGCATTAGTTTGGATTGTGATGTAACCAAATCCAACATATCCAGGAAAAGGAGCGAATTCAGGAGATCACCGTGGAGGAAGGAAATTGGAGTAAACGGGAGGCTGAACCAGAGAAGAAAGCAAACAATGAAAAGACAAAGAAAATTCCTCCAATGACAAACCAGCAAGGTGGTAAAGTTAAAGAAACTACCAAGGAAACTCACAAGAAGGCAACTGCTACTCATGGAAAAGATTTACCAGTTACACAGGTAAGAGGCAATAAACTACTACGTTTAACCTCAAAATCGATCTTCGCGAACTGTTCTGATTGAAAACCCCTGTATTTGCAGATACAGATCCGATTTCCTAATGGGGAAAGAAAAGAACAGAGCTTCCTTTGCACTGATAAGATCCAGTCAATATACCGCTATATAGACTCAATGGACTTACCCGGAGTAGGAGCTTACCAACTGATATCCAACTTCCCCAGAAAAGTTTATAGTTTTGAACAGATGGGGATGACTCTCAGAGAAGCTGGTCTCCATCCTAGAGCAAGCTTATTCGTGGAGCTTGTATAATACCAGTTGGACTCTGCAAAAATCAATCTACGAAGTTACAAATGTTGAACTGATAAAGACATAATATTGCTATACCTTGTATTTCCTCTTTTGTTATTGAGAGCTAGGGTTAAGAGTTTCCTTTCTGAAAGAAAAGAGCTTAGCTTAGAAGCTGTTTGTCAATTTCTGTCAAACTAGAAAACAAAATCCATCAAACGGTTCCCGCAAGCTGATGCAAACTACAATGATTCACGGGTTTCATAGATAAGAGTAAAAGAAAGCCGTTTAATATAATTTTAAGATTGTCCATAGTGACACAACTTCTGGAGCACCAGCCAGACCAAAAGCAAACCGTTTTGGGAGGAGCCTGCTCAGATTCATGTTCTTCATCTTATTTCTTTTTTTTCTTTTTAACTATTTCTCCATTTCTCTGTCATCCTTGAGCAGAGGCAATGCTAATATTCTCTGTATGTTATCTAGTATATATATATATATATATATATGTTGAACTATAATATAAATGTTAAACGCTTGATATTAAGTCATCTCATCAAAGAACAACGACCTAAGTTTCAGTCATAGTTAACTCGAATGAACGACACTTATTTCAGATTGGCAAACTCGATGAAAATGTGGCTCCTTTTTTTTTATGACCAAGGTATCAGCCCTCTTTGAGCACCCGACTAATCCTCGAGACCTGTGCAAGTCTCTCTACCCACACATCCGGTGACTCTATGGGAAGTGGCCCTTTGAGGTGAAGTGAGAGTCGAACTCATGGCTCCCGCTTCCTAAGGCCAGTTCCTGACCATCACTCGAACCCATTTGTGTTATGAAAATGTGGCTTTTTTACAGAGCAAAATTGCAATGAGGATCCAGAAGCCCAAAATCGCCCAGATAGTCTTCCAACCATTGAAACTTTGAATCCAAGTTGTAAACGCATCCTTCATCGTCAATCAACCTCAATCAAATAGTGCATTCTATTCTAGAAAGCACATGCTCTTTCTAATGAGAGAGCATGCAATATAATTTTGTTGATATTAGATAATAGTTGTACAACCACTCTCTGAAAGTGAAATTAGAGAGGCAGAAGAGAAGTCATTGCTGTACATGGTGCGAGTTTTGAGCACATCATCATTCATAAATAATCTAGTGCAAACACAACTTGACAATTTCTATAAAGATCATATAACAATGTTATTTTCAATTCCATCGCTATGAGATCAACCTGGTGAAATTTCTCCTCTTCTTTGCGACAAGATTCCAGCTATTGCTAGAATTACCATTTTCCAAAATATATAAACTCCAACTCAACCAATTGATGAAGCAAAGGACTTCAGAATGGCCCCTGATATGGAGAAAGATAGTAGATGGAAATACAAATGTAAGAGACAATGGACAATACTACGATAAATGATCCACAGATTATTGGCCCAACATACGAAATAATTGGGAAGCACAACATTTGAAGATGTTCAAAATTAGAATCTTGCTGGATTTAGCTGTGTCATGGTGACTGACTAATTTCTTGACCTATTTGAAAGAGAGTACGGTGATCCAAGCTTAATAAGCAAGAAAAACGATTTGCTCGACTCAAATACATAGGTTGCATTGCTCCACACCTACTTATCTAGCCCCCAATTGATGGGATAAGGCCATTGATCTTGGCAAGAAGGGAGTCCCCAATTGATTGACTTTATAATTCATTAAATCCTTCAAGTCTAGCATCGAGGTCACTAGTTCGAGTCCCAACGGCGTTAAGTGGGGGTGTCCTGTGTGGGTGTGGGGCATCCTCCCGAGGGGTTTTGGAGTGGGTGTTGCCAAAGGCATTACTTGGGGTGGAGTCAGGAGTTTCCCCTCGGTTTTCAAAAAAAAAAAAAAAATTATCCATACAGTTTCTTGTAATTGTATCTCTTTGAATGGAAAATGATATATAACTCTAAAAACTCTCGACTCTGATGTATCACACTAACACTGTCCCACTTCTCCGAAATTTTGATTTTAGGCCCACCCCCATTATTAGTTTTCCAGCTTGCCAAGTCCCTTGTTTGTGAAATCCATGACTCAAGTAAAGCATTGCCTTGAAGTTAGAAGCTTAAAAATCAAGTGGAGGTTGAATCAAGTTCAAGATGGAAAATCAATCAAGATTCAACAGATCATCAACATGTATGGCAATCACACAAGGTAAATTTGCCATAGAAGACTCTAGGTGGACCCCACCTTAGAATGACCTTACCTAAACTTAGAGATCACATCTAGAAAATTTAAGTAGCCTAGTAAGTGTTTACCCATAACCAGAACATGAACTTAATATGAAAAGCATTGATTTTACTGTCAAGCCGACACATCGTGTCTGGCGATCAATCGCCTTTGACAGTGGACGATCCATCGTGGTCATACGACCAATCGTCCAGAAAAACAAAGATTTTGGTTGGAAATGGTCTGTCAAACACCTAAGGTCCCAGGACGATACATTCGTGCTGGCGATGCATTACTATGACGGGGCCGATCCAATCGTGCATTACGATCCATCGGCAGGACTTAGGATGTAATTTGAACTGTCATTCACAATCATGTCTCAGGACAACCAATCGTGCAAACGATCCTTCGTCTGGGTACAGGGCCGACCATTCACCCTCACAATCGATCACCTAGAGTCTGAGTTGAACACCCTTTGAAAATTATAGTGAGGCTCAGGACGAAGCATTCGTCTGGCGGCGACCTTTCATGTGGTATAGAGCACGATCAATCGGTCGCACAACCTATCGGCGAGACGGGCAGAAACACATCAGTTGCACGACCTATCGCCCTAGGCCTAGACAAGACTTGACTCCGAAAATACAGTCAATCTCAGGACGATACATTCGCCATGTTGCGATCTGTCGTCAGTGAACACGGACGATCAATCCTGTGGCACGATCATTCGGGTGCAAACTTTTTCTATCCGTTGGAAGAACAATTAATGCGCAATAGTCATTTTACAACGGTAAAATTTGAATGAACGATCCATCGTGGAGGATGATCGATCTCCCGTGCCGAGATTTTTCAGATGTCTATTTAAGGCCTGAAAATTGTTGAGGGAGTGAGAGCTTCCACTTTGAAAATTAGAAAACGTGAAAAACAATCTTGAGACTCTTCTCCTCCTTCATTCTCTCTAATCTATACACTTGGAAAATCATTTAGAGTTTCAATCACTTAGTTGATTGAGATCTAGAGAGAAGAAGAAACCTTGTCTATGATTTATATTTGCAAATCACACATCCTATAAACTTTCTCTGCTTCTTGTGATTGCACCATACAAAGGTATATCATTATCAACAACAAGACTAAAGAGAGAGCTTCAAGAAACACACTTTATCAAGGTCGAGCTTCAAAGGCAAGTGTTTCTTTGTATTTTTAATTTCAAATCTTCCTTGTGAAGTGGACTAGATTAAGGAGATCAAACCATTATAAAAATAGAGTGACGATGACATAGATCGGAGTTGGTTGAACCTTTCAAAACTAAGAGTGTGTAGGTGAAAGTCCTACACTATTAGTGAAGGTGTAATTCCTCACTTAGTGATTTGAAGATAGCCCAAAGTTGGGTAAATCTCAACAGTCGATGTAGGTTATTTAACTAAACCACTATATATCGTTTGTCCTTGTATTTGATTATATATGTGTGTGTGATTGTTAATTGGCACATCTCTTGTTCACACATATTACAATATCTTGATTAATTTTATTATTACACTTTACTAATCCTAAATAATCAAGAATTTTTTTTTTTTTTTTAAAAAAAGACCAATAATTGGGGATTGTTCTATTCGCCAGCATAAGACCAAAAAGAGGAATATTTCATTAAAATCATGATACAATGATTCACATATGCACATTAGGCACTTTCACCCAAGCGGTAGATGCTAATGGCCTGCCCACAATGGAAGTAGTATTTTGCAAAAAGATTTTATCCCGAGACAGAATGGATGGAAGGGGCAGAGACGCAAGAACAGCAGAACAGAAACGATACATCTCTGATCTCTTGTAGACAGCATAGGTGCAGTATAGACGTTTTGTTGTTCTATAGTCTATTCCTTTGAATAGAACTACTGAATTCTGGTAAAGTCGCACCTCAAATTTTCAGTTGAATTCTGGAAGAGTTCTGCAGTTCAGTAGCTGTTGATTTGATAAGCATTCACTCCAAAATGATCTTAATGACTTGCAAGCATTTGCAGATCAAAATAGCCTTCAAAATGTACATAACTTCTTATCTTCCTGACAATGAGATATAACAAAAAATCTACCAATTCCCAGACGAATTAGCACATTGTCAATTTGGCTACAGGAGCAGTCGTGCCAAACATAAAATCCAATTTGTCATACAGCAATATACATCTTCAAAACAGAGGAAGAGAATCATGCATCAGCCAATTAAAAAAATCCTGGTTGTGATGAGATTTATGGCAATTCCAGTTAATCTTCAGTTTTACAGCCTTTATTGAAATGATGGAGATGCATGTCCTATGGGGTTCCAGATTCCAAATTTGCTCCAGCAGTTAATGGCTTGACAATGCCTGTGTCTACTTTTTTGTAAGCTTTTCTTCTCTTGTACGTAATTGGGAGTGTGGCATCATCTCGTAGGACCTTAGAAACAGGTTGTTTGTCCTGTAACCATTCTCTATTAGTATCTCGATGCATTCCCTTTGATTGATCCAAAGATGTTGCAAGCCCAGTGCCAATTCCTAAGATTCTTGAAACCGCTTCTGAAGTTCTGGGGTACAATGAAATTTGTTTGTCATGCATGGGTGTTATCTGCTTCTCCATGGGATCATGGTAATACTCCATATCTTGCTGGCCCATGTCCCGCCAATGGTTCTTTCCATTCAGATGCGCTCTAAACTCAGCATTCTCGTGAGAATATTTCTTCCCAGTCAGAGAAATCTTTGAGAACAAGTTGCCTCCTTGTACATCCAATCTCGGATCTTTTTTGAACTTAATCCTTTGTACATCCAATCTCGGATCTTTTTTGAACTTAATCCTTCTGACAGAACTACACAAACTTCCACTAGGTTCAGTGGTACTGTCCAGAAGTTCTACCCTTTGTCGACCAATGAAACAATCAGATGCTTCAATGCTCTTATAAGCTTTTCCACCTAGTATCGACTGATGCAGTGATTCTTTATAGTAGTTCTCTGCATCCCATCTACTTCTGGATTGTGCTGGAGACAATCTACATGTCTGAGAACCCAAGGCATCCACAGAAGCAGGAGGTTCCTGTTGTGCCAGCATTGCTCTAGGCTCATGCAGTTGGCTCAGAAGGCTTCTTGACACTACTTTCAATACACCCTTTGGTGTTGGTCTACAAACCATCCCAGTCTGCATGGGATGCACATCAGCTGGCTTTGCCTTGATTTTGAGTACTCCCTTTGCATTCAGCTTTGGAGGTGCCAATGCCATACTAGAAGGATCTATAACTGCTCCTATATTACTATTGTCTAACAGATCCACATCCTCTGGAAATGCATTTAGATCAACACCATTCATGGCCCTCTGATTTTTCCAGCTCTTCCAGATGCGGATCCTTTCCTCAACATCAACACTTGAAGGGCATTTACTCCATGCCCTTTTCATGTCTGAGAAAGTTTGAGACATGTTGTCATGATATGACTTCAATGAATGATAGAACACCCTCTTCTGTAGGAACTGGAGACCACCTCTAAAACAAGTTACATGTGGAGGATAGAATCCACTTTTCCCTCTCTCAAAAAACATTGTCAAGGGACTACCAAAGAAAATGTTCTTTCCACTAAGAAGCTCCTTCATAGTCAACCAAAATGTTTGCCGGTCCATATCTGGTAGAAAAGCTGAAAGAAAGAATCTTTCTTTCTCTGTCAAACAAGAATTCCATGACTCCAAGGACAGTATTTCTTTTAGGTCTGGCAGATCAAAAAGATCATATGGAATGTTGCACAACTGACCATCAATCATGCCCAACTCACAGCCCACATTTGTAAGTTCACAGTCATCTGACTCATCAACTGAGTCCTCTCCCAACACAATGCCTTCCTCTTGCCTGAGCACATCAATATCAGAACCTGAATACTTCTTTAGATGGATACCTTCTCTTGGTATTCGACGCCCAATCTTTACAAGGACCATTGGCACTGAACAGGAAAGTAGACAAATGATCTAAAATCCCACAGGGATGTGAAATTCTCAGTATGATATTCTGAAAACCTATGGAAAAATGCCTGCATGGGGGCGAAGCATAGAAAGAATCATGAGAAGATCTAAAAAATTGTAGCCATGAGTGTAAATGGAAACCTCAACAAAAATAGAATGGATAAATAAAGGAGAAAAATATGACAGAGGATAGAACAGCTAATTGAAACTAAAATTTATGGCACCAATAAAATGGGATCCAGACATGCACGCACGTGTGCACATGCAAGTAGGGTTGCAAACGGGCCGGACCAGCCCAAGCGAAGTCTGCTTTTTCATGCATAAAAGTTTTTTAAGCCCATGAGAGAGGTCAGGCCTAATACCTGCCAATTTTGTACCATCGTTGCTTAAAGGCCAGACCTATGGAATAGCCTAAAAATCAATGTAAACAAGACTATGAATTTATGACTGGGCCCAGATTGGCTTTTAGACTACAAAGAATTTTATGCACAAGCAACCATGATGCGCTACAGAAACAATGATCCAGAACACCACTAGTACGATTTCAAAAATCAGAAAATAGAAAATCTACTAAATTGAAAACAGATTCAAGCTAGCAAAACCACTTCCATCACATAAAACATGTGAAACAACAAGACTGTGGCCATCACGTAAAGCAGACAATACCAAATAATTTACTATCTAACTGCTTCACCAGCTCTACTGAATTTACTTTCTGCAAGCCATTTGTCTAGCTTGTTAGGTTTGCATTTTACAAAAGAGAAAGGAGGTCTATGACAACCATCCTGTGGTCCACCTTCAATCATCATCTGTGCTACCCAACTACACCTACAGGCATCAAGTATAACGAGGATTAGACTCAGCACTAAATCCATAATTGTTTACAATAAAGGAAGTAGGATCCATTCCGACTTGGACTCGCAAGTCTAATGTAAACAAGTTAATAAAATAACTTCAAATATCTATAATACCATAAAATCCCAATTTACATGAAACTGGCATAGCCTGCTGTAGGGTAGGGTAAATATTTCTCAACACTTGTCAAAATTGCATAAACTTGGCCTCTATAGAAATCACTAGCCACCAAGCGTTGATCAAAAGAAGACAATTTTGTGCCATTAGTTCAACCACAAAATTGACCTTCAATCAGAAAAATGAAATTCGCAAGTCATTTATCATCAAGAAGAGTACTAATCAGATATTTTCTAGTGCTGCTTCAGTCTACTCTTTCCTGCTCTTATTTATTTAACTTTTTTTTTCCTTTTTATAGCTCATTTGTTCTTGGTCATGGTAGAAGGAACCAGTAAATAAAGATGAAAGTCCCTACATTGATTCTTCTCCCTCTGTAGAAAACCTGTCCTCTAGCTGATTATTTATACTCTCTACTTTCCATTAAACCAGTATATGCCCTCCTGTTGATTCTTATTTTCCGTGAAACAAAGTTTTGCCATAGGTTCTACATACCAGATTAATTATCCACCATGAATCACTGATACGTTTCTTCAAAATCACTCTCATTCGGTGATTTCAATTGTTTCATGATTTGAGAAACTCCATATAGAAATTACTGATCATCATTCAAAAGATTCAACTATCTAATAACAATCCCCCACAGTGAGTGAGGGGGACATCAGACCATGGTGATGATGGATTGGTTAGAAATGGCTAAGCTTGAACATAAAGCCCACTAAAAACATTTTATAGGATGGCCCCTTTGATCAACATGTTACTCTTTTTATCACACACGACTCCTCTAGCTTGCTTACAATTAGCCCCCTTAATTGACATGGTACTCTCTTATAGACACCACTCGACAAACTTGCCTAGGCTTAGCCAACTGCTCACCTATCCGACTACTATGCAAATCCTCCATTTTGTTTTGTTTTTCATTAGCAAGCCACACACCATTCTTTGAACTCAAGACCTCAAGTTGGTAGAATGATACAATAACCACAAGGGTATTGAGGATGGTCCCCCATTTTGTTTTATTGTAGCATATAGATATTGAAATTTATTACATGATCGTATTAAGTCCTTTTTAATTTTAATCTACACATCCTCCCTATTTATTTTTATTTTTATTTGTTTGAAAGGTTACACATCCTCTCTATTCTCAACCCATTGAAGTTACACTGCATATTCTGTCCTTGTTTTACCAATTTTCAAACTGTTTAGCTCAAAAACACTCCTCTACAATTCCAAGTTGTTATTTAGTTGGTTTTTATCTCACTTATTAGGATTTATCATCTACAAAGAACATACACCATGGCATTCACCTTGGACTTCTAATGTAACATTCACCATGAGTAGACTAAATAAATAGGGGCTCAAATCTGACCCTTGCTGAAGCCTAACTCCAACCCAGATCTCTACCTTATACACACCTTCCTTACACAAAACGTACCTCCTTCATAAATATCTTGTATAATCTCAACATGCTCATTAGGTACGTAAATATACATAGCCCCAAAATGAGAAACTATGGGAAATCTATGTAAGATGGTTTTGGCACAAATATAGAAAACTAGAAACAACCCATTGAGGAAGGATTGAAAGGTCACAAAGTAAAAGAAACAAGAACAGGGAGACCATTAAGAGCATCCTTTCAAGGCATAAAGAAAGAAAAGATAGACTATGGAGAGAAAGGATATGGGTTTTGATAGGGCCGAATGGAGTAGAACTAAAAAATGCAGCCCCACATATATGGAGAAATGGCCACGATGATGATGAGGAGGATATATCAAGTTGGTAATATAACTCAAATCCACAATCTTTATGGTTGTAAAAATGATTACCTATCAATTTCGCTATAACTTGTATATACAAAGACCATGTATTAATATGAACCTCTCTATGTTTGCCCATGTCTTCAGATGGCCCCATTTGTCACCTTAGTCTTTCCTTGCTAAGCCAAACTCTTGCCAAAACCAAAAAGGTGGTTAGAAGTAATGCTATTCCTCTCCTTCCATAGGGAGCACAACTCACCCAAAAGAACAAAACCCTAGTAGTGCTTCCTCTCTCAGTTGTGACCAACAAATTCCAAAGAAACAAATGCACAATATATAATGACTAAGAAAGTGATCAACATGTTTTACAGCCAAAAGCACAACGCACAAACAAAGTAATAGTTTCCTTCACACATTATAAGTGACCAATAGTGACCACACGTAGTTTATCAATTCTTTGTATTGCAACTATTTCTAGTCATGGTCATGTAAGAAACAAGTCCAAGACATCTTATATGGACTTCCATCATCTTCTCATCTAGAGGGTGGTCATTTCTAATTCTCTCTTTTAATATTACCCAATTCACCCATCTCAAAACACAAATCTTCGTTGCTAGTACTTGTTCTAATGTCTTTTCTTCATCAACAAGAATTCACCTCCATTAAGCGTCATTATGTAATTGTCATTAGAAATGGTCTAGCATTTAATATTAGCTTCAATTGAATCATTATACAAGAACACACACTCACCCCTACATTGTGATCCAAACTAATATAATACCTCCCTCTCTCCTCTCAAATAAATAAATAATACCTCAGTCCATCTTAACCAGGATTAGTCCAATGACTTTTCAAAGAAGAGCTAAGTCAAACTCGCAGTATTGTAGTCGCAACAGTGAGCACCTACAAACCGTAGGTTCTTGTAAGAACAAGATACAAGGCGCAGATGAGCTCTACAGCCTAAGGTGCAAGGCACACACCTAGGTGCAAACTTAATTTTTTGAGGCACACATTTAGATACTTTGGAATGCATATGTGTATTCATTATCATGTGTCTTTATCACATCAATATTAACAAAACTATAATGTTCTTCACCAAAGCACCAAATGCATGAGTAACAAAGTTTAAAATATCAGTCAATGTGTTAGTGCCCTGGCTCGCCGAGTCACCTATTTGTCAATTTCATGACTTGAGAGAAGCCTTGCCTCAGAAGAACATTGACATGAATCAAGACTCAAGTGAAGGTTGAATCAAGTCCAAGATTGGAGGAACATTTGAAGATTCAACATCATCATCAGAGTATGACAACCACTCAGGTAAATTGGCCATAGATGACTCTAGAGTGGACCCCACACCTCTAGGAAGATCTTGCCTAGGCTTAGATATCACATCTGGATAATTTAATCAAGCCTAAGTGAACATTGACATCCAACAGAACCAAGAGGACTCAACTTGGAAAACTAATGAACTGTCCGGCGATCTATCGTGTCCCGACGATCTATCGCCTTGGACAGGGACGACCCTTCGTGGTCAAACGATCAATCGTCCGAATTGACAGAGGTTCTGGTTGGAAAAATATTGTCAAACACATTCAGCCCCAAGCCGATACTTTCGTGGGAATCACGATCCATCGTGTTGGATTGGACACGACCCATCATGGTATGACGACCTGTCGGCATGGGTTTCCAAAGTTCGGGTTTGAAACAACTCTGTTAATCCAACTGGTCTCAGGACGATACTATCGCCAGAGCACGACCCATCGGCACTGGATGTGACGATCCATCGTGAAGCACGATCAATCATGGGTGACCGTTTTCGAACCGTTGAGGTGCATTAATGTGCAACAGTCTGGTTGGTGGATGTCACTTTCAGAACCTCGCGATCCATCGTGTGCCACGATCGATCGCCAACTTACTGTTTCGAAATTTTTTGGTTTGCCTCTATAAATACTCCACTGTTTGGAAATTTGAAACATCCCCTCTTGAGCATTTATGAGCTTCATCTGCCAGATTTAATCGGCAATTTCAAAGGCTAAGATCAGTGGATCAAATCTCTTTATGTTCTTCACGTGGTGAATCATTTGAATCCAATCATACACTGATTGAGATTGAAAGAGAGGAAGGCAAACAAATCTAGGATCAACTTGTATATCCATACCCTAGAAACCACTCCCAGGATTGTGATTGCTCATACATCGGCGTATCTACGTCATCAAGCGAGATCACATTGGGAGAGACTCTTCGAAAGCACATCTACATTTGAAAACCTATAAAGGCAAGTGCTTCTCTTTTTTTATTTAAATTTTAAATCATCTTGTATAGTGGATTAAAGTATGTACTTGAACCACTCTAAAAAATAGAGGGATAGGGAGTAGAACGGGGTAGGTCGAACCTTTCAAAACGAGGATTTGAGTTGAGTGAAACTCTCACTCTATTTGAGTAAGGTGTAATTTATTCTCTATTCGTGAAAACATAATTCCCCATATAGTGAATTAGGGATAGTCCAAGATTAGGTGAGTCCATCAGTGGATGTAGAAGGGATTTACTCCGAACCACTTTACATCGGGTGTATTGGTCTTTGCATGTGTGATTGATTATTTATCTTGTACACTCTTGAATCACATACTTGATTAATCTTAATCATTCTGCTACGTATATTGTAGATTAATCAAGAAATTTAAAAAGGCCATTAAAATTGGAGATTGCCCTATTCATCCCCCTCTAGGATCAATCGTGTTCTAGCACCAAGAACTTTCACAATGCAATGGGTATCAACAGATACGTGTTGGCCATGACACCCAGCCAATACAATATGACTGTTGTTAAAATCTTACGACATACGATTAGTATTTTATGATTTGTATGATATGATAAGAGGAATGATTTGTATCTACTAAGAAATGTTACAAGTCCTACAAATAATAGATTAAGGGGTTATTTGGAATGTGAAAGCATGAAATTTTTTGTTTTGATGGTTTTTAAATCTTGAGTTGTTGGGCACTTAGGACCATTGGAATTTTTGGGGGATTTTTTGTAGAATGTTGACTTTTCAGAATATATTTGGATTACATAGTGGTATTATATTTTTGGAAGTTAGAACATTGAAATTTGAGTTTCAATGAAACAGTCATAAAGTATTCACCAAATAAAAGAAATTTGGAGAATGCTCACCTTATTACATTTTAAATATCTTTTACAACATATATTAAATATTTTTAATAATACATGATTTGCAACTCAAGATGTATAGCGATTTTACGATACGAATCAATTTTCACAACATTTGATACAACAATATCCCCCTCACCCGAAACCATGTTTCAATATTGTTAGATGAGTTAGCAGCCCAGAACAAGCGCAAACTCAATTTTAGAACATTTAAATAACTTTCTTCGCATTTTTGCGGGATTTTTCCAGTATATTTCTAGATTTTTCACCCATTTTCCCATATTAGCCATTTTCACATTTTGTTAATAAAATTGAACCTCCAATATCCAAAAACATTGTTATCTTTGACAAATGGATTTGGGATTTGAAAAATAACTCTCTTCTAATTTCTTTTTGTGAATTCACTTCATACATTTAACTTGGAGATTAAATAGGGTAGTGCAATGATATGAGCCGATGGAGCAATGTAGGAACTATATAGTGCATAGAGGGTAGGTGGGATGTAAAAGGCCACATAGTTAGAGAGTATGTGAAGTTCAGCCCTATCTAATCATTGTGCTCTTGTGGGATGGACTTTCCAAAACCAATGCCTTATAAAAGTTATGGAGGACAATATCAAAATAAGGTTATGATGATTATTGGGACTTGAAACTTTTCCAACCCTTATCCATGTTGTTCCCCCATTAGGGTTGCATTCTGGATGGGCAAGTTAGGTTGAGAGCCAACTTTTAGCCCGCCTATATCAAATTTGGGTTATTATTTTTCAACCCAACCCATATTTTGCCCTTCTCCTACCCACTCATAACCAAATCCATTTTTAAAACTCGAAACCATTTGTAATTCAAGTTGTGCTAAATTGGGTCATGAGTCAACATGTATAATTAAATAGATAATTTGGTCTATATATATTGTATTGGACTATTAATATGCTTCAAGAGAAGAGCATCCACAAAAACAAGTCTTTACCACTAAAACATAATCATTGTAAGGAGTTAATTCTAAAATTTTATTAAATAAGGTTATAAGAAATGAGAAATGTTTATATATCTATCTATATGTGTATGTGTGTGTGTATCAGTCGGGCAATTCGGGCAAATCAGGCTATACACAGCATGACACTAGGCCAGCCCATTTAAAAATAGGCCAAGCTTTTTTGGCCCAGACCAACCCATATTTTAAATAGGTTGGGTTAGCTCGCCCATATTTGATATTTTGGGTTGGTTTAGCCACAGTCTAGTTGACCCTAACCCAAGTTACACCCTTATCCCCATATATCCCACCCATAGCGATTTGGCTATAAATGTTTGCTCATGTTTTCCAAATTTCTTTAACTTATGATGTTTTTCATAAAAATTTTAGATGCCTTAGAGGGTGTGTAACGTTCAACTTGTAGACACTATACACCATTCAAGTCCAATGAGTCGTCCATATAAATTTACTTATATAAGTTCCATTTTTTCCAATTTTTTGGCTATTTATTCAGATTTTTCTTTACTGCAAAAAAATGTAAAATTGGTGAAAATCATTGCTTATCAAACCCAAGTTGTATTGGGACCCAAGGCCACTCAACCGAGATTTAAAACTATGATGAACAATGGTGCTTCCAAACATAGTAATAAATACATATTACATATATGTAGAAGTACATATCGACCCTGAGTTATGGTGGGACAAAAGACAACTCAAACAAGATTTAAAACCATGATGGAAATGGGGCTTCCACACATATTAAATGGAAACATATTACTATGCATACAAGAATATATTATGTTATTTTGAGTTTCTAATGAAGTATCGCTAGCTAAATACCAACTAGAATATCTAATGGCCATTATAAGAGGGACAAAACTTGAAATAGAAAATTTTCTAAAAAGGCTAAACAGGGTGAAGGTGAGCCCACCTTAGAACCAAGCAAAGAACAAAACACTCAAATCTATAGACTAGATATTTCATGCAATCTTAGGCTTGTGGGGCCCATAGTAGACCCAATTCATACCGACCTACCCCCCAGGAATTATGGCCATAACCGATTCAACATTGATAAGATTTTAACAGCTCGTTAATCTTAACTAGATGAATTTCTTACCAGTAGATAAAGTTGAATTTTTTATCGCCTTAACAAATATAACTTTACTTGTCCAATCAAAATGAAATTTTATTGGCACCATTTACAAACCAAATCCAAACCCACCCATCCAAGTGGGGCTAAGTGGGGCCTACCAAGCTATTGAAATTCATAACATCATGGCATGTGGCTTGTGGGAGGCTGCGTGCATATGGAGTTTTATCCAACGCCCTTGTACTCGAGGATAGGTGGGGATCTTGGGGTTCTCCATCATTAAAAAAAACATATCATCATGCCTCTAAAGAAGCACCAAAGGAACAAAGTATTGACCAAGTAAAATAAAAGAGATTGAAAAAGCTTGCTTACAAAGTTCTTGCAAATTCTTAAATTCATATCCAACATAGCAAAGATCAACAATTGTCACTCCCATGAAACATTTAGAAATGACGTCACATCTGCTCCCTAGGATATCAAAAAATAGGAAGCCCCCAATACACATTGACAACGAGAAGCAATAGCTCAAGGTGATCTTGGAAAATGGAATACATGAAATCCCAATAGTTTAGGTTCCATACTTCATTAAGATGACCAACAGTATACTTTGATTTAACAGGAGAGAGAGAGAGAGAGAGAGAGAGAGAGAGAGAGAGAGAGAGAGAGACCTTATGAATGACCACAACCAGACCTTCTATTCTTGTTCATCCCAGGTCAAAAATATAATTTTTTTTGAAATGGTAATCATATTAATATAGAAAAAACACCAAAGGTGCAAATACAAAGACCACAAACAAACATAAAGAAAACAAAACAAAGTAGATGGGCAAAGAACGAAACAAAACTAACAAAACATAAAGCTGCCTACGAGTGATGGGACTGATTGTGATGATAAAGCGTGAAATTGACGGTCACAAAACCAGACCACCAATAGACTTCACTATCCAAGATAGGATCAACAAACGGGAATCCTATTTATCACCTCGAATGCGTCTAGGTGCATCAGATCCAATCTGTTTGCAGCTAGAGTAATTCATGCAGGAACTCATACAAGTTAATTCTCTGACGGTTCTATCTTCCCTTGTGGATTCGAAGTCCCTTACTGTAGCAAGGTAAGAGAGGAGAAGACTTTCTTGGCCATTGGGTGATCAAACCAAGTTTCCTACCAACCTCTAGCATTGTTTGATCAATCCACTCTAATGGTGGAGGATCAGCCATATGGGTCATTGATTCTAGTGTGGGAGAATAGGAACTGGCACATTGCACTGATTTGGAGCGTCTATCCCTGAAGCTGAAACTCCATTCAAGGGGCAAGAGACCAGAGATATGGAGAGGCCCGAAGACATGTCAGTCACCGGTGGTAGCAAAAAGAGCTTGGGAGGGCTGTCCGAGACCACAATAGGCTGGGAGGGAATCGGCTCAGCAAGAAGAAACATACAATGGCATCAAGCCTAAAAGGGAAACCGCCACTCATAGCCGAGGAGTGGCTGGACAGGACCAGGGATGGGACCATTCTCCATCAACAATGGGGACAATACTTGGCTCCGAAAGAAGGTCCGCGGGATTGTGGGTTTGCACAGACACGGTAGCTTGATGTTTGGATAGGAGAAAGGGTTTTTAGTGAAGACAAAAGACTGGGGACAAACGTCTGACGGCAGTAAGAAATATATTAAACACCAAATTTCTAAGAGATCAAAGGATTGATATTATTGTTTAAGAGACCTCACCTATACAAGGAATGCAAAATCACCTGCTTACTTTTCATGGTTAAAAAGACAAGGACGCACCAACAACTTTTTGTTTCCTGTACAAGTACAACCTCGCAAACTTCCTATCTCAGAACCAATTCCAATTCTGTCAATATCTTGAGGTAAAAAATACACCATACTTAATTTACCAGGAGAAAGTTCAAATTAGAACAAAAATGCTCATCCTAAGCCAAACAGAGTCGATGGAAACGTCCCTTGCATATCAATATGTAGAACCATCGTGTCCAAGTTTGTCCAATTAACACCATGCCTGGATTGAATGAATATTTCAGCTTCACAAGTGAAAATGAACCAATTTCTAATTGGATCAGATGCCGGCAGATCTAGTCTGCATTCAACCAAATGTGTTTAGTGATCCAAAAGACCCAGTAACTAAAATCACCACACTCACCTTAGTAACTGAAGTCTTGGATTCACGGAAGGGCCCAACAGTTTGGGCTCGAGAACACATAAGCCAGAAGTAATAAAATTAATCAAAAGAAAAACAAAACAGAAAATATTGCAACACATCACCAAAAATAGAGAAAAGTTAAATTAGCAAATGACCTGCAAATTAAGACAGACAAGTAAATTGGAAGTGCCAAATAAAATCAGTAATTCTACATTACGTGTACTCTGCCTCAGGAAGCTATAAACTAAGGAGGCCTAAACATGAATAAACAATCAGAAGAGAAACTTCTCGACACATAACTTAAACTAAAAGAAGCACAAAATAATCCAAAGCCCAGGCTGACAAATCAACACCCACAGAAAATGCAAACAATACCCAGATCCCCAGATCCCCATCTATACCCATTTTACTCAATATCAGATCACCAAACCCAACCGCATGAGTTCATTTAAAAAAAAAAAAAACAGAAAGTGCATATGCATTACAAGAAGAAGACGAAGCAGCAGAAGCAGCAAAAACGGAAAGCAACACAACAGCATAATAAATTAGAATATTACCATCAATGGAAATTCAATTCGAAATTCATCACGAAAGCGGCACAATGTTGAATCGATGGAATAAATTTTAGTGAGAGAACCCCCAATTTGTAAAGAATGCGAAACCCTAGAACGTCGAGCCTAGAGGGGTTGGACAGCAATGGCAAGAAATGGAGAAGAAAAGATTAGAAATAGAAGAAGAAGAGGGCAGGAAATGTATGGGAAAAGGCGTCGTGTCTTGCAATGGGCAACGGGATGGCAAAGTTCGAAAACAGCAAACAAATCGCTACAAATGGAACCTTTAACATCATCCATTTCCTCTCCCCTATTATCATTGTTACCCATTTTCTTTTCCTCGAAGAACACTATACATTACATTACACCAGAAAAATACTCAATACTCTCTATCTCTCTCTCTCTCTTTCCCAAATCTCTAGTCTCGACGAGTTGTTAGCAGTTAAGCACCAGCAGTAGTAATTACTGATCAGGAACATCGACGATAATCCGTATCGACATTCAACAGTGCTCCTCTTGGGATGCATCTTGTGTATGATCCATCGAAATCTTACCAAATTACCTCCGTTCAAACAATTGTGTCATTCATTTTGAGCATGGGCTTTTTTAGAAAAATATATAGTATATATTTTATAAAATGAATATATTTTTCTATATATTTTTTAAGATGAAAAAAGATAAAAGAGATATTTAAAATAAAATTTACCACTTAATAAATGGATATATCATTAAAAAATTATCATCCAAATAAGAAGTCAATTATTATAACAAGGTGGTTTGGAATTGTCAAGACTAATGTTTTAAAACTTGGCGTGTGGAGCGATCCGTTTTAGAAGAATGGTAAGGTTCAACTGGATTGACTGTAGTCAAACTCAGTCAAATACGTATTATTAATATAATATTATAAATAATATTAAATCATTAACTAAGGTTATATTTTATAAAAAAGTATTATTTCTCTCACAAACACAATTGTAAATACCAAAAATTAATAATTCAAAAACCATATTTCCAAAAGAACCAACATTTTCATCTTCATTTAAAGAAATCAAGGGTTTTTAAGGGTCTCGGGTCACAGATTTATTAGATAAACCGAGTTGACCCGCGGGTTGCAAAAGGTTTTTAAGGGTTTTTAATCCACAAGGATTTTTAAATGACTCGACCCGTATTTTATGCAGGTCATAGTTGACCCGCGGGTCAACTTACGGATCAAGCCGGGTTTGATAATATTGGTCAAAACTATTTGAGAATCTTTTTGTGATCTCAGTCATGTGGAAGTCCACTCCACCAATTTTAACAAATGTAGTTTATTAGGAGGAAAATTTTCTCTACCAGAATTATCACCTAAAAGAACATGTTTGAATGAATTTCAAAAGAAGCTATGTAATTAGCTCTATTCTAGCAATTGTAAAATGTTAAAGCCACAGTATAAAAGTACACAAATTGTATATTACTTAAGTCAATTGAACACCGTCTCCTAAAATAATATCAAAATGTGCAACGAAAACAATGTGTATCAAATGGCAAGTGTATGCATGAAAGAAGCTCTAAACCAACAAATGAAGGCAAAGGTCGGTTTGAAGAGCCTCTCTAAACCTTAAATTAAATGAATGATAGAACCCAAACTAAGCTTAAGCTAATAGGCACAAAGAGAGAACCCGAATTACAGGTCGCCTTGAATTTCAGAGAGTTCATCGGATCTCTCATCCCTTCCAATCCGCTAAATGGTTTTCATCACCCCACTGATGGGCCGAAATCCCAAGTAGAAATGATGAATCAGATCCAACTTTTCACTGTAAAATAAAAATTGTAATATCCCAGATTTTCAATATAGCAATATTTACGAAAATTGCCATTGAAATTATGAATTAAAAAGGTTATGACCGTAGATGAGAAAACTGTGGGGCCCATTGTTCAATTAAGACCCAATTTACGTGCTATAAGGATCAAATTAAATTAAATGGGTAATGTACATCTAATTGGGTCAAGGTGATTATTTGGGTCAAAAGACCCAATTGGGACCCAATGGGTCATGGATTGACTTGTTTGACCATTGGGTGAGCTCAATCTTAAATTAAAATGGTGAGTTGAATGAGTTGAATGTGGACGGTTTACATTTCAAATTCAAATTCAAATTCAAACAATGGTTATATGTTGGAGAGATGAAGGTGGTTTAAAATTCAAATTCAAATTCAAAATAAATGGGGTGGACGGTTTTACATTTGAAATTTAAGCAAATGGAGTATATTTGAAATTCAAGCAAATGGGGTGGACGGTTTTATATTTGAAATTCAAACAAATGAGATGGAGGAGTTGTATTTAATTCAAATTCAAAACAATGATACACGTTGGAGAGATGGGAAGTTTTGGTTACACATTTCAAATTCAAAACAAAGATATACGTTGGAGAGATGGAGGAGTGTTGGTTTAATTTTAAATTCAAACAGTGGTTTATTTCAAATACAAAGGCAAGGCACACGTTGGAGAGATAATGGAGATGGTTATGGTTTAATTTTCAAATTCAAACAAATGGAGGAGTATTGGTTTATTTCAAATTCAAAGGCACACGATGGAGAGATAATGGAGATGGTTATGGTTTAATTTTCAAATTCAAACAAGGCTCAACTCTCCCTTTCCCACTTGGCTATCTCTCTCCCTCACACTCTCTCTTAGCAGACCAACATTCTAAGGAAAAGGAGATCAAACATTTGGAGAATTCTATCTCATTCTCTCCCTCTCTCTCTCAAGGTCGGTTCTCCTTTCAAAGACCAAAAAAGGGTTGAAGCATTGTGCTAAGCTTCTCTCTCAAACTTGCCTCCATCTTGGCCGAACCAACCCTTGGTGATCTTATCTTGATCAAGCTCATATATTGGCCGAAGATCAAAGAGAAGAAGAAGGAAGGCTAAGGATTAAAGAGGATCAAAAGGAAAACGGAAGAACAAATCGAAGCAAAGATCAAATCGGAGGAGTCGTGGAAACAATAGGTGCTCAATAAACTTTTATTAAGTAAGATAGCCAAGGAAACATGATCAGGCTATTGTATGTCCAAATCCTAAAAGGGATATACAAAAACCATTGAGTATGAAAAAGAGGTTGATTAGGTTCGGCCATGATGAATGGCTGAACCCATCAAAAGGTATGATTATGGCTATGAAGTTTAAAGGAAGAGATAAGGAACCATAGGGTTCGGCCATGTGTATGGCCGAACCCCATGGAAGAAAATGAAGGATAAATGATATGTTAAATGGAAGGTTATTATATATTTCTAAAGGGACTAAATGGAAGTATGAATGGGAAACATCAAAGGATCAAATGATAAAATTGTATGTTATAGTTTGAAGGAAAGTAAAGAACCATAGGGTTCGGCCATGTGTATGGCCGAACCCCATGAAGGGTTTTTGATGTTTTTAAAGGGTTTAAAATATGTGGAAAAGTGATGGACTTGGATATATTTTGGTTACCAAAAAAGAATGGAAAGAGGAGCACCAAAACAAAAAGGGTGAGGTTCGGCCATGGTGTATGGCCGAACCCCACCAAGTGCTATGTATGGTGTTTTGTTTTAAAAGGTCTAAAAATATTCAAATGGATAGAATTATGAGAGTCATTCATAGATGGATAAAGGTTTTAACGGAAATAAGGAACTATAGGGTTCGGCCATGTGTATGGCCGAACCCCATAGAGTGACAATAATGGATGATTAAGGGCTAGATAATTAGATGAATGGATTGGTAATTAGTTTATGTATGAAGGATTAAATGACCAAATTTAAGATGGTGAAGTTCGGCCATGTTGTATGGCCGAACCCCACTAAGGTGGATTTGTTTTGGACATTGGTTGTTAGCAATATTAAACAAGGGTTTAGGCTAGTGGCAATATTGTAAATATGGAAT
The DNA here is from genome assembly GCA_022113865.1 of Chimonanthus praecox. Lineage (NCBI taxonomy): Eukaryota > Viridiplantae > Streptophyta > Magnoliopsida > Laurales > Calycanthaceae > Chimonanthus > Chimonanthus praecox. The sequence continues at coordinate 39,790,587 of CM039086.1, read as the reverse complement.
GAAATGATCAAAGGACTTGAAAGAGGGGTCAAAACCAAAGTGGTAAGGTTCGGCCATGTTGTATGGCAAAACCCTACCAAGGGATGTTTGTAGTTTGAGGTGTTTAAATTAAGTTAATTGGATGGTGTTGGTTAAATAAAAAGAGTGATCAAATTCAAGTACGTGAGGTTCGACCATGGTCTATGGCCGAACCCCACAAGGTGGTTTTTGGACTTAGATTTAATTGGAAATCAAATGGATAGTATCTTGACTTGTTGTTATATAAATAAGGTAACGAGACTTCTTGAACGGTGCGCAAATCGTGAACGGGTGACGGTTTAAGAAGAGCGGATATTTCTAAGTGACTTTTGAGTAGGTTTCCTACCTCTTTTTAACCACACTTATACTTGATGTTTTTATCTTAATTTTGATGAGTTTTGTGCTAAACTATTATGTTTCAAAGTGGATTTGAATGCTAAGATTTATTTACAAATGGCATGTATTCATTAACATCTCATGCATGGCATGGGGTGATGGTTATGTAACCGGAGGAACTACACTCCGTCGGGACATCCGAAAAACCTATGTAGTGGTACCTTGATGATGAGAATCCCATCTAGAGGAAACCGGAGGGTCCACACTCCGTCGGGGCGTCCGAACAACCTATGTGGAGGTACCTTGATGATGAGAATCCCATCAAGAGGAGGCTATGTATACTTGTGATGGGTGGGACTCATTACATTTGCATACATACATAGCATTGTTTTTGTAAGATTTTGATGATCATGTATTATTTGTTATATGCATGTTTTTATACTAACCTTGTGGTAGCCCTAATCGGAAGACCTACTGGGCGCATTGTTCTAACGCCCTATTTCTATCCTTAGTGGATGACACAGGAAAGGGAAAGGTCGAGGATCGCGAAGGAAACCAAGCATAGGAGCTTGGGCATTTGAATGGTTTTATTTATGGATATTTTGTTTAAGTTTACATGGACATGTAATTTGTTAGTTAGATGTGGGCATGTAATAACTTAGTAATATTTGGTATGGTTTGGAATGAATGTTTAAGTTTAAGATAACTTTGGATAAATGACTATGTACTTTGCTATCTAATAAAATGGAGTAGTCATAAGTTCCATTATAATCCACAATTAGTTTAAGTAATATTCTGTAAGTTTTATATAGTACCATATGTGAATCGTTTTTCATGGACTTGGTCCATGCACATATGAGTTTGGCCAGTTAAGGGTCGGACTTGAGAAGTCCGAACTTAACTCGCATCGTGACTTCCCGCTCTTCATCACTTTTGTTTATTTAAAAAAAAATAAAAATAGACTCTGATTTCTAGTGAGAAAGGGCGGGGCGTTACAAAAATGACCCAAATTCCACCCAAAAATAGCTTTCGTGCAAGATCTGCGGTTAAACCAAGTTTCAAATGAAACTATATTCAACTTTTGATTGAATTAAATTAAAAATGTAATTCCCAAACAAACCAATCAAATTTTAAAAATTACTTGGAGAATTCTAAAGGATGATTGCATGAATTAAAGTAATTCAAAACAAAAATAAGAAACTAGATTTCAAAAAACACTTGTTTCTACAACTTCTATTTCAATTCCAAATTCATGTGTATTACATGGCATCCTCGCACCTCTATTTATAACTGTAACGACCTGACTCAAACTAGTGGATAACTAGTCTGATTAGATCTTAATAAGACAGAATTTTATCAAGCAAATGTGTATTTCTAGTAAAATTGTTTGAATGTATGCCAAATGATAAAATTCTGAGTTCTAGATCCCCAGTGTGTGTTTACTCTAATCTAAATTGAATATTTGAGATGAAAGCAAAATTTTGATTCAGATTTCAAAAATAATAGGTGTCCAAAATTGAAAACTTTTTAAAATTAGAATTTTCTAAATTTTGCATACTTGTAAGGCCCATGTCTAATAAATTGGGTGATATGATATAAGTACATTTCAGATTTATAATTTTGAAACAAAAAATGGCAAGTCAGGCCAAATTTGGAAACTTTCCAATTTTGGTACACCGGTAGGACCCATATTTGTTGAATTGAATTATTTGAAAATTCTCTTAATTCAAATTTAGAAATCCAACTTGTTGAATGTTGAATTTAAAATTGTGAGAAATAAATTATGGAAATTAATTCGAAATCAATTGTCCAAAATTTGTGTGGGCCAGTGGGACCCACACCCTTGGATGAAATTTATAGATGGTGGGTTGGTAAACTTCGTTTGGAATAAAGAAAAATCTTCCCCTTTTTAGCTCCAAAATTTTAGATAAGGAAATGACAAGGTTACCCAGGCCTTAGACGAATTCATTGAATTTTTAGCAAGGGTATTTTGAACATTTCTATCTTCTATCTTATCTCCAATTTTAATTAGAATTTTTTGTACCCCAAACCAAAATTTGTTGGAAAAGATTCTCTCATTACACGATGAAGGATACAGAGAAAAAGCCTTCACACATTGAAAGCTTTGGTATTTTAGATATACCTAGTTCGGAGAGATAAAAATGGAAAATACTAAAATAAAGGAGAGAATTTCTCTCCTTGGCCGACTATGCACTCTAAAAGGAGAGAATTTTCGTTGGAGGCCCATATATACAAAAGAAACCAATGAAAAATACAAGGCTTTCTCTCCATTGGACATCCGTCTCTCTCCCGTTGAGCTTCAAGCTTGGGTTTTGGGGTTCAATCTTCTCCAAAGAGGTATATTAATTTCTTCTATTCTCTTTACTAAAATTTGTAATTCTTCTCTTTTAATTCTTATATCTCATTCCTCCATGAGTCTCTCAAATTTCGGCCAAATATTGATGGATAATTTTGTGTAAAATTTGAACTAGAGAGAGAGGAAGAGAAGAAAGAAGAAAAGGGAAAGAGAAATTAAAATCTTTGGAGGATCTTGAAAATACCCCTTCACACGGGTGCTAGAACAACCTGATTGACCCTAGGAGGAGGAGGAGGAGGAGGAGGAGGAGGAGGGGGGGGGGGGGGGGGGTCCAAATTCGTTGGTCCTTATTGAATTTATTTGATTGATTAATTTCAATGCAGCGAAAACAACAATCAAGAGTGTGTATATTAGCAAATATGATTAAACAATCAACACAAGAAATTGGCTCTAACAGCACAAACACAAGAACACAGGATATATAGTGGTTCGGTTTGCCAATCTACATCCATTGTTAGGACTCGCTCAACCTTGAGCTATCTCCAAATTCACTATGTGGGGACTTACACCCTCACGATTAGATTAGCAATTCCACCTCATTCAATTGACCAGTAATTCCACCCACCTCTGTGCCAGAGACGACGCTCTAGAGTTTTTTTATAGTGGTTCTGGAGTAACTCTTATTAATCCACTTTCGGGCTACAGGTTCTTAAAAGAAAAATTAAAAACCAAGAAGCGCTTGATTTAAAGCTCTCTCTCGCTGATGTGTGCTTCTTGCAGATTTTATCCAAGTTGTGTCGACGCTAATTCTTGCAGTTGTCGTGTAGCAATCACAAACTTGTGGGTGACAAGGAAACTTGGCTTAATCAAAGCTTTCCTAGTTTATAACTCTCTCATTTGCAAACTCAATTCGAAGATTGGTTGTTTATGATATTTCCCTCCTCCCCTTTCTCACTTGCGAACACAATCGAAAGATTGGTTGTTTATGATCTTTCTCTCAAGAGTGTTGATCGTTCCTTAGAGTGTTTAACTCTTTTAAATTCAAGGAAGATAGTAAAACGATCACCCAACACTCATATTTATAAATGAGTTTTAACGGTCATATTGATTGTCCAGGACCGACAGGTCGGTGGCATCGATGGGTCCGTGTTCATATTTATTACCATTCAATCACCAGGCCGTTGCGCATTAAATGCACCCCCAACGACATAATTACTTTACGGTCGACATGTCGATGTCGCCGATGGGTTGACAGTATTGGCACTAATGGGTCGGTCCATATGAGAGGCTCGTTCTGGTGCATAAAATGTTTGACAGTAGTTTCCACTTTCGAAACGTGTTACCCAGAACGACATGTCGCCTTTTGCTGAGGGGTCGGTCGTGTTACTCTCGATTGGTCTTGATGTACTGACATGTTTGTTTTATCTAGATCTCTAATAAGTTCCTAGTCCAAACTTATAAATTTTATACCGATGAGTCGTTGACCACAGGGGGTTGTTCAAGTTTATCACTGAGGGGTCAGTGTATACAAGACTCTCGGTTAGAGGCATTTCCAGAATGACAGTTCGAAGTTCCAGAACCAATGTCAATATGGCCGACCAATCTTTGACCACGATGGATGGATCCTGACTACACCGAGGGGTCGGTGAGATAGACTAGTCGTGCTGACAGTGAACATAATTTATGTTTCCAAGTTCACTTCTAATTCATTGTTCAGCTTCCTCTCTAGGCATGTTATGTTTATTACCAACATATGCAACTAAGCCTAGTAGTCCTCTCTCAGGTGTGGCTTCCACCTAGGGTCATCTATGGCCATATACATGTTCATGTGATTGCCATGATGATGATCTTTGAGCTTGGTGGAGCATGATCTTTTTCCTCGATCATCTTGAGTCTTCAAGCTTCTTGGCAAGTGCTTCTACTCGAGTCATGTAATTGACAAACAGGGACTCGATCAAGTCGGGGTACTAACAATATCCCCCTTTGTCAATTACATGACAAAACCTAAAAGCTAACCCAATTATAAGCCCACCCTTTATTAGAACACATTTGAATACAAAACAATACATCAATTACATGTATATTCAAATGGAATAACAAGACTATATTTTTCATATTCTTGCTCAGCTTGCTTCATTTTTTATTTTCCTGTTTAAGCATAAAAAAAAACAACACTAGACCATCATTAGATCGGTTAGTCCAAACCATAAACATCCATGGACTAAATAAGATTTTCTCCCCCATACACCAATGAATTACTAGACTCCCCCAATCTCCTTGAGTTGGATCTTCCTCCCACCAATTATTCTCCTAATTGGTTTTTATGTCTTATGGCTTCTATTATTTTCTCCCCCATTTTGTCATTCAATTGACAAAGGATTAGTAGCGATGCTTCTAGCCTCCCTCATGCTTTTTGCATTGGTTCTTAACTGAGATAGATTCTTACATTGGTTCACCCCATGGATTAGTGCACACTTGTCGTGCATCAAGTTTCTGGGTTAAGCTAATGTTCCTAGCTTTTTGAGCTTCCTCCTCCATTCTCTAAGATATCTTCTTAGCTTATTCTTTTCAGCTCCTCCACAAACTTAGCAATCTCTAAGTTGATTTTTCTCTAAGCTTTGAACCTTGCATTCATCTTTCTCCACAAGCTGTCATGACCAGTGACAACATCTAATTAGCACATATTTTGTACTCCCCCATACTCCAAGGATATGTGTAATATTACAGCCCGATCCCTTCACTCCCTAACATACCAATACAAAAACCAACTCATTCAAACCTACATGTTAGTTTATCATACAGAAGAGATATGTAGCATTTATACATAGCAATACACACATCATACAAAACCATATCCTCATAAACAAAATCTGCATTGAGTACATATGATGTTTTTTAGGGGGCACTATGGATACTTTGTCAAAATACCAAAAGTATAGTTGTTCTAAAAGACAAAGAAAACTATCCTAAGCAGATCCATCCTGAGGAGGTGTATGAGGAGGAGGAGATGGAGAGTCAGGAACTCGATGAGGGTAATTCATATTCTTTTTCTTCATCAGAATCTCCCGAAAGTCCTTAAATCGACAACTATCCTCCTCACTGGTGTCGTTAGGAACGTTAACATGGTCTTCATGGCCAGTTCGAGGACCAAGTTCCTCTTCTGCTTCTTTTCCCCTTCATTTTCGTCGATTTTCGACGAAGATGACACCTTTGTCAACAATGGACTCTTCTTCCATTTCTATTTGGGTTTCCTGTTCTTTCTGAACAAAAGTGGGATTTTCAGAACTCGACCCAAGGTAGAAGCGAGAGACTTACCTTTTGGTCCTTTTGGCCCATCGACTGGTACGACTAGATTTTCCTCGTTTTACAGAGTACATAGGACGTGTCTGATCTGCCGTCTTCCTAGGCATGGTTTTTCTTGGAGGAGATCCTCAAACACTAGTTCGAAGAAAGATAAAATGAAACCTGAGCTTTACTCGATCTACGAAAATAAAAAGGATGGTGATTTTCAAGCTTCTCTCTACAGGCTTGAGGAACGAAAGCCCTATGATTTTACGGTAGGAAATCACCCTGAGAGGTCCTATCGACTGGTCTAGGGCACGGGAAGAGAAGGGGGCCCACAGACCTTCGCGGGAGGGGAGACAACGAATTTGAAAATGTTGTCGTTCCACCGATAGGTCGACTTTTTATTTTGAACTTTCTGTTTCACTGATATGTCGGATCCACTGACAGGTCGACTTTTTCCCTTTTTTTAACAGTGCTCAATTTAGCACAGAAACAACAACATGTCTGTCACTCAGACAATCTATTCACCGACATGTCGACAACACCAAGAGGTACAGATTGTAGAGCAATTATCCTTGATTTGTGCTACTTGATGGAAATCCAAATCTAGGCACGGCAAACACATATTCATGTACAAATATACCAGACACAATTTCATCTAATCACGCGCGCGCACACACACACACAACAATTCTCATTCAAAAGATTATATTAAAAAAACACTTTGAATGGAATGTATGGCTTTCAAAATAGAACATGTACTATAGCCAGGAAGAGTACATTCTAGACTTGTATGTGGCAAGTTCCTTTCTTCATGTCATAGCATTTCTCCCCTATGTGAACTCACAGGGTCTTTTGTGAGTTCATTTGTAGTGGTCTAAGATATGGAAGTTGTAACGCCCCGTCCTTTTTCACTCGCTTCTTCCCGTACATTCAGAGTCTATGTTTTTTTTATCACAGAGTAGAGTGATAGAGCGCGGGACGTCACGATGCGAGCTAAGTCCGAACTTCCAAAGTCCGACCCTTAACTGGCCAATCTTATGTGTGCATGGACCAAGTCCACGAAAATGGTTCATACATAGCAATATAAACATGCAGAACATTAACATCAAAATTGCGGAATCATAATAGAACCAAGCTCTATTCCATTCAGATAGCAAAGTACGTCAAGTCCTTAATCATCATTCAAATACCATAATTATCAAAATTAACATCCATCCATGTAAGTTATTACATTCCGAAATCTAGATACTCAAATACAAGTCCATGAGTAACTTTTATTAAAAATAATAAACTAAAACATCCAAGCTCCTATGCCTGGCCCGTCTTGCGTTCATTGTTCCCCTGATTTCCTGTATCATCAACTAGGGTAGAAGTAGGGCGTTAGAATAACGCGCCCAGTAAGTATTCCAGTTACGGCTAACACATGGTTAGTACAAAACATATATTATAACATAATATCCAAAACCATGTAAAACCATGCCATGCAATAATGACAAATGCAATGAGTCTCACACATCACATGTACATAAAAGTACCCACCACATAGGTCTTTCGGACGCCTCGACGGAGTGTGGACCCTCCGGATTCTTCCTGATGGAAAAGCACATCAAGGTACCGCACATAGGTTTTTCGGATGCCCCGACGGAGTGTGTAATACCCAAGATTTTTCAATATATCAATTCACATGAATTTATCCATATTTACGGAATTGCCATTGTGAATTATTTGATATGGATTTAAAAGGGTAAAGTGTTGGGCCAATGGTCCAATCAAGACCCAATGGTTGGTAGTTATGTGTACAAGACAAATAAATGGATGAGATATACTCCAACGGGTCAAGATTTGTAATTGGGTCAAAGGACCCAAATGGGACCTAATGGGTCGTGTAGGTCATGATTAATCATTGAGTGAGCTCAAAGCTTAATTGGTTTAAGTTTCATTAAATATTTGAGTTGGTTTGAGTTGAAATAAATAATGGAAATAGTTGAGTTGAATTTATTGGTTGAGTTCAATTAAATGAATGAGTTGAGTTGGGTGAACTAAATAAATGAGTGGGATGGAGGATTTATTTTAAGTAAGTGAAGTGTGTGAATAAGAGTGGAGTATGTTTTAATTCCAAGTCTAAACCAAGAAAACGGTGGTTGCAAGGAGAGGGTTTACCATGCATGTAACACCTACAAAAGAGATGAATGAATGGAGGTTTGGGAGTTACAAATGGGGAGGAGTTATGTTTTAAATTTAAACATTTTTACACGTTGAAATTGTAATGGCCCGAAATTTTTAAATCAATAAATATGTGGTTATTATTTATTTTAATGGTGGAAATGAGAAATTTGATAGAATAAATGGTAAATGGACCAAAATTTGGACAAAGGCCCAACTCGGGCCCAATGGATTATGGATTGGATTTAAATTCATTTAAGGGGTCAATGATGGTCAATTGGGCCAAGGATGGTCAAATTGGGCTCAATACCCACTTGGGACCCAATGGATTAAGATGATGTAAGCCCTAAGATAAATGGGTATGGATAAATGTAATTGGGCCATGGGCCCAATGAGGATCAATTTGTTGGATTGGACTTAGTTAAAGCTAAATCACCTAAGTTGGTGATAGAATTAGACCAAGGTGATGTGGCCAATTGGGACCCACCTCCACCTCACCAAGTGAGGTGGCGTGTGGACCAAGAGTTGGTGGGGCCAGCCACTATGGTTGACTTGGTCAACCATGGGTAGATACATGGAGGGAATTTAAGGAAAGGTAATTAGATTAAATAAGAAATAATTAACCTAGGCTAAGGATTTAATTAATCACATTAGTTAAGTTGGTCAAATAAGTCAAATGGTGGTTTTTAACAAACACAAACCACCCAAAGAAACACACCAACGTTGGCTTGGTGGTGGTTATCCCCACCACCACCATAAAGCATAAAAATATCTTATGGGGTTGGTAAGGAAAAAGTAATGGTGGAGTAAAGTTTAAGAAAACAAAAAGGAGTTGTTTTTATCTTATCTCTCAAACCCTAATCTCATTTCACTCTCTTGCTCTCCCACACCGTCCCTCATCTCTAAGGAAAAAGAAGAAGAAAATTAAGAAAGGAAGAGGAGAAGAGAAGAGGTGCAAGCATGTCCACCATTCTAAGGTCAAGATCTACCATCTTATTCTCATCATCTCCTCCTTTCCCTCTCTCAAGCAAACCCTACCATGGCCAAATCCAAGCTTGGGGGTTGCTCATCTTAATCAAGCATCCTAGCCGATTAAACAAGGAGAGGAAGGAGAAAGGAAGCTAAGGAAGTCGACGGGAGTGGCGGAAGTCGGAGGAGACGACGGATTGTGAGTATTTCTTAAACAAGAAATTTTGGATTTTTAGGGTTTAAGATGTGGGATTCATTTTGTAAATTTAATGGTGGCCAAATGATTTTATGCCATGGATTTTAAATCCATCAATTTGAAGGATGGAAAATGGGCAAACCCCTAATGGATAAATTAAGGTTAAGAACAAATTAAATGGATTAAGGATATTATGAAATTAAATTAATTAAGCATGGAGAATGGTTATGATTTTGAGGTTTTTAATGATTAAATGTTAGAAGATTAAAAAAGGGGTTTTTATGAGAAAAACCATGGTGGGTGATTAGGTAATGTGTGATTTTCTTAGGGTTCTAAGGAATGGAGGACATTATGTAATTTAAATTGATTAAGAATGGAATCATGGAGAATGATTTAGAATTTTAAGTGCTTAATGATTAAATGTTGCAAATTTTAAAAGAATTATGAGGGAGTTTATGAATGATGTGAATGATTTGGTGGCCTTAAAAAGGCATGAATGGACAATGAACCCTATGGTGATCCAATGGTGGATTAATGGTTATGAATTATGGAAAAATACATGGGAAATGTGGGTGGTGTTGATGGACCAAAAGGGACCCAATGTTATTAGTTGTAATGGGAATATGGCTAGGTTTATGGACTTGAATGTGATGAAGAATGATGATTTAAGTGTGTCAATTAAACCCCTTCATGGAGGGACTTGTGATAAATTCAAATGTGTAACAATGGATCCAAGAAAAATGGGAAAAGGACACCATGGGTTCGGCCATGGTGTATGGCCGAACCCATGGCCCATTTGTGAGCCTTTTGATGGGTTAGATTGGAGTATGAATGTGTTTAAATTGATTGGGATTAGGTTAAGTTAAGGACTCATTTTTAATGAGTTCATGTTATGGTTGATAGGTCACTAATAGATCTAAGTTATGGATCAATTTTGGACTTAAGTGTGGCTAAGTTAATAGACTTTAATGTGATTAAGGGTGATGATTCAAATGTGTAAATAGGCCAAAGAAAGAATGGGGTAAAGACATCATGGGTTCGGCCATGGTGTATGGCCGAACCCATGACCCATTTGTGGGTAAAATTATGGATTAAAATTTGGTATTATGTGTGGGAGAAATGAATGAGAGTTAGAGTATTTAAATGCCTAATTTTTTTAGTATTGTTATGTTATGGGTAATAATACATCAATGGACCCATTTTGTGAATCAATTAAGGCCTAAGATTAATGTGTATTTGTATGTTAGGTTAATGCAGTTTAAGTAAATTAAATGGTTAATTTTAATGGTCATGTGCCATGGTTGAATGGGTCATTAATGGACCTAAGTTAGAGATCTAGGTTTATGATCAATTATGAACTTGGTTAGGCAAGGGTGATGAATGAGAAATTAACCATGGAGAAGAGGTAGTGGCAAAACCGTAATTAATGGCCAAATTCAAGAACTCCATGGGAGATGACCAAGGGCTTAGGGGCTCTAAGTATCAAGTCTATGTATGGTTAAATAAAACCTAGGATGGCTAATTTGTTTTAAATTCACAAATTAAAGGGGTTTAATGGATTAAGTGAGACCCACAAAACCTAAATAGTGACCGATTTTTCATATGGACTTGGAAATGACTAATGGGCTTAGAAATAGTAAAATGTGGACTGATTAATGTGTAATAAGGTACTGGACATAGCAAGCGGTATGCGTGTCGGTAGCCGACTGTCGGACGGAAACGAAAGAAAGAACGCTGGTCGGTATTTGGTAGGATTCTAACCTTTTTGTAAACCATGGATTGAATGATGGTTGCTTTGAATTATTTTGGAAATTATATGGTTTGTTTTAAGATTGGTTTTGAATTATGTATTATGTAGGGGTTTTTACTTGATTTATTCTGGTAAGCATATAAGTGGTTTAAAATGGGTTTTAAGGCTATGATGTGATTATTGAGGCTTTGCTTGATCTACTTTTGATAATCAAGTTATATGTTTTATTGATGGGATTTTTAAATGTCATGGTTTGTTATGATATTCATTACATGGCATATGGCATCTACATCTCATGCATGATATGGGAGGGATATGACAGGGGAAGGATGAAATGAAACCGGAGTCCATGCTCCGACGGGGCGACCGATAAACAACCATGGGGATATTCTGATGTGTTTGACTCATCAAGGAGGTTACTATGGGCTCTATGATATGTTGATAAGGTTATTCAAACAAGAATGTTACTATGTGTTATTATACCTTGATGATGGTTTTTCCATCAAGGGGGAGGTTGTATTTATTGTTATACCTTGATGATGGTTCTTCCATCAAGGGGGATGCCTAGTGTGGACCACGTCTTGATGAGGCTTTTCCATCAAGAGGGTCATGGCATGATGATGGTATGGATTTTATTTGGAACACTATGTATGGTTGAAAAAGGGACATTGTACAATGATGATGAGATTGATGGGTGGGATTTATGACATAGAACACCCATTGCATGACATTGCCCAAAGTGCATGGTTTTATTATAATATTATCTATATGCTTTGCTATCATTAATCCATGTGTTAGCCCTACTCGGAGTCCTACTGGGCGCGTTGTCTAACGCCCTACTTCTACCCTAGCTGATGACGCAGGAGATGGCGGAGCGGAAGAACGAGACGGGAGCCCCGCTGAGGAGCTTGGGAAGGCGGTCTAGCTAGTTTTCTAATGTTTATTTTGGATAATGTAATTTGAAGTAGCTTAACTTGTTGGAAATGTAATAAGTTTAGATTACTTGTTATGTTTTGGAATTTACGTTGGTTATTATGAATTTCGAAGGACTTTAGTAATTTAATGAATGTCATCTTCCCTGCTATCTAAAAGTTGTAGGTTAGCCTCTATTGTAATTTCCGCACTTAGGATAGTATTCCTTGAGCTTACGTCTACGTGTGAACCGTTCTCTGTGGACTTCGTTCCACGCACACGTAGGGTTAGCCAGTTAAGGGCTGGGCTTTAGAAGCTCGGACTTAACTTGCGTCGTGACGTCCGCGCCCTTTGTCACTATTGATATAAAAAAAAAAAATAGACTCTGATTTCGGTGAAAAGGGGCGGGCGTTACAGAAATTGCAAGGAGACTTAAGGTTGTGCATGAAAGATTAGTCTATGCATAAGAGGAATTTGGATGGTTCAAGGGTTAAGTTACAAAATCGTTGGCATGTAGGAGTTTCATCTCCATGATGAAACTCCCACATGAGTATTTAATGAAAGGTGGCTGTTATGGATTACCCATTTCAAACATGACCGTTGGAGCTTATGGGAGTTTCATTTCAAATTGAAACTCTCACATGCAAGGATAATGGGAGATGAATAATGGAGGGAATGCAAACAACCAAGACATGTAAAGAGCCGTTGGAACATGGTGTGTTTCATTTCAAAAGTGAAACCCCAAGGAAATGTATTAATCAAGGGAGGTTACACTAGGATACACCACACGTTGTGTAACGCCCGCCCCTTTTCACTAAAAATCAGAGTCTATTTTTTTTTTTGAATTAAAAAGTGACAAAGGGCGCGGGACATCACGACGCGAGTTAAGTCCGAGCTTCTAAAGCCCGGCCCTTAACTGGCCAACCCTACGTGTGCGTGGAACTAAGTCCACGAAGAACGGTTCACACGTAGAAGTAAGCTTGCGGAGTATTAACCTAAGTACGGAATTATAATAGAAACTATTCTACAAATTTTAGATAGCAGGGAAGATACACCATTTAAATTACTAAATTACCTCAAATCATAGTGTCCAAAAGTAAAATCCAAACCATAGCAAGAAATATAAATTTATACAGTCCGACGAGCTAAATGACTCAAATTACATTTCTAAATTAAACTTAAGTAAACTATCTAGCCCGCTTCCCCAAGCTCCTATGCTTGGCTCCCGTCGCGTCCTTCGATTTCGACATCTCCTACGTCATCAGCTAGGGTAGAAGTAGGGCATTAGACAACGTGCCCAGTAGGACTCCGAGTAGGGCTAACACATGGATTAGTGATAACAGGCACATAGGTAATAATATAATGAAAACCATAAAATGAATGCAATGTCATGGGTGTCTTATGTCATGTGTCCCACCCATCATCCATACCATCATGATATCCCCATGTTTGCTTCTCGGTCGCCCCGACGGAGCATGGACTCCGGTTATATCTCAACACATCAAGATATCCCCATGTTTGCTTCTCGGTCGCCCTGACAGAGCATGGACTCCGGTTATAGCACATCAAGTTATCCCCATGTTCACTTCTCGGTCGCCCCGACGGAGCATGAACTCCGGTTATAGCATATCAATCTATCCCCATGTTTGCTTCTCGGTCGCCCCGACGGAGCATGGACTCCGGTTCCTTTATTTTCCCGCCCATGCCATGCATGAGATGTAATTGCGTTATGCTATATAGTATTTAAATCATTGTAAATGTAATATGCCATATGCCATATAATATATAAAAATCATAATCTTAAAACCCATCATAAAACCAATCATATAATTACCAAAATAAATCAAGGAAACCATCATATAACACGTAATCCACGGCTTACAAAAAGGTAGGAATCCTACCTAATATCGACTAGTGTCCTCTTACGTTTCCTTCCGATAATCTGGTCACCGATACGCGTACCGCTTGCGATGTCCGGTACCTTATTATACATTACCAATTAGACTCATGTTTTAATCATGTCCAAGTCCATTAATCATACCTTAGCGGGGTTTGGCCATACACCATGGCCGAACCTCACTAGCTAGGTTTGTGGGTCCCATTTAATCCATTAATTATTTTAATTACATGAGTCTATAAACCAGCCACCCTAGGCTTTATTTAGCCATACATAAGGTCATTTTTAAAACACCTAAGTCCATGATTAATCTCCATGGGATTCGGCCATGTACCATGGACGAACCCATGGTTCTTCCTTTTGGCCTTTATTTACCATTTTGCCACTCTTCCTCCATGGTTAAATCCTTACTTCATTCTTTTCTATTCTTAGGTCCATAATTGATCCATAATCTTAGATCCATTAATGACCCACCAGTCATGAGATACAACCATTTAAAATCAGCCACTAACTTAACCTAATCCCCATTGATTAAAGCATATATACAACTCCAACTTAACCCATCAAATGGCTTGTAAAATAGGTCATGGGTTTGATCATACACCATGGCTGAACCCATGATGCCTTTTTCCAATTTTTCTTAGGTCTAATTACCACATTTAGATTCAAAATAAGTCCCTCCATGAGGGAGTTTACATCATGCATTTAAATCATCAACTTTGATCATCACTTGGTACATTTTTGAGTCCATTAATGACCCATTTAATCATGGCCTATTCCCCATTCTTTTTTCCATCTTTTACACCCATCATCATTACACATACATCACCATAGGGTTCAAAAACATTCCCTCCATAAAATCTCTCCATGGTTTTACTTCTAAAACCTCATTTACAATGCTTAAAGTCCATTTAAAAATTGTCAATCTTCTCCATTAATTTCCATAACTTCACACCCAAAAATCATTACAATACCTCACCATAAGGTTCGGCCATTCACCATGGCCGAACCCATGGTTCATGATCCATCATTTACTTATGCCTTTTAAGGCCATCAACATCATTCACATCTCCCATGCATTTCCTCATTTACAATCCCTTTAAAAATTACTACATTCAATCATTAAAAACCCTAACAATCATAATCATCCTTCCATGATTTTAAACCTTTAAACCCCATTAAAAATTCCCCCTAATTACCTACCATGGGGTTCGGCCATACTACATGGCCGAACCCTATGGCCATTAATCCCTTCAAAAATTCCATACAACCATTGCTTAAATAATTTAAATACATAATGTCCTTAATCCATTTATTTTTTCTTAACCTAATTTACCCATTAGGGTTTGTCCATTCCTTACTTCATTTTTGGATGGATTTGAGATCCAAGGCCCATGATAATTTGGCCACCATTAAATCCAAGAAGAATGGACCCCAAATCTTAAACCCTAAAAAAAATCTAATCTCTTGTTTAGAAATACTTACAATCCGACGGCCCCTCTGACTTTTCTTCCTCCTCTTAGATTCCTTGGCCTTCTCTTCTCTTCTTCTCCTTAATTTTTGGGTCAAGATGCTTGATCAAGATGGAGTCTCCAAGGTTTGGGTTCGGCTAAGGTAGGGTTAGATTTGAGAGAGGGAGAGGAGGAGAGGATAAGAAAAATGCCTAGTCTCCTTGGTCTTGAGGTGGTGATGGTTGGCCAAGCTTGATCTTTCCTTTCTCCTCTTCTTCTCTTCTAAGTTTTCTTCTTTTCTTCTTCTTGGAGGTGAGGGACGGCAATGAGAGAGCAAGAGAGGGAGAGAGTGAAAATGAGAATGGGATTTGAGAGATGAGATGAAAACCATCTCTTTTTGGTTGCTTAAGTTATACTCAACCATTAATTTTTCCCACCAACCACATGGGATATTTTTTTATGCTTTATGGTGGTGGTTGGGATAAACCACCACCTAAGCCAATGTTTTTGGTGTTAGAGATAAGGTGGTTTGGTCTCCCACCTTTGACCATTTGACCACCTTTTGGATAATTTTAATCATTTAATTAATTAGATAATTACCTTAGGTTAATTAATTCCCACTTAACCTAATTCCATTTCTTAATTTCCCTCCATGTATCCAACCATGGTTGACCAATTCAACCATGGTAGCCGTCCCCACCAATCCTTGGTCCACACGCCACCTCAGTTGGTGAGGTGGAGGTGGGTCCCATTCGGCCATGCTACCTTGATCATTCCATCACCAACTTAGGTGATTTAAATTTAATTAAAACCACTTCAACTACTTGGATCACCATTGGGCCCATGGCCCAATTACATTCACCTCTTACCCATTTACCTTAGAGTTTACATCATCTCGATTCAATGGGTCCCAAATGGGTATTGGGCCCAATTTGACCATCATTGACTATTTAAATGAACTTAATCCAATCCATGGTCCATTGGACCATACTTGGGCCTTTGCCCAAATTTTGATCCATTTACCATCTATTCCATTAAAATTCCCAATTTCCATCATTAAAATAAATAATAGCTACATATATATTGATTTAAAAATTCCGGGCTATTACACGTTGGAACCATGGGGATTACCCATCTTAGATGGAAAACCAAGGGCCAAAACCGTTAGAGGGGTTTCATCTCAAGGATGAAACCCCCAAATGAAATAAGAGTTGAAGATAAATGCAAATGAGAGTTACAATTCATATTACCAAAGAGACCACATGGGCTGAATGGCACTTACCCAAGGATTGTTTCATTTTCACTCTCTATCTCTCTCTCTCTTTGCTGTCTTCCACATTCCAAGATCAAGAACAGCAACTGATTGCGTATCTTCAATCAGTCCTTGGCTGATCTCTTTCATCAAGACAAATTCAGCCAAAAGGTTTGGCAACAAGGTTATCACTTTCATTCAAGGTCAAAAGTTCTACCTTCTCTTTCAAATCTATACCTTGGCCAAATTATTCCAAGGTGTTGGCAACAAGGTCAGTCTCGGTCCAAAGAACAGGAAGAGAGAAGGAGAGGTCAAGGAAATAAAGGATCAAGGAAGGAGTCAAAAGACCGAAGGAGTCGCGGTAGTGGTAAGTGCACTTTGAACCCTTGTTAAATAAGTTGGTTAAGGAAATGTGATCCGGCAATTGTATGGCCAGATCCATCAATGGTTTAGATCAAGTATTATGCTGGTTTTAAATAACAGAACATGGACCATAGGGTTCGGCCCCTTTGGATGGCCGAACCCCATGAAAAGATTTGGTGAAGTTTAGGGTTTTTAAGGGATAAAATCCATATTATGTTTTGAAGACGTGAAGGATTTTTAATGGAAATAAGGTTACTATTTTGGACCAGTTATGGGATGGCTGAATCATGTGGTTTTCATGGTTAAAGTGTAGAGCCAAATATGTATATAAATGATGGAATTATTGTGTTAAGAGAACCATAGGGTTCGGCCATGGACTGTTTTTGGATGGTATGTTTGGATTAAATCATATTGGAAAATTATGATTTGTTTTATGCTTTTGATTTAAGAATTACCTAGGCTTAGTTATGGATTTAATATTAAGTTGATCAACCATGATATAAGATGGAAAGTGGGGACAAAAATCAGATTGGTGAGGTTCGGCCATGTAGTATGGCCGAACCCCACTAATGGTGATTAATGGACTTAGTGGTTAATTTATATGGATGTATGAAGGATTTAAAAAGGACCAAATTAAGATGGTGAGGTTCGGCGATGTGGTATGGCCGAACCCCACTAAGATGGTTTTATTTTAGGCGATGGAAGTTAGCAAAATTAAGCATTGGTTAGACCAATGGCAAAACTGTAAATACAAGATAAATTGTATATGTGAATGGATTGATCAAAAGACTTGAAAAGAGGGGTCCAAAATCAAGTGGTAAGGTTCGGCCATGTTGTATGGCCGAACCCTACCAAAGTATGTTTGAGGTGTGAGGTGAATTAATAATGACTATTGGTGTTTAAGATAAATTAAACAAAAGGATAGTCTAAATGGCATAATGGTAATTATGGATGAAATGATCAAAGATAAAATGATCATATGATTGGATATATGGGCCAAAACCAAAGTGGTAAGGTTCGGCCATGATGTATGGCTGAACCCTACCAATGTTCATTTGGAGGTTTGGTTTAATTGTATGGTTGTAATTAAATGAAAGAGAGACCAAATTGTAAATAGGTGAGGTTCAGCCATGGGGTATGGCCGAACCCCACATAGTGGAGTTTTGGGACTTAGACCAAGTTGGAATTACATGGATGAATGTTTGATTTGCTGCTATGTAAATAAGTTATCGGGACTTGCTTGAGGGGTGTACAAGTCATGAACGAGTGACGGTTCACAAGAGCGGTCAATCTAAGTGATTTAGAGTAGGTTTCCTACCTTTTTGTAACCACATGTGATATTCGCTGTTTTATGTTAATTTTGATAAATTGTTGGACTGTAAAGTTATAATTACAAATGACATGTTTGCATAGACATCTCATGCATGGGATGGGATGATGGTGTTGTAACCGGAGGCCACACTCCGTCGGGGCGTCCGAAAAACCACTGTGGGGTACCTTGATGATGAGAATCCCATCAAGAGGAATCCGAAACCCACACTTCGTCGGGGCGTCCGAAAGACCACTGTGGGGTACCTTGACGATGAGAATTCCGTCAAAATGAGGCTATATAACACCTGTCCCTTTTCACCATAAATCAGAGTCTGTTTTTTTTTTTTTTAATTAAGAAGTGACAAAGGGCGCAGACATCACGACGCGAGTTAAGTCCGAGCTTCTAAAGCTCGGCCCTTAACTGGCCAACCCTACGTGTGCGTGGAACGAAATCCACGAAGAACGGTTCAAACGGAGAAGCAGCTCGAGGAAAACTACCCTAAGTGCGGAAATTAAAACAGAGACTAACCTACCATTTTTAGATAGCAGGGAAGATTTCATCATTTAATTACTAAAATGCCATAACACCATATGTCTACAATAAAATTGAAAACATAGCAATAAGTCAAAAATATTACATTCCGACAAGCTAAACTATACAAATACACATTTCCCCCAAAATAAACTTAAACAAAAATAATGAGTCCGCCTTCCCAAGCTCCTAAGCTTGGCTTCCGTCCCGTCCTTCTGCTCCGGCATTTCCAGCGTCATCAGCTAGGGTAGAAGTAGGGCGTTAGACCACGCGCCCAGTAGGACTCCGAGTAGGGCTAGCACATGGATTAGTAATAACAGCATACAGATAATAACACAATAAAAACTGGTAAATCTTCATATAATGAAACTATAAATTAAATGCCATGCCATGGGTGCCTATGTTATGAATCCCACCCATCATCCCTACCATCATGATGTCATATCCCCCTTGACGGCAAGACCTCGTCAAGGTATCCCCATGCCTGTTCTCGGTCACCCCGACGGAGCATGGACTCCGGTTATAGCCTATCAGGCTATCCCCATGCCTGTTCTTGGTCGCCCCGACGGAGCATGGACTCCGGTTTGTTTATTTTTTTCCGCCCATGCCATGCATGAGATGTAATGCATTATGCTGTGTAATATATATTTGGGTCATAGCCTTTAGATATAACTCATATTCTAGTCATATGCCATATAATACTTAATCATAGCCATAAGAATCCATCTTAAACATATCATAATCTTAAAACCCATCATACAACCAATCAATATAATTACTAAAAATAAACCAATAAACCAATTACATAGCATCTAATCCATGGCTTATAAATAGGTAAGAATCCTACCGAATACCGACTCGCGTTCTTCTCTTTCGTTTCCGTCCGATAGTCCAGCTACCGACACGCGTACCTCTCGCGATATCCAATACCTTATTACATACACATAATCAGTCCACGTTTTAACCATTTCTAAGCCCATAAATCATATCTTAGTGGGTTTCTTCACTTTAGCCAATATTTACCATTTTTGCCACTACTCCTTTACGTAAATAATTACTCATTCATTCATGCCTACTTAAGCCCATAATTAATCATTAACTCATTTCCTTAATGACCCATTTAATCATGACATACCATCATTAAAATTAGCCGTTTAATTAACCTAACCCTTATTCATTTAAATCCATACAAATCCCCATACTTAACCCTTTAGATGGTTAATGGATTATGGGTTCAAAATACCCCATTCATCAAATCTTCCCATGGGGTTTACTTCATGCATTTAAACTACAATGAGTCCTTTACCCACTCATTCCCTTTGGAGGCCATAAACATCATTCTCCCTCCAATTTAACCCACCAAAAGGCTCACAATTGGGCCATGGGTTCGGCCATACACCATGGCCGAACCCATGGTGTCCTTCTCCCATTTTCTTCCTTGGTCAACATATATCACTTAATTCCATCACAAGTCCCTCCATGTGGGGATTTTATCATACATTTTAGATCACCCCTTTGATCAACATTAGGTCTCTTTTTGGTTCATCTATATTACCAACACTCCCATTTATTTTCCATTATTTATAACCATTATCACACCATCATAAAACCCTCATCTTTAGCTACATTGGAGTCCATTACAAATATCAACACTAGGTTCATTTTGGTACAACAAAACCACCAACATTCATCACCATAGGGTTCCACAACATTCCATCCATAAAATCTTTCCATAGTTTTTGTTTTTGAAATCCCATTTACAATGCTTAAGGTCCATTTAAAAAAATTGTTAATCTTCTCCATCATTTTTCTTATAAACACCCTTTAAACTTAACCACATTTAATCAATAAGCCCTTAAAACCCTAAACCATCCTCCATGGTTTCCATTCTTCATAAACCCTAATAAATCATTAAAATGCCCAAATTACTTTCCATATCCTCCATTCCTTAAAACCCTAAAATTTTTACACATAAATTACATAACCCTAATTAGATTCATCAACCCTTTTTACTAATTCATTTAAAACCCCCATTTCCATGCTTGATTAATACCTAATTACACAATGCACTCAATCCATTTATTTTTTCCTTAAGCTAACCCTAATTTATCCATTAGGGTTTCCTCCACTTTCCATCTTTCAAATTGATGGATTTAAAATCCATGGCATAAAATTATTTGGCCACCATTAAATTTAACAAAATGAACCCCAAATCTTAAACCCTAAAAATCCAAAATTTCTTGTTTAAGAAATACTCACAATCCGTCATCTCCTCCGATTTCCGCCACTCCCGTCGGCTTCCTTAGCCTCCTTTCTCCTTCCTCTTGATCTTTGGTAGGCCAAGATGCTTGATCAATGGTGAAACCCTCCTAACTTAGGATTGGCAAAGGTAGGGTTTGCTTGAGAGAGGGAGAGGGAAAGATGGAGATGAGAAAATAGGATTCTATAGTTTGATCTTAAAGGGATGACCCAACTTACAACTTCCTCCTCTCTTTTCTTCCAAGCTTCTCTTCTTCTTCTTCCTTAATTTTTTCTTCTTCTCTACCTTGGGTATGAGGGACGGCTAGGAGAGTGTGAAAGATGAGGAGAGTGAAATGAGAGTAAAGGAGATGAAAAGGAAAGAGATAAGATTAATCTCCTTTGGTGCCTTTAATTCCCCCACCAACCAAATGAGATTTTTTTCTTACTTTATGGTGGTGGTTGGGATAACCACCACCCAACGTTTTTTTCTTTGTGTTAAAAAATGAGATGGCTTTTGGTCTTTTATTTGACCATTTGACCATTTGACCACCTCATTTGATTATTTTAATCATTTAATATTTAGATAATTAGGTTACTTTAATTCTCATTTAATTTAATTCCATTACATTTCCTCTATGAAATCCACCCATGGTTGACCAAGTCAACCATGGTGGCCGACTCCACCAACCCTTGGTCCACAAGCCACCTCACTTGGTGAGGTGGAGGTGGGTCCCACTTGGCCATATCACCTTGGTCTAATTCCATCACCAACTTAGGTGATTTAACTTTAACTAAGTCCATTCTAACCAATTGGATCCTCATTGGGCCCATGGCCCAATTACATTTCTCCATACCCATTTATCTTAGGGCATACATTATCTTAATCCATTGGGTCCCAAGTGGGTATTGGGCCCCATTTGACCATCCTTGGCCCAATTGATCACCATTGACCCTTTAAGTAAACTTAAATCCAATCCATAATCCATTGGGCCCTAGTTGGGCCTTTGCCCACATTTTGATCCATTTACTATTTATTCCATCCAATTTCCAATTTCCACCATAAAAAATCAATAATAACACCTATATATTACTTTACAAATTCCGGGCCATTACGATACAATCCTCTTTTAAAATTTTCGTCCCGAAAATTCGAGCGAAGTAGAGGTCTCAAACATCTCATAGAAAGAGTTCCGGATGAGCGGCTCTCATTTCTGATTCAAGTTCCCAGGTGGCTTCCTCATTGCCATATCGTTCCCATACCACCTTGACCAACTGAATAGCGCGGTTCCGCAGCACTCTTTGTTCGCTCCAGATTACTCTGATCGGCTTCTCCCCATATGTCACGTCGCTTCGTACATCGACGTCTTGCACATTCAACACATGTGAAGGATCGGGGTTGTATTTCCTTAACATGGAATACATCATGTAGAGATGATAGCTGTGGAGGGAGCGCCAACTGATAAGCTACCCCCCCCCCCCCCCCCCAACCCTCTTCAGGATCGGAAATGGCCCCACAAATCTAGGCGACAGTTTCCCCTTCTTTCCGAACCTCATGTTCCCCTTCCGTGGTGAGACTTTCAAAAACACCAAGTCTCCCACCTCAAACTCGAGGAACCTTCTCCTCTTGTCAGCGTAACTTTTCTGACGGCTCTGCGCAGTGAGTAAATGTTGCCGTATCAATTTAATCTGCGCCGTAGTCTCCGCAACCAACTCCGGCCCAATCAAGGCAGGCTCACCGGCCTCTGTCCAACACACTGGAGATCTACACGGCTTACCATATAAGGCCTCAAAGGGAGCCATCTGGAGGCTTGCTTGGTAACTGTTATTGTAGGAAAACTCCACCAGTGGTAGGTGATCCTCCCATCCTCCCTTGAAGTCTAGCATGCATGCTCTCAACATATCCTCCAATGTCTGTATTGTCCTTTCCGACTGTCCATCAGTCTGTGGATGAAATGCTGTGCTAGTTAATATGTCCGTCCCCATAGCCGACTGCATGCCCTGCCATACTCTGCCGATGAATCGGCCATTTCTATCGGACACAATAGTCCGAGGAATACCATGTAGTCTGATGATATCCCGGATGTACCATCGACCCAATGTCTCCGATGAATCTGTCATCTTGATGGGAAGGAAATGCGCAGATTTAGTCAACCGGTCCACTATGACCCATATCGCATCGTTGCCCTTTGATGACCTTGGCAACCCTGATACGAAATCCATAGATATGTGCTCCCATTTCCACTCCGGCACTGGTAAGGGTGCGAGTAAACCCGGTGGTTTCTGATGTTCCGCCTTAACCTGCTGGCAAGTTAGGCAACGAGCAACAAACTCTACCACATCTTTCTTGAGTCTTCGCCACCAATAGTGCCTTTTAAGATCATGATACATCTTGGTGCTGCCCAGATGGATAGAGAGCTTGGTTTGGTGTGCTTCAATCAACAACTCTCTTCGCTGTGCTTAGGAACATATGTCCTGCCTTGGAAGACAAGACCCTGTCCTGGTCGTAATTCCCACTCTGATACCACTTCACCTGTAGACATCTTAATCCATATTTCCTCCATCTCTGGATCTGTCCATTGTTCCCGTTCAATCTCGGAGACCATGTTGGATCGTATAATCAGACTATATATGGTCCCGTTATTATTGAGGTATAGTTTGAACTCTCTGATGGTATTCAACACCTCTCATTCCGTCCTGATCAAGCTAGCTACTGTCGCATGTGACATGCGACTGAGAGCATCCGCCACCCTGTTCGCCTTGTCTGGATGATATCAGAGTGCAAAGTCATAATCTGCCAGATATTCCATCCATCGGCGTTGTCTCATGTTGAGTTCCTTCTGATCAAACAAATATTTCAGACTCTTGTGATCGGAAAACACCTCAAATTTCTCACCATAGAGATAGTGTCTCCAGCTTTTGAGAGCGAAGACCACTACTGCTAGCTCCAGATCATGTATGGGATAGTGGCGTTCATGGATTTTCAACTGTCTTGATCCGTACGCCACCGTACGATTTCCTTGACTGAGTGTGCACCCCAGTCCTTCTCCTGAGGCATCACAGTACACCTCATAATTTCTGCCTCTTTCTGGCAAGATCAAAATAGGAGCGGTTGTAAGCTTCTCCTTTAGCTCCTCAAATCTCCGGTTGCACAGATCCGACCATTCAAATTTGACTCCTTTCTGAGTGAGTCAGGGTAAGTGGCGCTGCAATCTTGGAGAAGTCCATGATGAACTTCCTGTAGTAACGGGCCAATCCCAGAAAACTGCGGATCTCAGTCACATTCATCGGTGCTTTCCACTCCCTCACAGCCGCTACCTTAGCAGGGTCCACGGTTATACCTTCCTCCGATATAACATGTCCCAAAAAGTTAACCTCAGACAGCCAGAACTCACACTTGCTGGCTTTAGCATACAGCTGGTTCTTCCTCAAGGTGTCCAGGACTATTTGCAGGTGCTCAGCATGTTCCTCTTGACTTTTGGAATAGATCAGGATGTCATCAATAAATACGATCACAAACTGATCCAAGTAAAGATGGAATATCCTATTCATCAGGTCCATGAACACAGCCGGTGCATTAGTAAGTCCAAACGGCATGACCACATACTCATATAGGCCATACCGTGTCCTGAAGGCTGTCTTCTTTATGTCCTCCTCTCTAACCCGGATTTGATGGTATCCGGACATCAGATCAATCTTGGAAAAGTGAGAGGAACCCCTAAGTTGATCAAACAGATCGTCGATCCTGGGCAAAGGATACTTGTTCCGGACAGTCAGCTGGTTCAATTTTCTATAATCCACACACATCCGAAGGGTACCGTCTTTCTTTTTCACAAATAATACTGGGGCTCCCCATGCTGATGTACTGTTCCGAATAAAACCCAGTCTGAGCAGTTCGTCAATCTGTTTCTTCAATTCAGTCATATCAGCCGGTGCCATCCTGTAATGTGGCAACGATACTGGAGCAGTGCCGGGATATAACTTGATCTCAAAGTCTAACTCCCTCTTGGGTGGCAAACCAGGGAGCTCTGTTGAGAATACCTCGGCAAAATCTGCTACCACCGCCGGAAGTTCAGCCCCTGGTGCCTTGTCTAATCTAATGTTGTTCAAGACAAGGTGATTCAATTCTTCCTGCAGTCTTCTAGGAATACCTTGTCTGTCAGCGGCCACTATATACCGCTTTCCCTCGGGTGACCAAAATATCACCCTACGAAGATGGCAATCAATATAGGCCCAAAATGCAGCCAACCAATCCATGCCAAATATTACATCATACTCATCCATATCTATTACCAAATAGTTGAACTCGAATCTGAATCCAGCGAGTTCAGTGTTCAGTGCTGTGCATATGAGTCCCAAGGACGTGTCTCCGACGGGGGATACAATGGTAAGTGATGCGGACAGTTTTTGTACTAAAGTGCCCGTAGCAGATACGAATGCAGCAGATATAAATGAATGAGATGCTCCAGAATCAAATAATGCCACAGCATAGGAACTACCAACTACGGCCATACCTTGAATCACCGAGTGATCCGCCGCTGCTAGAGGAGTTATGGCAAAGAGCTGCCCTGATCCTGTAGGGTTTGTCGCCCGCCCCTTCGGGTTATATGCTCTGCCTCCTCGCGACAGAGCTGGTTTAGCTGGAGGGACGGGAAGAACCCCTGAAGTTAGAGGGTTTGCTGAGCTTTGGACATTCCCTCTTGAAGTGGCCCTGTTGGCCACATTGATAGCAAGTGCTCCCACCCTGTGGAACCTGGGTGACTAATGTTGACGGGGAGGGATGATTGGGGCGAAAGCCCCCTGTAGATCCAGTAGAAGGTGAGGGTCTGTTGAAATTCGGGCGGAACCTCTTGTTGGGTTGAAATGCTCCCCGCCCACCCTGCCCTCCGCTGTTGTCAAACCGCACTATCTCATTCAATTCCCGCTCCACTATAGTGGCCCTGCTGACCACCCCTGCCAATGTAGGTTCCTTGAATACTGTCACCCTAGCCTTGATGCTCGGCCGAAGGCCCTACTCAAACTTACGGGCCCTTCGATGTTCAGTATCCACCATGTAAAATGCGTAGACAGATAGACGAAGGAATTCCCTATGGTACTCTGCCACCGTCATATTGCCTTGTACTAATGATATAAAAGCTTGAGTCTGGCTCTCTCTTTCTTCCTCCGGGAAATACTGCTCCAGAAAGGTGGTTGAGAACCCTTCCCATGTCATAGCAATCCTTAGCCCTTCAGGCACGAGTGCTTGCTGCTTTTCTACAACCTCCCACCAATTACCGGCATCCTCGATCAGTTGAGATGTAGCCAGTAAGATTCTGTCAGCGGGACTGGAAATCTGAAGCAGATTCAAGATCTGAGTGATCTTTTTTAACCAATGATCTACTCCTACAACCCCTTCTTTTCCTCTGAAGTAGGAAAGGCGCTGTTGCTGGAAGTCTTTGACCATCTTCCGTTTACTGGAGTCACCGGTGGTCGCATTTCCGCCCAAGTGTTGTTGAAGAGCAGAAGCGACTGCCGCCTGAACTATGTCTTTTAGCTCGGGAGGTACACCTTGTATGTTTATATTATTCTGTCCCTCTGCTTCATGAGGTGGCGGTACCTTCTCTTGATGAGGTGGTGGTACTCCCTCTTCCTGACGAGGTGGTGGCACCTCTTCCTCTACCCGGGGGTTCCTGCGAGTCCTTCTTCTTGGAGGCATTTCCTAAACCATTGAAAATATTTACTGATTAGTTCCTTCATAGAGTTGTTGTATTCATATATTTTGTGAAGAAATTTCCCTAAGTATCAAATGTTTTTCTTTCCATTTGGGGGGAAGTTGCCAAATATGCACACTTGGTTTTTCCATTGTTCCGAGGGGGGGGGGGGGGGGGGAATCTCTAAATTCCTATTGTTTGTTGTTCAATTTTGGGGGAAAAATCCTAAGTATCAAATTACCATGTTCTCCTTTCCGGGGAAATTCAACCCTATCTTGCTATGTTTTGATAAATTTCTCCTAGAATGAATATTTCTTCCCTTGCTATCATTCCTCTTTGTCAAACGTTGTTCTCAGATTGAATACTTCAGTTTGAGTCAATCGAAGTAAATTAACCCGGCCCCCGTGCAGCGGACTCCGAAGAGTCGGTCGGTTGGGATTCTTAGCTGCCAGTGAGATGCAACCGTCTTAATCTTACTTCGAGAGATTCATTCTTCCAAGTTTGCTCTGATACCAACTGTAACACCCGCCCCTTTTCACCGTAAATCAGAGTCTGTTTTTTTTTTATTAAGAAGTGACAAAGGGGGAGGACGTCACGACGTGAGTTAAGTCTGAGTTTCTAAAACCCGGCCCTTAACTGGCCAACCCTACGTGTGCGTGGAACGAAGCCCACGAAGAACGGTTCACACGCAGAAACAAGCTCGAGGAAAACTACCCTAAGTGCGGAAATTAAAATAGAGACTAACCTACCATTTTTAGATAGCAGGGAACATTTCATCATTTAATTACTAAAATGCCATAACACCATATGTCTACAATAAAATCCAAAACATAGCAATAAGTTTAAAATATTACATTTCGACAAGCTAAACTATACAAATACACATTTCGCCCAAAATAAACTTAAACAAAAATAATGAGTCCGCCTTCCCAAGCTCCTAAGCTTGGCTTCCGTCCCGTCCTTCTACTCCGGCATTTCCTGTCTCATCAGCTAGGATAGAAGTAGGGCGCTAGACCACGCGCCCAGTAGGACTCCGAGTAGGGCTAGCACATGGATTAGTAATAACAGCATACAAATAATAACACAATAAAAACTGGTAAATCTTCATATAATGAAACTATAAATTGAATGCCATGCCATGGGTGCCTATGTTATGAATCCCACCCATCATCCCTACCATCATGATGTCATATCCCCCTTGACGGTAAGACCTCGTCAACGTATCCCCATGCCTGTTTTCAGTCACCCCGACGGAGCATGGACTCCGGTTATAGCCTATCAGGCTATCCCCATGCCTGTTTTCGGTCGCCCCGACGGAGCATGGACTCCGGTTTGTTTATTTTTTTCCGCCCATGCCATGCATGAGATGTAATGCATTATGCTGTGTAATATATATTTGGGTCATAGCCTTTAGATATAACTCATATTCTAGCCATATGCCATATAATACTTAATCATAGCCATAAGAATCCATCTTAAACATATCATAATCTTAAAACCCATCATACAACCAATCAATATAATTACTAAAAATAAACCAATAAACCAATTACATAACATCTAATCCATGGCTTATAAATAGGTAAGAATCCTACCGAATACCGACTCGCGTTCTTCTCTTTCATTTCCGTCCAATAGTCCAGCTACCGACACGCGTACCTCTCGCGATATCCAATACCTTATTACATACACATAATCAGTCCACGTTTTAACCATTTCTAAGCCCATAAATCATATCTTAGTGGGTTTCTTCACTTTAGCCAATATTTACCATTTTTGCCACTACTCCTTTACGTAAATAATTACTCATTCATTCATGCCTACTTAAGCCCATAATTAATCATTAACTCATTTCCTTAATGACCCATTTAATCATGACATACCATCATTAAAATTAGCCGTTTAATTAACCTAACCCTTATTCATTTAAATCCATACAAATCCCCATACTTAACCCTTTAGATGGTTAATGGATTATGGGTTCAAAATACCCCATTCATCAAATCTTCCCATGGGGTTTACTTCATGCATTTAAACTACAATGAGTCCTTTACCCACTCATTCCCTTTGGAGGCCATAAACATCATTCTCCCTCCAATTTAACCCACCAAAAGGCTCACAATTGGGCCATGGGTTCGGCCATACACCATGGCCGAACCCATGGTGTCCTTCTCCCATTTTCTGCCTTGGTCAACATATATCACTTAATTCCATCACAAGTCCCTCCATGTGGGGATTTTATCATACATTTTAGATCACCCCTTTGATCAACATTAGGTCTCTTTTTGGTGCATCTATATTACCAACACTCCCATTTATTTTCCATTATTTATAACCATTATCACACCATCATAAAACCCTCATCTTTAACTACATTGGAGTCCATTACAAATATCAACACTAGGTTCATTTTGGTACAACAAAACCACCAACATTCATCACCATAGGGTTCCACAACATTCCATCCATAAAATCTTTCCATAGTTTTTGTTTTTGAAATCCCATTTACAATGCTTAAGGTCCATTTAAAAAAATTGTTAATCTTCTCCATCATTTTTCTTATAAACACCCTTTAAACTTAACCACATTTAATCAATAAGCCCTTAAAACCCTAAACCATCCTCCATGGTTTCCATTCTTCATAAACCCTAAATAAATCATTAAAGCCCAAATTACTTTCCATATCCTCCATTCCTTAAAACCCTAAAATTTTTACACATAAATTACATAACCCTGATTAGCTTCATCAACCCTTTTTACCATGGGGTTCGGCCATACCACATGGCTGAACCCTATGGTCCATTAATCCATTTAAAACCCCCATTTCCATGCTTGATTAATACCTAATTACACAATGCACTCAATCCATTTATTTTTCCTTAAGCTAACCCTAATTTATCCATTAGGGTTTCCTCCACTTTCCATCTTTCAAATTGATGGATTTAAAATCCATGGCCTAAAATTATTTGGCCACCATTAAATTTAACAAAATGAACCCCAAATCTTAAACCCTAAAAATCCAAAATTTCTTGTTTAAGAAATACTCACAATCCGTCATCTCCTCTGATTTCCGTCACTCCCGTCGGCTTCCTTAGCCTCCTTTCTCCTTCCTTTTGATCTTTGGTAGGCCAAGATGCTTGATCAATGGTGAAACCCTCCTAACTTAGGATTGGCAAAGGTAGGGTTTGCTTGAGAGAGGGAGAGGGAAAGATGGAGATGAGAAAATAGGATTCTATAGTTTGATCTTAAAGGGGTGGCCCAACTTACAACTACCTCCTTTCGTTTCTTCCAAGCTTCTCTTCTTCTTCTTCCTTAATTTTTTCTTCTTCTCTACCTTGGGTATGAGGGACGGCTAGGAGAGTGTGAAAGACGAGGAGAGTGAAATGAGAGTAAAGGAGATGAAAAGGAAAGAGATATTGGTGCCTTTAATTCCCCCACCAACCAAATGAGATTTTTTTCTTACTTTATGGTGGTGGTTGGGATAACCACCACCCAACGTTTTTTTCTTTGTGTTAAAAAATGAGATGGCTTTTGATCTTTTATTTGACCATTTGACCATTTGACCACTTCATTTGATTATTTTAATCATTTAATATTTAGATAATTAGGTTACTTTAATTCTCATTTAATTTAATTCCATTACATTTCCTCTATGAAATCCACCCATGGCTGACCAAGTCAACCATGGTGGCCGGCCCCACCAACCCTTGGTCCACAACCCACCTCACTTGGTGAGGTGGAGGTGGGTCCCACTTGGCCATATCACCTTGGTCTAATTCCATCACCAACTTAGGTGATTTAACTTTAACTAAGTCCATTCTAACCAATTGGATCCTCATTGGGCCCATGATCCAATTACATTTATCCATACCCATTTATCTTAGGGCTTACATTATCTTAATCCATTGGGTCCCAAGTGGGTATTGGGCCCTATTTGACCATCCTTGGCCCAATTGACCACCATTGACCATTTAAGTAAACTTAAATTCAATCCATAATCCATTGGGCCCTAGTTGGGCCTTTGTCCACATTTTGGTCCATTTACTATTTATTCCATCCAATTTCCAATTTCCACCATAAAAAATCAATATTAACACATATATATTACTTTACAAATTCCGGGCCATTACAGGCTATGTATAATGGTGATGGGTGGGACTCATTACATGTGCATTTCATACATGGCATTGTTTTATGTGATTTTGATGAATATGTATTATTCTATTATTTGCATGTTTTGTTACTAACCTTATGGTAGCCCTAATTGGAAACACTACTGGCCGCGTTGATCTAACGCCCTATCTCTATCCTTAGTGGATGACACAGGAAAGGAGAAGAACGAGGATCGAGAAGAGAACCAAGCATAGGAGCTTGGGTATATTAAATGGACTTGAATGGACTGTTTTATGGACTCTTTCTTTAAGTTATATGGACAATGTAATTTGATAATTAGATGAGTTGGCTTGTAATAATTTAGTTAACTATGGTTTGGTAGGATTTGGATGGTTTAGAATGAATGTTTACATTAAGGTTATTTTGGTAATTTTGGACGATTATGTACTTTGCTATCTAAAGATATAAAATGGAGTAGTCTTAGGATCTATTATAACCTGAGTTAGATTAAGACTAAATATTTTCCGCAAGACGTATTTGTACCATGTGTGGATTAGTTGTTATGGACTTAGTTCATATGCACATGGACTTGGCCAGTTAAGGGTCGGACGTTAGAAGTCCGAACTTAACTCGCGTCGTGACGACCCGCCCCGATCACTTGTTTATTATTATTAAAAATAAATAAACTCTGATTATGAAGCGTGAAAAGAGCTGGCTGTTACAGAGTGTGACCCCTCCGGTTACAAATCCTCCACCCCATGCCATGCATGAGATGCCAATGAAACACATGCTATTTTATAACATAAACATAGCATTAAAAATCATATTTAAAACACATGCTCTTTCCTCATATAGACATCGCATTTAAAATTCAATATAAAGCATATCCTTTGAAACATAAATTCATCAAAAATAAGATACACACAAAGTACATAAACCATGGTTTCAAAGAGGTGGAATCCTACCAAAGACCGCTATTTTGTGCTTGCGTCTTTCGTCCGATAACCGCTCACGATCGTAAACACCTTGTGAGATCTCGTTACCTTATAATATATGACCAATCAAAACCAAGTCCCACTTGATTTAGAATATTTAAAGTCCATAAACCAATCCCCATATTTACAAGATTGCCATTCATGGCCAACCTTCCATCTTAGCATGTATTCACAACTTTGCCCTTGGTTTAATCATTTTAAACCTTCCACTCCTTAACACATAAACACAATAGACCCATAACTGATTCATGGGGATCGGCCAAGCACCATGGCCGAACCCTATGATGTCTAAGTCCAAACCGATCCATAATCATAGATTCATGATTCATAAATAAGACTCTAATCCTTCCCTTCATTTAATCATATTAGGTCCATATAAATTCCATAACAGAGCGACCTCATGGGGTTCGGCCGTACATTATGGCCGAACCCATGATCTTTGACTTTAGGTTATAATTACAACTTTGCCATTGGTCTCATCCATAGTTAACATTTCATTCAATTTCAAACACCTAAATCCATATTTTGATCCACAAACCATAAAATTGGTTCATGGGGTTCGGCCATGATGCCTAAGTTTCCATTAGTTTCATCAACCTCCATTATTAGCAATTCCATAATTAACAAGTCCACAATTAGAAGGTCCATATTTAGAAAGTTTCCAAGTTTATCATTCTTCCTTCCATAATTAGATAATTTCCAATTTTAGCATGCAACTTCCATAATTAACAATCATCTTACATAAATAAACTCTAGTGGGGTTCGGCCATACAACATGGCCAAACCTCACCCAATTGAGACAATCCATTCACTTTCTAATTTAATATAACTTCCATAAATGAAAGCTTCCTAATTTAGCAACCCCCTTCTATAAATAAAAACCTTCTCATTTTAAACTCCTTCTATTTTTAGAAGGTTTCCAAATTTATCTCCACCTTATATATTTAGAAGGTTTCCATATTTAAAACATAAATCCTTCCATACTTAGAATGTTTCCAAGATAATCATCCAACCTTCCAAATTAGTAACCATCTCCATGGGGTTCGGCCATACACCGTGGCCAAACCCTATGGTTCATAATCTTCATCTAACAATTATTAATAAAACATTCATCCCTTCAAAACATTGGGATTGCCTCCATGGTTTCCAAGATTTAAATTAATGTTAACTTCCATGGGGTTTGGCCATACACCATGGCCGAACCCTATGGTTCAAAACTTTCTTTTAAAAATTATCAATCCTTGATCCTTCATGATCTACTCATCTTATGAATTTCCTTTCCACGGGGTTCGGCCTTACCCATAGCCGAACCCTATGGTTCATCTTATTCCATGGTTTTCCAACCAAAGAATCCATGACTTAAACCATAATTTTCCATGGTTTTCTTTCCTTAAAATATAATCTATAACATTCCATTAAAAAATCACCAAAAACATCCACTAAAACAACATGAACTTATTAACCAACACCCATGGTTTTTTTCTCATCAACAATCCATACATTAACCATATTTTCTTTCATGGGGTTTGGCCATCCCTTGTGGCCGAACCCTATGGTTCATGCTTCCATTAAAACACCATGATCATCTCCCAATTCCTTTCCATGGGGTTCGGCCATACACCTTGGCCGAACCCTATGGTTCTTTTATTTCCAAAAATATAAAATCAAACTACTAACCGTTTACGCGACTCCTTCGGTTTTTTCCCAGTTGTTCTTTGCTCTTCCAATCCTTTTTTTTCTTAATCTTTTCCTCTTGCTGGCTGCCTTCTTATTCTCTTTGTTCTTCCACAAAACCGAACTGATCTTGAAGTTGGATGTATTGCCGTGAATTAGAATTGCAAGAGAGAAAAAATATTCGGCTATGGTATGTAAACCATGTGCCCCTTGTTACCTCTCCTTTTTAATAATTCTCCAATCGGCCAATCTTAAAAAGTGCCTAAGATAGCCAATCCCCTTTAGGCCGTGCGCCCCTTGTCTATTTAATTGGGACTTGCCGACCTTGGCTTCCCATATTTAGAATGTGCTATGCACATATCACTAATCATAGCTTAAGCAATCTTTTAATTTAAACACTTCTTTATTTAATTTAACACAATATGCATACCCTTTTTAAAAGATCCCATGTGTAACGCCTTGCCCTTTTTCACTCGCTTTTTCACATAAATTCAGAGTATATATATATATATATATATTTTTTTTTTTTATTTTTTATTTTTTATAATAGAGTAGAGTGATAGAGAGCGGGACATCACGACGCGAGCTAAGTCCGAACTTCCAAAGTCCGACCCTTAACTGGCCAACCCTATGTGTGTATGGACTCAGTCCAATAAAACGGTTCACACATAGCAATATCAATTTGCGGAATAAAATCATAACCTGCGGAATCATAATAGAACCAAGTTCTATTCCATTCAGATAGCAAAGTACGTCAAGTCCTTGTCCATAATTAAAACATCATAATTATTATCCAATAAACCATCCAACCATCTAAGTTATTACATTCCCGGAAACTAGTTACTCAAATACATGTCCATAAGTAACTTTATTCAAAACATATAAAATTAGTCTTCCAAGCTCCTATGCCTGGCCCGTCTTACGTTAATTGTTCCCCTGATTACCTGTATCATCACCTAGGGTAGAAGTAGGGCGTTAGAATAACGCGCCTAGTATGTATTCCAATTACGGCTAACACATGGTTAGTACAAAACATATATTATAACATAATATATAAAACGAAGTAAAATCCATGCCATGCAATGATGACAAATATGTAATGAGTCCCACCCATCACATGTACATAAATGTACCCACCCCCATAGGTCTTCCGGACTCCCCGGCGGAGTGTGGACCCTCTAGAATCTTGTTGATGGAAATCACATCAAGGCACCGCACATAGGTTTTTCGGACGCCCAGACGGAGTGTGACCCCTCTGGTCATAAATCCTCCACCCCATGCCATGCATGAGATGTCAATGAAACACATGCTATTTTATAACATAAACATAGCATTAAAAATCCCTTTTTAAACATATTCAACCACATGCTATTTTAAACAAATAAACATAGTATTAAAAATCCCTTTTGAAACATATTCAAAACACATGCTATTTTAAACAAATAAACATAGCATTCCAATTCATATAAAACTTATCATTTGAAAACATAAATTTCACCAAACATAAGATAAAACAAGTGTACATAAATCCATGGTTTCAAAGAGGTGGAACCCTACCAAAGACCGTTCACAAGTCCTTGCGTTCCTATCCAAGATTCGATCACCGATCGCGCACCGCTTGCGAGGTCCCGTTACCTTATAATATAATAATAAATCAACACCAAGTCCCACTTGATTACAAGGTTCTAAGTCCATACACCAAACTCCATGGGGTTCGACCATACACCATGGCCGAACCCATGGCTTACCATTTTCACAACTATTTACGAAAATGCCATTGTTCATAACCATAGACTTCTTTCTTGCCTAGATTTTAAATAATCCATTCATACTTCCAAAGTACATAGTCCCATAAATAATTCATGGGGTTCGGCCATACACCATTGCCGAACCCAATGTCCAATATTCTCACATATTTACAAAAAATGCCATCCATGGCTTACATAACCAATAATCCGATCATTGCAACATTAAAATCATAATTGATTAAACATAGACCATAATTTGATTCATGGGGTTCGGCCATACACATGGCTGAACCCATGATGCCTAAGTTTCCATAAATAATATCCACCCTTCCATATTTGGAAGGTTTCCATAATCATCTTCCATGGTCTATAAATAGGTACATTCTTATTCCAATGTCCACTTCCAAGAATAGAAACTTTCCCCCTTTAAACTCTTCTATCTATATTTAGAAGGTTTACAACTTTAGAAACTTACTTAATAAGCAACCTCCTTCCATAAATGGAAGGTTTCCAAATTCAGTAAACCTTTCCATAATTAGATTGTTTCCATATATAAGCTACTCCTTTCCATAATTGGAGTGCTTTCCAATAGCAACTCCTTCCATATTTAGACTCCCCTTTCCATAATTGGAGTGCTTTCCAATTTAGCAACTCCTTCCATATTTAGACTTTCCTTTCCATAATTGGATAGTTTCTTAGATTAGAAACCTCCTTTCAAAATTTGGATAGTTTCTTAGATTAGAAACCACCTTTCCAAAATTGGATAGTTTCTTAGATTAGAAACCTACTTTCCAAAATTGGATAATTTCTTAGATTAGAAACCTCCTTTCCAAAATTGGAGTGCTTTCCAATTTAGCAACCCCTTTCTTTAATTAGAAGCTTTCTAATTTAGCCATCCAAATCCATCTACCATTCCAAATCTACTCCATGGGGTTCGGCCATACACCTTGGCCGAACCCTACGGTTCATGTTCTTGGCCATTAGTTTAGATCCATTTAAACATTCAATAATAACATTACCCGATTACCATCTATAAAATCAATTAAAAACATATATATAATTGATGGGGTTCGGCCATACACCATGGCCGAACCTCACCTC
This sequence comes from Chimonanthus praecox, assembly GCA_022113865.1. Taxonomy (NCBI): domain Eukaryota; kingdom Viridiplantae; phylum Streptophyta; class Magnoliopsida; order Laurales; family Calycanthaceae; genus Chimonanthus; species Chimonanthus praecox. The sequence continues at coordinate 39,754,273 of CM039086.1, read as the reverse complement.
TTTCTTTTCCATTCTTTTTGATCCAATCAACTTAGCCATAATGCAATCATGGTTCTTCCATTTAATCCCTTCAAATCACATAACATTTACACCAAACACTTAATTAACAATCTCCATGGTTTTCTTTCTTAAAACCAACAAATAACTCAAATCTTTCCATGGGGTTCGGCCATGCACTAAGGCTAAACCCTATGGTTCTTTCTCTCCATTTAAATCATTAAAACTCATCTCCTATCTTCCTCCATGGGCTTCGGCCAAACATCATGGCCGAACCCTGTGGTTCTTTTTGTTTCAAAAATAAAACTATTGCATTAAGATACTAACCTCTTTTCAATTCCTTGCTCTTCTAATTTTCTCCCTTCTTCTTTATTTTTCTCTAACCAAGAACACCTTCTTGTTGCTGTCTTTTCTTCTCTTGCTCTTTGCCGTGTGAGAGGATGAGAGATTGAGAGAGAGGAAAGTAGAATTCGGCTATGGTGTGTAAACCATGCCCCCTTGTCCTTCTCTCATTTATATAACCTTCCCTTGGTCTTAGTTTAGAAATCCCTTAAGATAATCTCACCGCCTCCTTTGGCCGTGCGCCCATCCTTGCCTTGGATGGCAATACCGTGTGGCCTCCTTCCTTATTTAGTTAAGAACCTTTCCTTAATCCTATAATAGAATGTACCACGCGCCCATATTTATTTTTGGCCATTGCCGACCTTGGTTTCCCATTTTAGTAGTGTCCCACTCGGCTATAAGATCTCTATTTAGAATAGGTTATGTGCATATCATTGATCATAATCTAAGAAATCTTTTAATTTAATTTAAGACAATATGCATTCCCTTTTTAAAAACATCACATGCGCATAATTTTAGATATGATAATCCCTCCACATGGCCAAGGCAATCTTTTAATTAAATGCATCACTAAATTAATTCAAACCCATTTAATTTTCATTGGAACCAATCCCCCAATTCGTTGGGTCCTAATTGGGTCATGGCCCAATTCTTTATCCACATAAGATCCAATCTTAAGTTCATAACTAAAAATGGATAATTTTCATATAAAATAACAAATTGAAAATCCGGGGTATTACACCATGCGCCTATCATAGATATGAATCTCTCTATACACGGCCATGCAATATTATTTCCTTCCTTATTTATATAATATTGCAATACCAAATTAAATTCAACTCCATTTAATTTTTATTGAAAACAATTCCAAAACCTTTGGGTCCTATTTGGGCCAATGACCCAACTCTTTACCCAATTTAAGATCCATAACCAATATTCACAAATTAAATGGATTATTTTATACAAAATAATTAACTGTAAATCTGAGGTGTTACAAAGTAAATCTTAAACCACAACAAAACATGATTAATGGTCTATCTCCTAGGTACAAAGATTGTGGCATTTGGTGTTGCATACACACCCCTACGATCGTACCTTTGCCTTTGATGACCAAACCTTGGATTCATCAACTCTTTCAAGACATGATTCACCTGTCTTAATAAAAAGTCTTCCATTATATCCACCTTCCTTGGATTTTTTTTAGGATTAGGAGTTGGTGGATATCTTTTAAGTTTAGGCTTTCCTTGATTGTGCCTTAGTGCTTTCTTTTTCAGGTATCTCTTCAGATGATAACAATTTCTTTTGAAATGCCCATCCTTCTGGCATAAATTGCATTTACCTTCTGAAGGGCAAGATATACATGTTTTTCTGAACACTTCATGGTTCATAGGTATTTTGGTGGATGAGGCACCAAGACCAGACCTATTATCATGCTGTCTACCCACATCAAGGAGTCTTTTAAGTCTTTCATCTCCTTGGGTAAACCTATCTTGGATTTTTTCTTTGTGATTTTTTAATTCCCTTACTTCCAAAGATAGTCTTTTAATATCCTCTTCAAGAATTTTATTTTGATGCCACAAATCCTCGACATCCATACAGTGAATGGTCTTCTTGAAGAGTTTTATTACTCTCTTTTAGATTTGTGTTTTCATTATTAGAGAGTTCCAGTTTGGAGATTAGGAGAGATTTTTTTGTTTTTAAAACTTCCACTTGACTTGAGAGTTTCAGGTTTTCATCTTTAATTTTGTTGAGTTTTTTTAGCCATCCTCCCACTCTCAAGGAACAGGGCACTGTAGGAAGATTGAAGATTTCTACCATCTTCACTCTCATCTTCCTTTGTTTCAATTGTGGGAATTTCTTGATCACATATGATCGAGGCTATGAGACATTTTGATACATCAACTTTTCGTTGAGTCTCATCATCTGAGTCACTTTCTGATTTAGAAGTTTCAACATGGGTCATACTCACATTCGTAGCCTTTTTTATTTTCTCCGAAAGACACTCATTCTGTGATACCCCGCCCAGATGGACAAAGTGCCAGCCAACACATCGACTATGGTCGATGTGTTGGGTGGCTCAGAGTGGGTGTTGGAGTCCCATAAAGGAAGTGAGGGTGGAAATTGAGAGATTTATAAGTGGTTGACGTCCTTCAACAAGTAAGACGCATTTTGGGCCTATCCCTGGTGAGCCAAGCCCAATCCAAACCAGTGCAGGCTCGCGCGTGTGTGTGCACGTGCGAGGCCCAAAGTGAACAATTTCTTACTGAGTTGAGCCCTAAGCCCTGTGTTCGGGTCGGGTCGTTACACATTCATGTAGTGTCCTCTTCCACCACAATTGAAGCAAGTCTGCTCCTTGACATCCTCTCTCTCTCTATCTTCCTTTCCCTTTGTTGTCTTCTTGTATTCTTGGGTATCTTTTACTTGTTTCACCCTTACCCATTCTCCTCAAGTTATTTCTTTTTACAAAGTTTTTGTAAAACCTTTTGGCAAACATTGCCATTTCATCACTTGAGAGTTCACCTTCTGAAAGCTATTTTTTTTCTTTAGTCTTTGTTTGTTTTAGGGAAGATTTCAAGGCAATCGACTTATCCTTTGGTTGTTCAAAGTGTAGTTCATAGGTTTGCAATGAACCAACCAAATCATCAATTTTCATTACGGACACATCTCGGTTATTTTCCATAGTCACAACCTTGGGCTAGAATCTTTCTACAAGATTCCGGAAAATTTTGGTACATACCTTGTCCTCAGATATTCCTTCCCCTAAAGCCTACATTTGATTTACAATGTCACTAACTTGGAATTAAAGTCCATGAAGATTTCATCTCCCCTCATCTTAATGGTGTCAAACCGATTTTGGAGGATCTGAAGTTTGGACCTCTTAATTATTGATGTGCCCTCATGGGTTCTCTCAAGAACTTCCCATGCTTTCTTTACAGTTTTACAGGTCATGATCCACTTTTATTCACTGTCAGAAACTGCACAATTAAGGGTATTCATGGCTTTCCCATCTGTTGTATGAGCAACTTTCTCAGCAGGGGTCCAAGAGGCAAAGGGTATGGGAGTTATGGTTGTGATAGATGCTGCAGTTTTCTCTTCTATGGGTTCTTCCCATCTAGTCTTTACAATATCCCAAACCGATGAATCAATGGAGATAAAGAAGCTTCTCATTTTGGCCTTCCAAGAGGCATAGTTTGATCCATCGAAGTAGGGAGCTTTGGATATTGCAATACTGTCTCCCATGCTGTTCTAGCTTGGATCTACTTAGATGATTAAATCTTATAACAAGCACCTCGCTTGATACCAAATGAAAGTACCCCTTTACACGGGTTTTAGAACAACCTGATTGACCCTAGAGAGAGAAGAGGGGTTGAATAGGTCAATCCAAATTCGTTGGTCATTTTTGAATTTACTTGAATGATTAATTTAAATGTACCGGAAACAACAATCAAGAGCGTGTGTGTTAGTAAATTTGATTAAACAATCAACACAAGAAATTGGGTCTAACACCACAAACATAAGGACACAAGGACACTGAAACCGTCTTAATCTTACTTCGATGATTCAACTTCCCGTTTCGCTCTGATACCAACTGTAACGCCCCGCCCATTTCACCCTTCTGAAAATCAGAGTCTGAAAATTTCTTTTGAAAGAAACACAGAGTGAACGAGAATGGGAGCGCCACGACGCGAGTTAAGTTCAGACTACTCAAGTCTGAACCTTAACTGGCCACCCATGTGTACATGGACTAGACCATGATAATAAATCACACATGGAACTAACAACAACATGCGGAATAAACTAGACTAACTGCGGAAGTAATATGAATAGATAGCAAGTAACAATCTCAATTGATAATTAAGATAAACAACCATCCATAGTTAATAGCCTAATCAAACCATAACAAAGTATTAACTTATTACATGTCCATCAAAATATAATTCAAATGACAGTAATAAAAGAAATCATGTTCATCATTCAAGCACTTAGACTTGGCTCCCCTCCCGGTCATCGACCTTCTCTTTCCCTTTCCTTGATCCTGCATTATCCTCTAAGGATAAAATTAGGGCGTTAGATCAACGCGCCCAGTAGGTTCCCGATTAGGGCTACCACATGGTTAGCATATAAAACATGCATATATATCATAGTACATGATTAGCAAAAACATATAAAACCATGCTATGTATGTATGCAAAAGTAATGAGCCCCACCCCATCACACATACATAGCCATCACTTGACGGGACTCTCACCGTCAAGGTAAATCACAATACACTTCCATCTAGGTCTCACATGATAAGGTAATCCACAGTAATCCCTGTTACCTGTGGAACGACGCTTCATCATTGAGTTGTTTCATATCACATATTAGTCTTCCTGGCGGGACTCTCATCGTTTAAGGAGACCAATGTGACTCTGATCATCATGTTACTCCTCCTGGCGGGACTCTCATCGCCTAAGGAGGACAGTAACTCATATTTGCAACACTGTATAACCTCAGTCATCATCCCATGTCCATGCATGAGATGTCAATGTACATGTATGTCATTTGTAAATACATATCTCAATATTCAAAACCATATTTGAAACATAATATCAAATACCACTTATCTCATAAAAACATGATAAAACCAAATCATAATTGTGGTTACAAGTAGGTAGGAAACCTACTGAAGATTCACTTCAGTATTTGATCTTTCTTTAGCGTCACCCGGTCACGACTCGCACGTCGTTCAACTTCCGGTACCTTGTCCATATAACAATCAGTAAATCATACTATCATTTACTTATTCATTCACATCTAAGACCCAACCACATCATGTGGGGTTCGGCCATGGACCAACTTAGGATTTAACCTTTTAAAACTACCGATCCATTCCATGTAATGGATCCACACCAAAACCTATTGTCATGATCCATGATCTTTACATTTGAAACCTTTTAATTCAATACAAACCTTCCACACAAAATACTCCATATGAAGTGGTCCATTTTACCCATACCATGATCCATGGGGTTCGGCCCTATACATGGCCGAACCCTATGGTTCACTTGGTCCAATAATCACCATGATTACTCATGGTTTTAACATGCTAATTCAACCATGAATAATACATGGTTCAGCCGCATATTAATCAACCAAAAACAGTAACCAAGTATTCCATTAATTGCCATAAGAACACCATAACTTTATATGGTTTTTATCTCACAAAACCATCAAATACTTTCATGGAAATGTCATACCATTTCATGGAGTTCGGCCAACCCAATTGGCTGAACCTCATGGCCTATGGTTTAGATCCTTTTTTTTGTCAAATAAATATCTTTATTTAAAACACATAAGCTCTCCACAATTGATATGATTTCCATCTTCTTGAAAGCCATACCAAACAATCAAATACTTACATGGGGTTCGGCCATCCAAGGTGGCCGAACCCTATGTCCATGTTTTGGTCCTCTTAAACATGTTTTAGGTCTCATTTAGATATACGGTAAACAGTATAACATTACCATGTTTTTACCCTTCAAAACCATCCAAATAAGTCCATCACTTTTTATGGTTTCCATTTTGTAAAACTCAATCCAAATAACCATAATACTTCATGGGATTCGGCCATTCAAGATGGCCGATCCCAATGGTCCATTTCATCAATTTAAATCTATGATTTAGACCTATGATACCTTCAGTCGTTATGTCATTCAAATCCATGTTTTTAACCCTCTTTAAAACATGCATTTGAGTCTTAAAGAAACATTAAAAACAGTCCATAAAATTCATAGTTTCTATGTTTCAAAAACATCGAAAACAACCAATCATTTACATGGGGTTCGGCCCTCCATGGTGGCCGAACCCTATGATCATTTTTACCATTTCAAAACTTCTATTACTCAAGGTTAAAACCTTGGTGCATTCGGCCATAACCATGGCCCAATACATACCCTTTTTCTTATAACTTGTTTGACTTGAACACTTAAGAAATCTTACCAATTTTCCTTTGCCTAAGGTCCTTGGCTTCTCCCCTCTATTTCTTCCTTTCTTCCTTAATCCTTTGCTGGTCTATGCTTGATTAACTGGTGCCAAAACCTCTGCTGTTCAGCCAAGAAAAACGAACTTGAAGAGAGAGAGAGAGAGATGAGGATTCCTTAAGGTTTTCTTGTGTGAAAAACGGCCAAGAATGGTAACCTTTGCCTTTTGTAATTTCAATCCCATCTTCCATTCATTTCCCTCATTTAATCTTGCCAAAACCGATGGGGTATTTGGGTGTCATTCAAGACACCTTCACCCAAACGCAACTTTCATTTCAGCCCATGCATCTCATGAGATGATGCATGCCGCCCAAGCTTGGTGTCCCTTGGCTTTGCCAAGGTACTTCTTCACTCTCAACGACTGGGATTGATTCTCCAAGAGTTATGTGTGATTAACAATACCTTTCCACTTCCTCTTGACTCACTTAACTCATGATATTTTTATTCTAACCCAACTCATCCAACTCATCACATTTAATGCACCAAGTTTGAGTCAACTCTTTTCTTAAATCAAACTCACTCCAAATCAATCCAACTCAAGCTGAACTAACTCATACTTGAGTTCAATTGAGGGCCCACACGGTCATCCGTGGTCAACTTGGTCAACCCGACCCATTGGGTCCCCAATCAGCCCCTTGACCCGTTTTGACAACATGACCCATTCATGGGCTAATTTTTGCCATTTTTAATTGGTTTTCACTTGTGTTTCAAGCCTACCCATTTTTGCTCTACCTGATTTCCAATCAGTTCAGCTTGACCCCATTTAATTTGAGCTTACACAATGGTCAAATCATCCATTATGATCCATTGGGTCCAATTGGGCCCTTTGACCCGTTTAGCCATTTTCGACCCAATTGATGTTCATTGCCCATCCAATCAAACTTGACATTTATAATGTGCTCATATGATCTTAATTTGAGCAATGGGCCCCACCATTTCCTTATTTGACATCTCAAAATAATTAATTTAACAAACCAGGGGCATTTTCGTAATTATCCACTTCATTGAGAAATTGGGGTGTTACACAGCAAGTTCTGTATTTACGGCAGTGCATATGAGTCCCAAAGACGTGTCTCCGACAGGGGATACTACTGTGAGTGTGGTGGACAACTTTTGAACTAGTGTACCAGTAGCAGTTATAAAGGATGCAGATATAAAAGAGTGCGAAGCTCCAGAATCAAACAATGCATAAGCATAAGAACTATTGACAACGGCCATACCTTGAGTCACAGAATGATCCACATCCTCAGGAGGTGCCAGAGCAAATAGTCGTCTAGATCCGGTAGGATTAGGAGCCCGACCCGCCTGATTATAAGTCCTGCCTCCTCGGGAGTTAGCTGGCCTAGCTGGTGGACGGGAATATCCTCTGGAATATGAGAGCTTATTGAGCTTTGGACAGTCTCTCTTGAAGTGACCTGGCTGATAACAGTGGAAACAGTTGTTCACCCCTCTGAATGATTGGGTGACTGATGCAGATGGGGAGGGCTGGTTGGGACGAAAGCCCCCCGTGGACCCCGTAGATGGTGTGGGTCAGCTGAAGTTCGGTCGGAACCTCTTGTTGGGCTGGAACCCACCCCTCCCACTTGGAGCTCAACGGTTGTCAAACCGCACCATTGCATTCAACTCCTGTTCTGCTATTGTGGCCTTGCTGACCACCTCAGCCAATGTGGTGCACTTGAATATGGTCACTTTGGCCCTGATGTTTGGCTGTAGACCCCTCTCAAACTTCCTTGCCCTGCGATGTTCCGTGTCCACCATATAGAATGCATAGATGGATAAACTGAGAAATTCCCAGTGATACTCTGCCACCGTCATAGAGCCCTGTACCAAGGACAGAAAGGCTTGCGTCTGTCGTTCCTTCTCCTCCTCCGGAAAGTAGTGTTCCAGAAAGGTTGCTGAAAACTCATTCCATGTCATGGCCGTCCTTTCCCTAACTGGTATGAGTGCCCTCTGCTTCTCCACCACCTCCCACCATTTACTGGCATCTTCTATCAGTTGTGAAGTAGCCAGTAGAATCCTGTCAGCATGACTTGAGATCTTAAGTAAATTTAAGATCTGAGTGATCTTCTTCAGCCAGTGCTCAGCTCCGACAGCCCCTTCCTTCCCTTTGAAGTAGGGAGGACGCTGTTGCTGGAATTCTCGAGCCATACTCCGGTCACTGGCATCCTTGGAACTTTCACTCCCATTCACATGTTGCTGGAGTACAGAGGTTACCACTGCTTGAACTAAACCCTGAAGTTCAGGCGGCACATGTGGTATATGTAAACCACTGTTCCCTTCTTCCTCCTTCCGAGATGAGTATTCCCGCTCCCTCCTTTCTCGCCGAGAATGATGTGACTCTTCAGAATGGTGTGACTTTTCAGAGTGATGTGACCTTTAAGAATGATGTGACTCTTTCTCATTATGTGATTTTCCAGCCCCTTCTTTAGGCTGAGAATGCTCTTCCTCTGGTGGAGATCTTTCCCTTCCTTCCTCATACTGAACGAGTGGTATTTCTTTTTCTTTCCCTTTCTTGCTTTGTAGGATCTTTCTTTTTGGTGCCATTTTCCCTAAGTCATGAAAACATAATTAACTTAGTTTCTTCATACAGTTTGTGTTTCACTATTTTGGGGAGATTTCCAAATAAGCAATCTTGGTTTTTCTTTTTTGTTTTTGGGGAAAAATTTCTAAATACCTATTGTTTGTTTTCTTTCTCAATTTGGGGAATATTGGGGGATGTATATCCTATTTCGCTACATTTGATAGATCAATTATAATACTGTACTTTTGCTATCTTTTATTGTTGTTCTCAGATTGATTTGTTCACTCTGAGTCCACGAAGTAAATTAATCCGGCCCCCAGTCAGCGGACTCTGAAGAGTCGGTCAGTCGGGATTCTTATCCGTCACTGAGATATGAAACCATCTTAATCTTACTTCGGAAGATTCAACTTCTCGTTTCGCTCTGATACCAACTGTAACACCCCGCCCTTTTCACTCTAATAATCAGAGTTTATTTTATTTTTTTTAATAATAATCATGTGATCGGGGCGGAGTGTCACAACGCGAGTTAAGTTCGGATCTCTAAATCCGACCCTTAACTGGCCAAGCCCATGTGCGTATGAACTAAGTCCATAAAACTCATCCACACATGGTACAAATACAACTTGCGGAATTAACTTAGTCTTAATCTAACTGAGGTTATAATAGAATCTATGACTATTCCAATTTTCCATTCATAGATAGCAAAGTACATAATTTATTCTCCAAAATTACTAAACAATCTTAATTAATCGTTCAATCAAACCATCCAAAATAAATCAAACCATAGCATCTAACTTAACTACTTATTACATACCAACACATCTAATTACCAAGTTACATTGTCCAGATAAATCAAATAACAAGTCCATAAATAGTCCATTCAAAATGCCCAAGCTCCTATGCTTGGTTTTCTTCTCGATCCACGTTCTTCCCTTTCCCTGCGTCATCCACTAAGGGTAGAGATAGGGCGTTAGATCAACGCGCCCAATAGTGTTTCCAAATAGGGCTACCATAAGGTTAGTATAAAACATGCAAATAATATAATAATACATGTGTGTCAAAATTCCATAAAAACATGCTATGTATGAAATGAACATATAATGAGTCCCACCCATCACCATTCATCATAGCCATCACTTGATGGGATTCTCATTGTCAAGGTAGCCCACAGTGGTCTTTCGGACGCCCCGATGGAATGTGGCCTCCGGATTCCTCTTGATGGGATTTTCATCATCAAGGTACCCCACAGTGGTCTTTCGGACGCCCCGACGGAGTGTAGCCTCTGGTTACAACACCATCATCCCATGCCATGCATGAGATGTCTATGCAAACATGCCATTTGTAAATATAACATTTCATTCAAATAACTTATTCAAATAAATATAAAACAGCAAATAAGATATGTGGTTATAATAAGGTAGGAAACCTACTCAATGTTAGTTTGACCCTTCTTTTGAGCCGTCTCCCGTTTACGACTAGTACACCGTTCAAGCAATCCCGATACCTTATTTACGTAGCAGCAAGTCAAGTATTACTCATTTATTTTTCATCTATTTCCACTTTGTGGGGTTCGGCCATACCCCATGGCCGAACCTCACCCATTTAAACTTTCATGTCCTAACTTAGCCATAGGACCCCATATTTCGGCCATGAAATGGCCAACCCATGACTTGTCTAAATGTTCACATAACAACCATTTATAACCACTCAAAATGTTCCATAATCTTTAAATTTGAAACCATTTGATTCAATAAAATAGTCCTCATAAAATGGTCCATGGGGTTCGGCCATACACATGGCCGAACCCAATGGTTCCCTTGGTTCAATAATTTTAACCTATGTACTTAACTTAAGCTCCACTCTTTTACCAAGATATATACATGGTTCAGCCATCCAAAGGCTGACCCAAAACAGTAACTATAAACCCAAATAAATCACATAAAACTCCATAAGATGACCCATGGGGTTCGGCCATTCACATGGCCGAACCTTAAGGTTCTTTTGATGCAACTTTTCCAACAATTCTACATTATTCATCTACTACATCTTAGCCATAAAAACAGCAAGGTTTAACCATCCATTGCCGACCCCATAACAATTACTTAATTCCATTTTTTTCAATCCTTTAACAATCTTTACACATGGTATGGTTTCTATCCCAAAAAACCATACCATTTATCAATAACTTTCATGGGGTTCGGCTATCCAAGTGGCCGAACCCTATGCTCTTGATTTCCATCCTTTTAAATCTTCTCATCATACTTTATATCCTTACTTAATTCGGCCACAAGATGACCCAATTAACACATATAAAAATTACCATGGTTTGACATGGTTTTTGACCTTTAAAAAATCAAACCAATCCACTCTTATCATGGCTGGCCGAACCCAATGATATATTTTCTATCCTTTTTAAGCAATCTTATCTAAGATTAAATTCATTAATGTATTCGGCCAATCCATAGCCCAACACATGACACTCAAAACCATAACTTAGAACTTTTCAAAACATGCACTTAATCTAACTTAGCATAAAAAACAGTCCAAGGTTTTGTTTTACAAAAACCATCCAAATTAACCCATTGTTTTCATGGGGTTCGGCCATCCCAAGTGGCCGAACCCTATAATCCATTTTTCATCTCATTCATGAAATACCATCCAATGTCTAACCCTTGATAGATTCGGCCATCCAATGGCCAGGTCATGTTTCTTTATTAAGTAATAGTTTATCGAAAACCTACCGTTTCCGCGACTCCTCCAATTGATCTTCACTCCGGCTTGTTCCTTCCCTTTCTTAGCCCCTCCTTCTTCTTGATTCCTTGGCCGAAGATGATTATGTTGCTGTCCTTAAAATGATTCGGCTAAGGTATGAATTAGAGAAAGAGAGATAGAAGATTGGCTTTGAATGGAAAACCTTGATGCCAACTCCTTTGCTCAATGTATGCTTTGGTCTTGGTGAAATAAATCAACCAAGGACTGATTTCAGTAACCAACTGCTGTTCTTGATCTTAAAAAGATGATAACCCTCCAAGGGAGAGAGAGAGAGATTCAAAACTTGGTTCCAAATGGGGTGGTCGGCCAAAGAGATGGGTTTTGATTAAACCCATGTGTAACTTCCATTGTCTTATCCCAAAATCCTTAATGTTATTGGGGGTTTCATCTATGAAATGAAACCTCCCCAAGCTTCCAACATCTCCCATGGATGGTCAATGGTGTAACCTCCCCCCTTTCATTAAGGTCTCACATGGGGGTTTCATCTTGAGATGAAACCTTTCCATGTTCCAACGTCTAGTGTACCTTTGGGTAACCTCCATTGATTAATACCTCCCTTGGGGGTTTCATCTTTGAGATGAACCTCCAAGGGTACCCAACGGCTTCCCATTATCATCTTGTTGTATGCATTGGTGTAACCTCCTTCTCTCATTAACAACTCATATGGGGGTTTCATCTTAAGATGAAACTCTTCCCCTTCCTCCAACGTGTAGACTAAATTTTGAATTTGAAATGCCATAACCTCTTTGTGTAACTCCATGAAACGGCAGCCCCATTTATCTCCATCTATGGAGTTTCATGCATAAGCCATAGTTCCCACCTTTCCAACGTGCATAATACTTGCATTTGAAATACTAACTCTCACCAAAAACTAACTCCCAAAAACGCCACCTCCATTAATTTCTTATCTTGGAGTTACATGCATGAAGTACCTCTCCCATGCAATTCCAACGTTTTTCATTGTTTAAAAACTTGCAATCAGCACACCCACTCATTCACTCACTTAAAATATTTATTCATCCAACTCATTTATTTAACTCACCCAACTTAACTCATTCATTTAATTTAACTTAACTAATAACTTCAACTCATTCAAACTCCATTATTTATTTCAACTCAAACCCAACTCAAACATTTAATTGATCTTAACCCAATTAAATTTTGAGCTGAATCAATGGTCAAACATGTTAACCACGACCCATTGGGTACAATTTGGCCATTTTGACCCATTTGACCCAATTACAACTCTTGACCCGTTTGAGTACATTTCATCCATTTATTTATCTTGTAAACAAAACTGCTAACCATTGGGTCTTGATTGGACCATTGGCCCAACACTTTACCCATTTAAATTCATACCAAAATAAATCACAATGGCAATTCCGTAAATATGAATAAATTCATGTAAATTGATATCTTTGGAATTCCAGGGTGTTACATGATGTACCGAGATGTCTGTTTTATAGAGAGCCCTTATAAGTTCCCAGTCCAGAACTTATAAGTTTTTTACCGATGAGTTGTTGACCACGAGGGGTCGTTCAAGTTCGTCACCGAGGGATCGGTGTATACGAGACTCTCGGTCAGAGTTAATTCCAGAATGACAATTCAAAGTTCCAAAACCAATGTCAATCTGGCCGACCAGTCTTTGACCACGATGGATCTATCCTGACTACACCAAGGGATCGGTGAGATAGACTGGTTGTTCTAACAGTGAACATAATTCATGTTTCCAAGTTCACTTCCAATTCATTGTTCAGTTTCCCCTCTAGGCATGTTATATTCTATATAGAATATGAATGGATTTTTTATGTGAAAATGAGTATATGAAAATGTATCATGAGACATTAGGATAATAGAAGTTATGAAAAGAATGTAAGGAGACTATACGAACTATATGATGTTATGAAAGTTTCTAAAAATGTAAATTATGTAGGATGAGAATAGAGAGTCTATGTTAGGAAGGAAATTAAAGTATTTTGAGATTTAGGTGGTATAAAGTATGAAAAGAAGTAGGAGTTCGTAATGGGAGTACAACCAAAATGCGTTTATGTAAATATGAGTCATGGAAGCAACACTCCACCGGTACGCCGGATAAATTGTTGGTATGAGGTTGATAACTTGAGCACAACCATATGTAGTATAAATATGAGTCTTGGAGGCAACACTCCACCGGTACGCCAGTTAAATTGTTAGTATGGGGTTGGTAACTTGAGCCCAACCATATGTACCATAAATATGAGTCTTGGAGGCAACACTCCACCGGTTCGCCAGTTAAATTGTTGATTATACGAAAGAAGGATGGAAATAAGAGTGGATGGTTTCGAACACAAAATTTCCAGGTCTAGATAGATATGATTTGAGTAGGAGAATTGTGATATAGGAGTTGGTTGTAAAAATATGGAGTATGATGAGTATTACAATGAAAGGCTTATGAAGTGAATGTACAAATCTCTATGATGGGGATATTGTAAGGACCCGAACGTTTAAGTCCCTATGTTGTATGTAGTTTATCTTTAAATGAATGAAATGAATGATGAGAATTTTGGTCCAAAAATGATATGAATAAAAATGTGGTAAATGTACATATCCAAAAGGTGGTAGTATTGTAAGGACTCAGAGTTTTAACTCCCTATGTTGTATGTATTTTATCTTTAAATGAATAATGAGAATTTTGGTCGAAAAATGATATGAATAAAAATGTGGTAAATTTACATATCGACTTTGGTCGATGTATATTACTGTTGTACATATCGACCACAACCATATGTCTGGAATGGCCAGCGGTTTAAGCCCGAGGTCTAACAACTGTAGGTGTCCCATCACCCACCTACCACACCTACCACCGTCCTAGAGGACCAATGCATGGCCTACAAGTGGATTACCGGTTGACTAAAGGAAGATGAGAGTCGAGAGAGGAGAAGCAAGGATGCATCGACATTGTCGATGTATCGGCGAAAGGCTAAAACCATAATAAACTAAGTACAAAACACCCAGATGGACATATTGACTATCTCGATATATCGTGGAATCAAATTGTTAAACACATCGACGAGGTCGATGTATCGGGGTAGTTCAAATGCCTCTTGCAGACACTTATGTCTATCGCCGCCCACACAATCTTCCATGCGTGGTTATTCTCCCACGCAAATTTTGAGTTGCTAAACACCCATTTAAAGGTCTCGGGCACCAAAGGAGAAGATAGAAAGGGAGGGAAAAGGGAGAAATAAAGGAAGAGAAAACAAATGAGAGAAGAGAAAGAAACCAAAAAAAAAAAAGGAAAAGAAAAGAAAAGAAAAACAAACAAGAAATGAGAGAAACCACATCGTTTCACTCACTCAATTCTGTCCCATCCTCTCACCCCTCAACCCCAGCTCGGCAGTGAGCTCTTCCCCTCACTACGAACTTCATCTACCTTGAAGAAAAATGAGGAACGAGGCAAAGTGGAAGGAGAAATTGAGCTAGCAAGGAGGGAAGGAAACAAAGAATGCATCCTTCCTCCACGCGAGTACACCTGTAAATCTCTCTAGGTAAGCAAATTTCATGGTGATTTCAAGTAAAATAATCACAGTAGGATGTTTATAGAACATGTAGGAACAAATTTAAGGGATGAAGGATGAAGAATAATGGATATACAAGTAGAGGGAAAACATGGAAAACGAATCCATGGCTTTCGGACTTAACCCAGTCGACATATCGACTCTGTCGATATGTCTTCTGAAACATGAGTCCAGTAAATTGGAAATATCGAATATTGAAGTAAAATGACCTGATTCCATGACGGCATATCAACAACGTAGATGTGTCGGTCTGGGTATGACAGAACTAAAAAGGGAATAAAAAAGGTGATGAACTGGTCCCAGTACGATGTATCGACCAGGTCGATGTATGGGCCTGAAAGTGACTAGAAATGAATGAAAAAAAATGAAGAAGGAAGAATGAATCTGTGGACATGTTGACTGTGTCGATATGCCCATGGATCACTGACAGATGTATCGACCAGGCCAACATATCGGCCTGGAAACGAAGAATGAATGTTAATATTGATAGACCAAATTCTAGAGGATATATCGACAAAATCGACACCTCGGGTATATACATCTATATATGTATCGACTGGATTGATACATATGGTTTGGGAATAGAGAAATGAGAATGATGGTGACAAAGGAAGGACGGATCTGTGGACACATCGACTGTTTCGCCCATGGATGTTTGAGAGATACATCGACCAGGCCGACATATCGGCCTTGGAACAAATGACAAATATGAACACTAAGATCAAGAGGATATGTCGACGAAGTCGACATATTACCCTTAGATATATCGATTGGATCGATACATGTAACCATTGTGGAATGCCCGCCCCTTTCTCACTACATCCTATTAGCTGAAAATCAGAGTATATTTTTTTTTTTTTTTAAATAAAGAGCGACAAAGAGCGGGGGACACCACGATGCGAGTTAAGTCCGAGCTTCCAAAGCCCAGCCCTTAACTGGCCAACCCTACGTGTGCGTGGAACTAAGTCCATGGGAACGGTTCACACGTAGAAAGTAAGCTTGAGGAATATAACTTAAAACGGGGTTATAATAGAGTCTATCCTACCAATTTTAGATAGCAAGGAAGCTACATCACTTAATTAATAATAATACCTCAAAATTATAATGTCCAAATAAAAGTCCAAACCATAGCAATAGTCTAAGTTATTACAGTCCAATGAGCTAAGTTATTCAAATTACATTTCCAAAATAAACTTAAGTAAATAGACTAGCTCGCTCCTCCAAGCTCCTACGCTTGGCCCCGGTCACGTCCTTCATCTCCTCCATTTCCTGCGTCATCATCTAAGGTGGAAGTAGGGCGTTAGACAACGCGCCCAGCAGGTACTCCGAGTAGGGCCAATACATGGATTAGTGATAGCAAAACACATAGATAATAGTATATCAAAATCATGCAATCAATGCCATGCCATGGGTGTCCTATGTCATGAATCCCACCTATCATGCACATCATCATTATACAATGTCCATCATCAATCATACATAATGTCCCCCTTGATGGAAAACCCTCATCAAGGTATTACAAATCTCATAGTACCCCCTTGATGGATGAAACACATCAAGGTATCCCCATGTGTGTTTATCGGTCGCCCCGACGGAGCATGGACTCCGGTTTCATCTCATCTCTCCCATGCCATGCATGAGATGTAAATGCAATATGTCATATAAGATACAAATCATAACATTAAAAACCATCTTAAAACATGTCATTTGATTACCAAAATAAATCAAGAAAAACATCGATAAACACATAATCCATGGCTTACAATAAGGTAGGAATCCTACCAAATACCAACTAGTGTTCCTTTGCGTTTCCGTCCACGAATTCGGTCACCGATCGTGCACCGCTTGCGAGATCCCAATACCTTATTACACATCAACCAATTAAACCCATGTTTCAACCATGCCTAAGTCCATTACTCATACCTTAGTAGGGTTTGGCCATACACCATGCCGAACCTCACTAACTAGGTTTTTGGGTCCCCTTTTTAATCCATAAATTATTTTAGTTACATGAGTCTAAAAACCAGCAACCCTATTTTTCATTTATCCAGCAAATAAGATCATTATTTAAAGCCCCTAGGTCCACAAACATCCCCCATGGGGTTCGGCCATACACCATGGCCAAACCCATGGTCTTCCATTTTGGCTATATTTACACTTTTGCCATCCTTCTCTTCTATGGCTAACTCTCATTTTTATTTTTATATCCTTAGGTCCATAACTGATCCATAAACATGGATCCATGATTGATTCATTAACCATAACATAAAATCATTAAAAATCAGCCATTTACTTAACCTAATTCCCATTCATTTAAACACATGCATAACTCCAAACTTAGCCCATAAAATGATTCCTAAAATGGGTCATGGGTTCGGCCATATACCATGGCCGAACCCATGATGTTTTCTCCTCATTTTTTTCTTGGATCTATTACAACATTTTTGATCCACTTAAAGTCCCTTCATGAGGGGGTTTCAATCATATGTTTAGATCATCATTTTTTATCAACCTTAACCACATTTTGAGTTCATTAACTTAACCATATTCCCATCACCTCTTCATGGTTCCAAAACATCTAAGTTCACCAAAATCTCTCCATGGGGTTCGGCCATACAACATGACCGAACCCATGGTCCATGGTTTACCATTATTTCCACCCTTTTAAAACATTATTTTCAATACTTAAAACCCATTTAAAACTACCAACATTCTTCATCATTTTCCCTATTTTTCACTCTTAACATCACTAACACACCACCATAGGGTTTGGCCATACACCATGGTTCAGGGTTCGGCCATACACCATGGCTGAACCCATGGTTCATGGTTTATCCTTAGTTGTAAGGTTTAGGACCATAATATCACCAATATTTGTCCATGATTTCCTTCACTAAAAACCCCTTAAAAATTTACAAACATTTAACCATTCTAAGCCTCAAAATCATTAATACATTACTCCATGGTTTTCTATCCTTTAAACCCATGGAGGAAAACTTAATATCATTCCATGGGGTTCGGCCATACACCATGGCCGAACCCTATGGTAGGTTATATCTCCCAAAATCACATTTTCATGCTTTAATCTTTGATAGTTTTCATACAAGAAAACCCTAGGGTTTGGCCATGCAAAGGCCAAACCAATACATCTTGTTCACTCATCATATTCTTGACATGCATGGGGTTCTCTCTACATTTCCATAACAGTTAGGGTTCGGCCATGCAATGGCCGAACCATGATCTTTAAACCCTTTTTACCATGCATGCATGCATAATCCATATGTGTACATAGTGTCCTTATTTGTTCTATTATTCATAGTCTACCCTACCCCTTAGGGTTTGTCCATTTCCCATCCCTTCCTTGGATGGATTTTTTGATCCATGGCCCATGACATTTTTGGCCACCATTCAACCCAAGAAAATGGATTCCATGATCTCCTTTCTTAACCCTTTAAAAAATAAAATCTTGTTGAGTGCACTTACCTATCCCGCGGCTCCTCCTTTTTCCTCTTGCTCCTCTTGATCCTTAGCCTTTCTCCTTCCTTCTTTCTCCTTGATGTTCGGCCAATGGGTGAGCTTGATCCAATAAAATCTCCAAGGGCTGGTTCGGCCAAGATGGAGTAGGTTTGAGAGAGGGAGATGAGGAGAGGATGGAAAAATACCCTAAGTTTTGGTCTTGAGAGTGGTTGGCCAAGCTTGGGTTCTCTTATCTTCTTCTAAGTCTCTTTCTCTTCTTTCTCTTTGGTGTTTTCTTTGGAAAAGAGAGGAGGGGGGGGGGGGGACGGTTTGGGAGAGGGAGGGAGAGAGTGAGAGTGAGAGAGAAATGAGATGGAAAACCATCTTCCCATCTAGTCTTGGGCTTGACTCCACCACCTCCCCTTTTTGCCCATGCATGCCCTTAACCTTAGGCCTCTTGTCCCTTAGTGGAGGTGGTTAGGGATGGGATGGAACCATCAACCCACCATGGGCCAATGCATGCCCAAGTTAGCCTCCATTTCATGGATCTTGTCTTAGCCATACCACTCTTCCATGGCCAACGGTTTTGGTGTGTCTTGTCTTAGTGGTTTGGGTGGGTCAAGTGAGATGGAACTCACCCATTTGACTCACTCATTATCTAAGTGACACACCCCATTTAACTCACCCCATATAATGTAATTTATTTGATTAATTTGATATCTAACTTAGGTCATTTAATTACATAGTTTAGTTCCATTTAGTTTCCTTAATTTTCTGCATGAATCCACCCATGGTTGACCAAGTCAACCATGGTGGCCGGCCCCACCAATTCCTTGGCCCACCCGCCACCTCACTTGATGAGGTGGAGGTGGGTCCCACTTGATCATGTCACCTTGGTTTATTCAAGATTAACTTAGGTGATTTTAAATTAGTTAATTCAACTTAATTTACTTTGATCCTCTTTAATTCACCTTTGACTTATCCATGGTTGACCACGTCAACCATGGTGGTCGGCCCCACCTAAGTCATGGTCCACACGCCACCTCACTTGATGAGGTGGGTTGGGCCCCACTCGGCTATGCCATCTTGATTTATGCACAACTAAGTTAGGTAATTTAAATTAATTAATTCCATTCCATTTACTTTGATCACCATTGGGCCCATGGCCCAATTAAATCCACTTCCTACCCATTTACCCTAATGTTCAAACCATCTTGACTCATTGGGTCCCAAATGGGTATTTGACCCAATTGACCATCCTTGACTCATTTAAATGAAATTAATCCAATCCATGGCCCATTGGACCATACTTGGGCTATTGTCTAAATTTTGATCCATTTACCATTCATTCCATCAAAATTCTAAATTTCAACCATTAAAAATAAATAATAGCCAATAAATGTATTGATTTAAAAAACCGGGCTATTACAACCATAGAACAATTAGAAAACATGAACTGGAACAGACAGAGCCAATCAACATTTAGAGATGATCGATGTGTCGGCTATGTCTCAGGGCGATGTATCAACAGTGTCGATGTGTCGGCCTGAGACATTGGCTGTTTTATGGGAATAAGTTATCACCTCTTAGACTCTAAGGACATTTACAGATGACCCTTAGGTCTTAGTTAACCTACATAACTTGAATTAGAAGGATTTTATATTTTAATGACACAGAATTATGATTTGAAACATGTACATGAACAAAGGAAACGAGGGTAGTCCCGACACCATTCAAGAGACTTTGTGTAACACCCCAATTTCTCAATGAAGTGGAAAATTACCAAAATGCCCCTGAGTTGTTAAATTAATTATTTTGTGATGTTAAGTAAGGAAATAGTGGGGCCCATTGCTCAAAATAAAATCATATGAGCACATTATGAATGTTAAGTTTGATTGGTTGGGTAATTTTCATCATTTGGGTCAAAAATGGCTAAATGGGTCAAAGGGCCCAAATGGGGCCCATCGGGTCTTGCTGGGTTATTTGACCGTTTTGTGATTTTAAATTAAATGGAGTTAAGCCTATTTTGATTGGAAATCAAGTGGAGGAAAAATGGGTAGGCTTGATCCATATGTAAAAACCAATTAGAAATGACCAAAATACCATAAATGGGTCATGTTGTCAAAACGGGTCAAGGAGCTAAAAGTGGACCCAACGGGTCGAGTTGACTATTGTTGACCGTGTGAACCCTCAAGGGAGCTCAAACACGAGTCAAATCAGTTGAGTGGGACTGAGGTGAGTTGGAATTAAATCAAAAGGTGAGTTAACTCATGTGCATTAAATGAAATGCATTAAATGTGATGAGTTGGGTTGGAATAAAAATACCTTGAGTTGGGTGAGTCAAAATGGAAATTCAAGGGACTATAAATCATTGAGTCTAATGGGAATTTGAAGAGGTTGGCCCAGCTTTAACCACCCAAACAAGTCCCACACGTTGGGGACTTGTTTGGGGTGATTTCCATGATGTATTAAATGGGAATACATGGGATTGTGATGAGATGCTTGGGGATTTGAAAGGCTGCATAGGTAGCTGCCAAGGGGTGCCTTGGATGGTACCCAATACCCATTGGTTTGTGCAAGAAGTTATGAGGGAGTGGAGGAGTTTTGGGGGCTGAACTACAAAAACAATAAGCACACAAGGTTGGCCATTTTTCACATTGGAAATCCAAGAATTTCCATCTCTCTCTCTCCCTCTCTCAAATTCGTTTTTCCTAGCTGGAATAGCAGAGGTGTTTGCACCAGTAGATCAAGCACAAAACAGCAAAAGAAAGGAAGAAATAAAAGGGAGAAACCAAGGACCAAAGGCAAAGAGAAAGATTGGAAGTTTGGTAAGTATTTATTTGTTATTTTGGTATAATAACATGGAGCAAATGGGGTGTGTATTGGCCATGGTTATGGCCGAATACACCAAGGTTTTAACCTTGATTAGTGGAGGATTTAAAATGGTAAAAATAACCATTGGGTTCGGCCAACATGAAGGGCCGAACCCCATGTAAAGAGATGGCTTGGTTTCATGTTTTGAAACATGAAAACCATGGATTTTGTGGACTGTTTTGGGTTTTGAATTAAGATTTAAATAAATATTTTAGAATGGTTAAAAACCATGGATCTGAATGACATAGGGACTGAAATTTGACATGGGTCTAAACCATGGAAGATAGTGTCAAAGAGGAGTGGAAGTGGACCATTGGGTTCGGCACTTTGGGTGGCCGAACCCCATGGAAAAAGTTGGCTAATGGTTTTGGTTTTTGAAATTTAAAACCATGCAAGGTTGGACTGTTTTACATGCTTTATTAGGTTAAAATACATGTTTTAAAAAGGGTTAAAAACATGGATTTGGATATCAGAAAAGGCTGAAGTTAGGTGGTCTAATTCAGTGGGTTAAAATTAGAAAAAGATGGACCATGGGATTGGCCATCTTGGATGGCCGAATCCATGATATGATGTTGGTTTTTGGATGCTTTCTTTTAAAGATAAAACCTGATGTTAATATACTGTTTATACATTTTATCTGAGGTTTAAAAACAGTAAACATAGCCATTGGGTTCGGCCACCATGGAGGGCCGAACCCCATGTAAAAGAATGTTGGTTTAACGTTGGAAAAACATGTAAACCATAGACTTTTTATGGACTGTTTTGGATGGTTTCTTTGAGAGTTAAAACCTGATATTAATATACTGTTTATACATGATTATTGGAGGTTTAAATAGAGTAAGAATGACCATTGGGTTCGGCCAACATGGAGGGCCGAACCCCATGTCAAAGAGGGTTGGTTTTCATGTTGGAAAACATGGAAACCATAGACCTTTGTGGACTGTTTTTGGGAGGTCTTTGTGTAATAAGGTTACTGATTTTGGGTTGGCCATGGGATGGCTAAATCATGGGCTTAATATGGCTAAGGGGTAGAGCCAATTAATATTTAAACAAAGGACATCATTGAGCAAAGAACCATAAGGGTTTGGCCATGAGTATGGCCGAACCCCATGGACTGTTTTCATGGGCCATTTTATGGATGTATGTGTGATTAAAAATGGAATCATGTTTGCTGTTTTGGCCGTCCAAAACATGACTGAACCATGTTAAGGTTACGGTTAAGGATGTAGAATTTAATCAAGGTATTGGTGGCAATGGCAAATCTGTGAATACAAGCCAAATGAAGAGATTGATCAAAAGTACTTATAAGATGTTTTAGGTCTCATATGTGAATGGACATGTAAATAAGATTATGATTTACTTATTGTTGCATAATAAGGTACCGAAAGTTGAACGACGAACGAGTCGTGACCGGTTAAAGCCTAAGAAAGAACGAACGCTGAAGTGATTCTTCAGTAGGTTTCCTACCTACTTGTAACCACGGTTTTACCCAGTTTTTCTTATGATACTCTTATTTTAATATATGTGTTTCAAATGATATATTATGCATTAACAATGACATACAGGCATTGGCATCTCATGCATAGTCATGGGATAATGAATGAAGTTCTACAGTGATGGCTACGATTGTACATGATGGGGGTTGCCCATTGCATGTACATATTGTATAGAAGAGATGAATGTTGTTGTAATTTACCTTGTCGGTGCAAGGCACGTCAAGTGATGGCTACGATGGTACATGATGGGGGTTGCTCATTACATGTACATCGCTTATAGAAGAGATGAAGGTGTGTTGTAATTTACCTTGTCGGTGCAAGGCACGTCAAGTGATGGCTATGAAAGTACATGATGGGGGATGCTCATTGCATGTGCATATTTCATAGCATTGTTTTTACCTATTTTGATGATCATGTATTACGATATGTATATGCATGTTTTATATGCTAACATGTGGTAGCCCTGATTCGGGAACCTACTGGGCGCGTTGATCTAACGCCCTAATTCTATCGTCAGAGGAGATTGCAGGTACAAGCAAGGGGAAAGGAAAGGTCATTGACCGGGAGGGGAGCTGAGCCTAAGTGCTTTAATGATGGATTTTGGATTATGTTATATTACTGTCATTTGAATACTATTGTTGGACATGTAATAATTAGTTATTTGCTCTGGTTTGATTAGGATAATAACATGTGGATGGTTGATCTATGTTATTTAATATTTAAGACTGTTACTTGCTATCTCGTCTTTCTATTCCTCAATTATCTAGATTATTCCGCATGTTGATGATAGTTCCATGTGTGATTCACTATCATGGTCTCTATTCCATGTACACATGGGTGGCCAGTTAAGGTTCATACTTGGGTAGTCTGAACTTAACTCGCGTCGTGACGCCGCCCGCTCTCTTCCGATGTTTATTAAAAAAAAAAAAAATTAGACTCTGAAATTCTCGAAGAGGGCGGGGCGTTACACTTTGAGAGTAACCCCTTTTGCTGATCATCCTAGATCAGGTAGGTTTTCCTACTTTTATTGAAGCACATAAGTGTGAAATGATTATCATTATTATATTTGTCTTTTTCCTTTAAGATCATAAGTCTTGAATTATGAGGCCATTATTTCAAATTGTGTTTCATGGAACTATATGATTATGATGTTTTGGAATTACAAAAGTATTGGAACTAAATGATGCATGTTTTGTCATCATGATTGCATACATGTACCACATGCATGATTGCATGGGAGGGATTGCATTACCGAGCCAAGAATGAATTGTCCGGACATCGATTGGTCTCATGTGTGAAAAAATATTGATATGATATTAAAATGTTATACTTTGGCCACGTCCATTGGTTGTGAATGTTACGGCGTTAATTGGGCCAAAGAACTCCTGGGTAGGTCCCAAAACCCTGCGCAGAGGGAGGAGGCCACACTCCACCGATAGTCTCGGTTAATTTGTGGATGGGTAGCAACACCCTGGTGGTTACCGCCACAAATGCTGTTGGACATAATTGGCCATTATGAAACTAGTTGGATGAGATAACTAGTGTGATTTGATGCATGGGTATGGGATGACATTTCATTGATGCATGACACCCAAGGCATATCATTATGTGATAAGTATCAAGCATGATTTCCAGAGCATGAGATTTTAATATTCTTTGATTTCCTTTGAGAAATGGCTATTTAGTCATAGCTTGTGATTTTCCCAACATTGCTTTCGGATTTTATGATATTATGTTATCACACACGTAGTGCATTTCCTTGATCAGATTTCCTACTAGGCAAGTTGACTAAGCCCGTACATTTTCCCCCTTTAGATGTTATTGCAGATCATGGCAAGGGAGAAGAGGCTGGACGTAGTGGTTGCCAAGCCAAAGTAAAGTAAAGAAGGAGGATGCTTGGAGATCTTAGTTGCTTTATTTTGATCATTTGATAGAACTATGTAATTTCATAGGAGTATTTGTTGGAATGTAATAGCTTAGATATAACTCCTATTTTTTATTTTGGTTGTGGTAATTTGACTTATGTTTGAATAATTTCCTATCTTTGCTAATGAAGTGAATTGGTATCAATTTCAAATTGTAAATATTTCCGCAATTATTATTTCCGCAAATTATTTCCTTAGGTTGTGCTAGCACATGCACAAACGTTTAGTGGATTGTCCCACGCGTGTGTTAGGTTGGGCCAGTCAAGGGTCGGGTCTTCGGACTCAGACTTGACTCGCGTCGTGGAGCACTCCGTCCTTTTCCTAATTTCTATTTCAATATATATATATATATATATATATATATATATATGTTAGTGCCCCGGCTTGACCGAGTCCCTGTTTGTCAATTACGTGACTCGGGTAGAAGCACTTGCCAAGAAGCTTGAAGACTCAAGATGATCGAGGAAGAAGATCATGCTCCACCAAGCTCAAAGATCATCATCATGGCAATCACAAGAACAAGTATATGGCCATAGATGAACCTAGGTGGAACCCACACCTGAGAGGGGACTACTAGGCTTTGTTGCATATGTTGGTAATAAACATAACATGCCTAGAGAGGAAGCTGTACAGTGACATGGAAATATGAATTATGTTCACTGTCAACATGACCAGTCTATCTCACTGATCCTTCGGTGTAGTCAGAATCGACCCATCGTCGTCAAAGACTGGTCTGCCAGTTTGACATTGGTTCTGGATCTTCGAACTTTCAATCTGGACATACCTCTGGCCGAGAGTCTCGTATGCACTGACCCCTCGGTGATGAACTTGAACGATCCCTCGTGGTCCACTACTCGTCGGTATAAAACTTATAAGTTATGGACTGGGAACTTATAAGGGCACTTGATAAAATAGACATCTTGGTACATCAAGACCAATAGAGAGAGACATCACCGATCCCTCGACAAAGAGTGACAGGTCATTCTGGATAACAGGCTTCCAATGTAACACCCCGATTTCTCAATAAGATGAATATTTACGAAAATGCCCCTGGATTGGTAAATTTATTAATTATGATGTTAAATGAGAAAATAGTGGGCCCATTGCTCAAACTAAGATCCTATGAACATATTATAAGGGTCAAATTATAATGGATGGGTAATGTACATCAAATTGGGTCAAAATGGTTAATTGGGTCAAAGAATTCTCAATGATTGGAATAATTACGAAAATGCCCCTGGTTTGTTAAATTAAATGTTTGTAATGATAAATAAGGAAAAGGTGGGGCCCATTGCTCAAATTAAGATCCTATGAACACATTATAAATGTCAAATTTGATTGGATGGGTAATGTGCATCAATTGGGTCAAAAATGACTAAATGGGTCAAAGGGCTCAAATGGGACCCAACGGGTCTTAATGGATTATTTGACCGTTGTGTGAGCTTAAATTAAATGGGGTTAACCTGATTTGATTGGAAATCAAGTGGAGTAAAAATGGGTAGGCCTGATGCACATGTGAAAACCAAGTACAAATGACCAAAATACCCATAATTGGGTCATGGAGTCAAAAACGGGTCAAGGAGCTAAAGGGGGACCCAACGGGTAGGGTTGACTTTGTTGACCACAGCCGACCATGTGGGTCCACAAATGAGTTCAATGGTGAGTTAAATCAGGTTAAGTAGAACTGATTTTATTTAATTTGAATTAAGAATGAGTAGACTCAAATGCATTAAACGATTGCCAATTAATGTGGTGAGTTGGACATGTGAGTTGGGTGAGTCAAAATGGAAATCAATGGGACTGTAAATCAGTGAGTTCAAAGGGAATATGAGTAGGTTGGCTCAGTCATAACCACCAAAACAAGTCCCACACGTTAGGGACTTGTTGGGGTGATTTTCATGATGGATTTTAAATGAAATACATGGGAAATGGGAGGTGACGCTTGGGGAGTTGAGAGGATGCAACGTTTGGCACCAAGGGGTGCCTTGAATGACACCCAGCACCTCCTTGCTTTTATCAATGATTAATGAGGAGTGATGAGATAGTTTGAGTTGTTTTAACAAAAGGAAAACAACCATCATATGGCCGATTGCACATTGCAAATCTTGGAGTTCCATCATCTCCCTCTCCCCCTCTCAAGAACATTATCTTCTTGGCTGAACCAGCTGCTGGTGTTTCACCAGTAGATCAAGCATAAACCAGCAATGGAAGGAAGGCAAAAAAGGATAGGAAGTAAAGAGCAAAGGCAAGACAAGAAGCTTGAGAAATTTGGTAAGAATTCTTATGGATTTTGGTTTTAAATATGAGTGTTAAGTTATGAATTTGGATGACATAATTTGGTCATGTATGGTCGAATTTGTCATAGGTCTAAATCATGGAAGATGGTGTCAAAGAATGATGGAAATGGACCATAGGGTTCGGCCACTTTGGATGGCCGAACCCCATGAAGATAATTGGTTGATTTTGATGGTTTTTGGAATTTAAAACCATACAAGTTTGGGATTGTTATTATATGTTTTATTAGATTTAAAATGGATGTTTCAAGAAGGTTAAACCATGGATTTGGATGTTTAATTCGGACCTAAAATGAAGGGTTAAGTGGTTCAAAACCAAAGGTCAAAGTGTTCGGCCAATGAGCATGGCCGAACCCCATGAAATTGGGTTGGTTTTTAGATGTTTTTTAAATGGTTAAACTCAATGATAATACAGTGTTTATTACATGATTATTGAAACATAAAAATATGTTTATGAGGATCAAGTCATGGACATAGGGTTCGGCCACCTTGGAGGGCCGAACCCCATGAAATAATTTGATGAATAATATGGCTTTGGAGAGTTAGAAACCATGTAAATTATGGTGATTTTTACATATGTTAATTGGGTCATTTTGTGGCTGAATTAAGTACTGATGTAAAGTATTATAATGAGGTTTAAAGGATGAAAATTTAGAGCATGGAGTTCGGCCACTTTGGATGGCCGAACCCCATGAAAGTAATTGATTAAATGGTATGATTTTTGGGGATAAAAACCATACCATGTGTGAAGATTGCTAAAGGATTGTAAAATGGAATTAATTAATTGTATGGGATCGGCAATGGATGGTTAAACCTTGCTGTTTTTATGGCTAAGATGCATGATAAATTATGTAAGATCATTGGAAGAATTGCATCAAAAGGACCATATGGTTTGGCCATGTGAATGGCCGAACCCGATGGGTCATTCCATGGGCTGCCTTATGGGTTGTTTGTATGGGTTTTACTTAGGTTTATGGTTACTGATTTGGCTCAACCTATGGATGGCTGAACCATGTAATAACCTTGGAAAAAGGGTGTAGCCTAAGTTAAATACCTATGTTAAAGTTATTGGACCAAAGGTGCCATTGGGTTCGGCCATGTATAGGGCCGAACCCCATGGACCACTTCATATGGAGTATTTTGTGTGGAAGGTTTGTATTGAATTAAAAGGTTTCAAATGTAAAGATCATGGATCATGACAATAGGTTTTGGTGTGGATCCATTACATGGAATGGATCGGTAGTTTTAAAAGGTTAAATCCTAAGTTGGTGATGTTCGGTCATGGGCATGGCCGAACCCCACAAGATGTGGTTGGGTCTTAGATGTGAATGAATAAGTAAATGCTAGTATGATTTACTGATTGTTATATGGACAAGGTACCGGAAGTTGAACGACGTACGAGTAGTGACCGGGTGACGCTAAAGAAAGATCGAACACTGAAGTGAATCTTCAGTAGGTGTCCTACCTACTTGTAACCACAATTATGATTTGGTTTTATCATGTTTTTATGAGATATGTTATATTTGATATTATGTTTCAAATATGGTTTTGAATGATGAGATATGTATTTACAAATGACATACATGTACATTGACATCTCATGCATGGCATGGGGTGATGATTATGGATTACTTTGACCTGAGAGTCCCAATGAAAGAACACCGTGAAACAACTCAATGATGAAGTGTCTTTCCACAGGTAACGAGGATTATTGTGGATTACCTTATCATGTGAGTCCCAATGAAGGAATACTGTGTAACAAATCAATGATGAAGTGTTTTTCCACAGGTAACGAGGATTACTGTGGATTACCTTATCATGTGAGTCCCAATGAAAGAATACCGTGAAACAACTCAATGATGAAGTGTCTTTCCACAGGTAACGAGGATTACTGTGGATTACCTTATCATGTGAGTCCCAATGAAAGAATACTGTGAGTCCCAAATGAAAGTGTATTGTGATTTACCTTGACGGTGAGAGTCCCGTCAAGTGATAGCTATGTATGTGTGATGGGGTGGGGCTCATTACATATGCACTTACATACATAGCATTGTTTTCAGATGTTTTATTGATAATCATGTACTATGATATATATGCATGTTTTATATGCTAACCATGTGGTAGCC
Organism: Chimonanthus praecox; assembly: GCA_022113865.1. Classification (NCBI taxonomy): domain Eukaryota; kingdom Viridiplantae; phylum Streptophyta; class Magnoliopsida; order Laurales; family Calycanthaceae; genus Chimonanthus; species Chimonanthus praecox. The sequence continues at coordinate 39,724,890 of CM039086.1, read as the reverse complement.
CTGATCGGGAACCTACTGGGCGCGTTGATCTAACGCCCTAATTCTATCCATAGAGAATAATGCAGGAACAAGGAAGGGAAAAGAGAAGGTCGATGACCGGGAGGGGAGCCAAGCCTAAGTGCTTGATTGATGAACAAGACTTCTTATTTACTGTCGTTTGAATTATTTCTGATGGATATGTAATAAGTTAATACTTTGCTATGGTTTGACTAGGATGTTAACTATGGATGGTTGTTTTATCTTAATTATCAATTGAGACTGTTACTTGTTATCTATTCGTATTATTTCCGCAATTAGTCTAGTTTATTCCGCATGTTATTGTTAGTTCTATGTGTGATTCATTATCATGGTCTAGTCCATGTACACATGGGTGGCCAGTTAAGGTTCAGACTTGAGTAGTCTGAGCTTAACTCGCGTCGTGACGCCTCCCGCTCTTGTTCACTCTATGTTTCTTTCAAAAGAAATTTTCAGACTCTGATTTTCGGAAGGGTGAAAAGGGCGGGGCATTACATCCAAAGTGGAAACTACTGACAAGCATGCTTTGCACTAGAATGAGCCTCTCGTATGGACCGACCCATCGATGCCATGACTGTCGACCCATCGGTGACACCGACATGTCGACTGGGAAGTAATTATGCCATTGGGGGTGCATTTAATGCTCAAGAGTCGGGTGGTTGAACGGTAGTAAATATTGAACACCGACCCATCGGTGCCACCGACCTGTCGGTCCTGGATAGTCAATATGACCGTTAAAACTCCTCTATAAATATGATTGTTGGATGATCATTTTACTATCTTCCTTAAGCTTAAAAGAGTTAAAAACTTTAAGGAACGATCAACACTCTTGAGAGAAAGATCATAAAAAACCAATCTTTGGATTGTGTTTGCAAGTGAGAAAGATAAGAGGAGAGAAAGATCATAAACAACAAATCTTTGGATTGAGTTTGTAAGTGAGAAAGTTATAAACTAGGAAAGCTTTGGTTAAGCCAAGTTTCATTGTCTCCTACAAGATTGTGATTGTTACACGACGACTGCAAGAAGGAGCATCGAAACAACTTGGGTGGGATCTTCAAGAAGCACACATCAGCGAGAAAGATCTTTAAGGCAAGTGCTTCTTGGTTTTTAATTTTCCTTTTAAAAACCTGTAACCTGAAAGTGGATTAAGAAGAGGTACTCCGAAACCACTATAAAAAACTCTAGAGCGTCGTCTTTGGCATAGAGGTGGGTGGAATTCCCGACCAATTGAGTGGGGTGGAATTCCTACTCTAATTGTGAGGGTGTATGTCCCCACATAGTGAATTTGAGGATAGCTTAAGGTTAAACGATTCCTAACAATGGATGTAAGTTGGCGAACCGAACCACTATACATCTTGTCTCCTTCTGTTTCTGGTGTTAGAGCCAATTTCTTGTGTTGATTGTTTAAATCACATTTGCTCACACACACACACACACTCTTGATTGTAGTTTTCGCTGCAAGGTAACGGGACCTCAGAAGGTGTGTATGATCGTGAATGGTTACCGGACAAAACACGCAATGACACGTTAGCGGTCTTTGGTAGGATTCCACCTCTTTGAAACCATGGGTTTATGTACAATGTTTTTATCTTGATTTGATGAATTTACGTTATAAATAATATGTTTTAAATTGTGATTTTAAATGATATATTTATATGATAAAATAGCATGGGTTGGATATGTTTCAATTATGGAGTTTTAAATGCTATAATTTGTATTTCTATATAGCATGTTGCCATTTGCATCTCATGCATAGCATGGGAGGGATGAATGGTAACCGGAGACCCACAATGGGAGGGATGAACGGTAACCGGAGACCCACACTCCTTCGGGGAGTCCGTAAAACACTCGTGGGGGATACCTTGGTGAGGAGCTTTCTATCAAGAGGATACTATGTATGAACGGTAAACGGAGACCCACACTCCATCGGGGCGTCCGTAAAACACTCGTGGGGGATACCTTGGTGAGGAGCTTTCCATCAAGAGTATACTATGTATGAAATTTAACAGGAGATCCACACTCCGTTGGGGCGTCCGTAATACAATCGTGAGGGATACCTTGGTGAGAAGTTTTCCATCAAGAGGATACTAAGTATGAAATGTAACCTGAGATCCACACTCTGTCGGGGCGTCCGGAAGACCTATGTGGGGGTACTTTTATGTACATGTGATGGGTGGGACTCATTGCATTTGTCATCATTGCATGGCATGGATTTATTTATATGGTTTTTTACATTTCAATATTATATATGTTATATACTAACCATGTGTTAGCCCTAATTGGAATACCTATTGGGCACGTTGTTCTAACGCCCTACTTCTACCCTAGTGGATGACACAGGAAATCAGGGGAACGATGAACATAAGGAGGGCCAAGCATAGGAGCTTGGATGATTTATTTTATATGTTGAATAAAGTTACTTATGGACATGTATTTGAGTAACTAGTTTCGGGACAAGTAATAAATTAGATGGTTGGATGTTTATATGGATGATTATGATATTTGAATGATGATTAAGGACTTTACGTACTTTGCTATCTGATTAGAATAGAACTGGGTTCTATTATGTTTCCGCATGTTATGATGTTATTCAGCATGTTGATATTGTTATGTGTGAACCGTTTTTCATGGACTTAGTCCATGCACACATAGGGTTGGCTAGTTAAGGGTCGGACTTTAGAAGTTCGGATTTAGCTCACGTCGTGACGTCCCGCTCTCTATCACTCTTTGTTTTAAAAAAAAAAAAAAGACTCTGATTTTCGGAAAGGAAAGTGAGTGAAAGTGTAAGGTCTCGGAATTTTGGAATTAATATAAATGTGAATATTGTTTATTTTAATGATGGAAATTAGAAAATTGGTGGAGTAAATGGTAAATGGGCCAAAATTGGATAAAGGCCCAAGTGTGGCCCAATAGACTATGGTTTGGATTTAAATTTATTTAAATGGGTCAAGAATGGTCAAATTGGGTCAAGTACCCATTTGGGACCCAATGGGTCAAGATGGTTAAGCTCTAAGGAAAATGGGCTAGTGGGAAATGTAATTGGGCCATGGGTCCATTGGTGATCCATTTAGAGTGGGCTTAATGAAATTTAATCACCCTAAGTAAGTTGGAATTAAACAATGGTGGTGTGGCCAAGTGGGACCCACCTCCACCTCATCAAGTGAGGTGGTGGGTGGACCAATGATTGGTGGGGCCGGCCACCATGGTTGACTTGGTCAACCATGGGTGGAATAATGGGAATTAGGTTAAATAAAAATGAATTAACCTAAGTTAATTACCAAATTAATTAAATACTTAAATTATTAAATTGGTGGCTAAATTGGTCAAATGGGAGACCAAGCTACCCCACCTCAAAAGCAATACACGTTGGGCTTGGTGGTGGTTTAGATAACCACCACCATAAAGAGATTAAAATATCTTAAAATATCTTTGGTTGGTGAAAAATTAATGTAAAGTGTAAATGAGGTCATCAAATGGGGAAAAGTTTGATTTTTTTTCTTTCTCATGTTCATTTTCACTAACTCCATCCCTCCCACTCCTCCATTGCCGTCCCATGTCCAAGTGAAGGAGAGAAAAAGAAAAAGAAAAAGAGAAGGAGCTCAAGGAGAGAAGAAAAAAAAAAATGGAATTTGGGGGGAGTTCACTCTAAGATTGAGGTCATCATCTTCCTCTCATCATCTTTTCCTCTTTTCATCTCTCAAATCCAAACCTAACATGGCCGATTTTAAGGTTGGGAGTTGCCACCCTTGATCAAAGATCTTGACCTATCAAAGATCAAGAGGAAGGAGAGAGGAGGCTACGGAGATCGACGGGAGCGGCGGAAGTCGGAGGAGACGGCGGATTGTGAGTATTTCTTAAACAAGAAATTTTGGATTTTTAGGGTTTGAGATTTGGGATTCATTTTGTAAATTTAATGGTGGTCAAATGATTTTATGCTATGGATTTTAAATCCATCAATTTGAAAGATGGAAAGTGGAGGAAACCCTAATGGAAATTAGGGTTAGCTTAAGGAAAAATAAATGGATTAAAGAATGCAATGTAATTAAATTATTAAGCATGGAGAATGTTTATAATTTTAAGGTTGTAAATAATTGAATGTGTGAATTTTGTAAAGAGGGTTTAAATGAGAGAATCATAGGAGATGGAAGATAAAAAAAAAAAAATAGTTTAGGGTTTTAAGTGCTTAATGATTAAATGTAGGTGTTGTATGATATTTTTTTAGGGTTTTAAGGAATGGAGGTTATGGAAGGTAATTTGGACATTTTTAATGGAGTGTTAGGGTTTTGTGAGAATGGAATCCATGAATAAATGTAAATGTGTTATGGTCAAAAAGGGCACCCATGGATGATGGATCATGAACCATGGGTTCGGCCATGGTGTATGGCCGAACCCTATGGTGATCAAATGGTGAAATGGTGGAATGATGATGTATGTGAAGTAACGGAAAAATGAGTGGGTAATGGACTCATTGTAGTTAAATGCATAAGGTAAACCCCCTGGGAAGAATTGATGAATTGGGTATTTTGAACCCATGATCCATTGGTTGGTCAAAGTATGGGTTAACTTAGTATTATACATATGTTTAATTAATGAGGATTTAAGTTAAGAAGAAGGGCTAATTCTAATGATGTTAGGTCATAATTAAATGGGTCATTAATTGTAACACCCTGGAATTTCAAAGATAACAATTTATATGAATTTATTCATATTTACGGAATTGCCATTGTGAAATATTTGAGTTGAATTTAAATGGGTCAATGGTTCAATCAAGACCCAATGGTTAGTAGTTTTGATTACAAAACAATAAAGGGAAAAGATGTACATAAACGGGTCGAAAATCATAATTGGGTCAAATTTTGTTAAATGGGTCAAAGAGGCCAAATTGGACCCAATGGGTTGTGGTTGACAAGTTTGACCATTAATTGAGCTCAAAGCTTAATTGGGTTAAGATGAGTTAAATGTTTGAGTTGGATTTGAGTTGCAATAAATGATGGAGTTTAGTTGAGTGGACTTTATTAGTTGAGTTACATTAATTAATGAGTTGAGTTTGGGTGAGTTAAATTAATGAGGTAGATGGAATAATTATTTTAATGAGTGGAGTGTGTGTAAAATGGTTGGGTGTACCTGGTTTGGGTCTTCAAAGGAAGCCAATAGATAGGTTTATAATCCATGCATGTAACTCCATTCAAGTGATAAAGGAAATGAGAGTTACATTTTGAAATTCACATCATGGGACATTGGATGCTTGAGAACATTGCATGCATGTAACGGCTACAATGGAGATAAGTGGGGTGGCTGTTTTAAGAGTTACACATGCAAGGATAATGGAGAGAATGCAAACAATCACCTCCAAAGATAATAGAGACATTGGATGCTAGGGGGGGAGTTTCATTCCATAGATGAAACCCCAAGGAACTTAAAGGATTTTAATTATGGAGAGGTGAGTTACACAAGGTTAAACCTTGGGCTGAAGTTGATTAGTCAAGAGGAATTCATTCTCTATCATTATCTCTTTCTCTCTTGGGCATCCTCCATCTCTCCAAACACTGAGAACAGCACCTAGTCACTGATTTGCAATCAGTCCTTGGTTGCTTTCTTTCACCAAATCAAGAGCACACATTGAGCAAAGGAGGGGAGATCAAGGTTTCCCATCTAAAAGCCAATATTCTATCTATCTCTCTTTGCTGTCCTTGATTTTTTTCCAAACACCTAGAGCAGCAGCTGGTTGTTTAAATCAGTCCTCGACCATTAAGGAATCAAGAAGAAGGAGAGGCTAAGAAAGGGGAAGGAACAAGCCGGAGGGAAGATCAATTGGAGGAGTCGCGGAAACGGTAGGTTTTCGATAAACAATTTTTAAAATCATGATCCGGCCATTGGATAGCCAAATCTAACAAGGGTTAGATATTGGATGGAGGTACATGAATGAGATAAAAAGATGGACCATAGGGTTCGGCCTCACTGGATGGCCGAACCCCATGGAAATAATTGATTTATTTGGATGGTTTTTGGAAGTTAAAACCATACAAGTATGGGACTGTTTTTTTTAGATGATAAAAGTGGATTAAGTTTGATGTTTTTAAAGGACAAAAATCATGTCAAAACATGGTAAATTTTATATATGTCAAATGGGTCATTTTGTGGCAAAAAATCAGCAAGTAGGTTAGGAAGATTTACATCAAGGAAACCTTGGGGTTCGGCCATGTGTATGGCCTAACCCCATGGACTGTTTTGTATAGTTATTTGGATTAAGTGTAGAATGGATTTTAAGTAATCATTATGTGCTTTGATTTAAGAATAAGATAAGTTTATAATTGGATAAATAGATCTAAACCATAGGCCATGAGGTTCAGCCAATTGGGTTGGCCGAACCCCATGATATGGTATGACATTTCCATGAAAAGATTGGGTTAAGTTGGATGGTCTTTTGAACCAAAACCATGGACTGTTTTGAGGATGGATTTGGGTTTAAAATCATGTGGGAAGATATGATTTATTTTATGCTCTTGTTTCAAGAAACACCAATGCTTAAGTTATGGGTTATTATTAATTTGAACCCCATGAGAAAATTGGTGGATTCTATGGTGTTTGAAAGTCAAAAATGCATATTTTGGAGTGGGGCTTTTAAAAGATTTTTATATGGAATTAAGCTTACTGTTTTGGAGTAGATATGACATGACTGAACCATATTTATCTTATGTTAAATTGCTGATTAATTTCATAGATATTGGTGGGTTTCCATTAAGAGAACCATAGGGTTCGGCCATGTGTATGGCCGAACCCATGGACTGTTATGTGGATATTTGGATGGAGTTTTGCAAAATGGAAATCATACAAAGTGATGGGCTTATTGGATGGTTTTAAAAGGTAAAAACATGGTAACATTATACTGTTATCCTATGTCTAAATGAGACCAACAAAACATGTTTAAAAGGACCAAAACTATGGGGTTTTATGGCTAAGATAGGACATGGAAGTTTAAGTAGATTTTGGGTTTTAGATCAAATTAGAATTATATGGTCAAATGATTAACTTGCTGCCATGTACATAGGGTATTCGGATTTTTAGAACGGTGAACAAGCCGTGATCGGAAGACGGTCCAAAGGAAGGGTCGAACAAAGTAAACTATAGTAGGTTTCCTCCTTTGTTGTAACCACTGTTTAATATGCTGTTTTATGTTGATTTTGATATCCTATATGATTGTAAAGTTATGTTTCTAAATGACATGTTTGCATAGACATCTCATGCATGGCATGGGATGATGGTGTTGTAACCGGAGGCCACACTCCGTCGGGGCGTCCGAAAGACCACTGTGGGGTACCCTGATGATGAGAATCCCATCAGGAAGAATCCGGAGGCCACACTCCGTCGGGGCGTCCGAAAGACCACTGTGGGTTACCTTGACGATGAGAATCCCGTCAAGTGATGGCTATGATGAATGGTGATGGGTGGGACTCATTACATGTTCATTTCATACATAGCATATTTTATGGGATTTTGTCACACATGTTTTACTTTTATTACTTGCATGTTTTTGACTAACCATGTGGTAGCCCTATTCGGAAACACTACTGGGCGCGTTGATCTAACGCCCTATCTATACCCTTAGTGGATGATGCAGGGAAAGGGAAGAACGTGAATCGAGAAGAGGACCAAGTACGGAAACTTGGGCGGTTTGAATGAATGGAATGGATTATGAATGGACTATTTTATGGACTTGATATTTGATATATTTGAACAATGTAATTTGGTAATTAGTTATGTTGGCTTGTAATAAGTAGTTAAGATAGATGCTATGGTTTGTTTTATGTTGGATGATTTTATTAAACGAATAGTTAAGATTGATTAGTAATTTTGGAAAATAAGTTATGTACTTTGCTATCTAAGAATGGAAAATTGGATTAGTCATAGGTTCTATTATAACCTCAGTTAGATTTAGACTAAGTTAATTCCGCAAGTTATATATATACCATGTGCGGATCAGTTTTATGGACTTAGTTCATACGCACATGGGCTTGGCCAGTTAAGGGTCGGATTTAGAGATCCGAACTTAACTCGCATCGTGACACTTCGCCCCGATCACATGATTATTATATTAAAAAAAAAAAAATATAAATAAACTCTGAAAATTAGAGTGAAAAGGGCGGGGTGTTACATTAATGGATTGAGTTAATGATCAGTTTTGGGCTTAAGTAGGCATGAATTAATGAAAAATTGTTTATGTGAAGGGTAGTGGCAAAAATGGTAAATATGGGCTAAAATGAAGAAACCCACTAAGTTATGATTTATGGGCTTGGAAATGATTAAACTTGGATTGATTTGGTAATGTAATAAGGTATTGGATATCGCGAGCGGTACGCGTGTCGGTAGCCGGACTATCGGACAAAAACGAAAGAGAAGAACGCGAGTCGGTATTCGGTAGGATTTCTACCTACTTGTAAGCCATGGGTGTGTAATGGTATATTCATCTTATTTTGGATGACTTTGGGATTGATCTTAAAAAAAAAAAAGAATTGTTCTATGATTATGGACATTATGTTTAATACTATGGTTTATTATTTTTAAGGTTATGCATTATATGGTAAGGCTATATATTGTATATTAAGGGTATGAGATATACATATTACATAGCATAATGCATTACATCTCATGCATGGCATGGGCGGAAAAAAAATAAACAAACCAGAGTCCATACTCCGTCGGGGCGACCGAGAACAGGCATGGGGACACCTTGACGAGGCTTTGCCGTCAAGGGGGATATTTTGCGGTTGGACATGTCTTGACGAGGTTTTTTTTCCGTCAAGAGGGATATGACAGTATCTGGCAGGAATGATGGGTGGGATTCATAACATTTACACCCAGGGCATATCATTTACTTATATTTTCAGTATATGGTGGTTTATAGTTTTTACTGTGTTATTATCTGTATGTGGTTATTACTAACCCATGTGCTAGCCCTACTCGAAATCCTACTGGGCGTGTGTTCTAACGCCCTACTTCTACCCTAGCTGATGATGCAGGAAATGGCGGAACGGAAGGGCGAGACGGAAGCCAAGCTTAGGAGCTTGGGGAGGCGGATTAATTATTTTGTTTTACGTTTATTTTGGAAAAGATGTATTTGTATAGTTAGCTTGTCGGAAATGTAATAATTTAGGTAGTTTGCTATGTTTAGGTATTATTTTGGATAATACAGTATAATGGCATTTTCGTAATTAATTGGGTATTTCTTCCCTGCTATCTGAAGAATTGGTAGGATAGTTCTATTATCATCCGCAATTATTTTTATGTTCCGCGAGCTTACTTCTACGTGTGAACCGTACTCGTGGACTTATGTTCCATGCACGCGTAGGGTTGGCCATTTAAGGGCCGGGCTTTAGAAGCTCGGAACTTAACTCGCGTTGTGACGTCCGCGCCTTTTGTCACTGTTAAAAAAAAAAAAAAATAGGCTCTGACTTTCGGTGAAAAGGGGCGGGCGTTACAGTTGGTATCAGAGCGAATTCGGAAGAATGAATCTCTCGAAGTAAGATTAAGACGGTTGCACGTCTCACTGACGGCTAAGAATCCCAACCGACCGACTCTTCGGAGTTCGCTGCACGGGGGCCGGGTTAAATTACTTCGACTGACTCAAACTGAAGGGTTTAATCTGAGAATAACATTTGACGGAAAGGGATGATAGCAAGGGAAGAAAAAAAAAATCAATGTAAGTCTTAATTATCAAACATAGCAAGTAGGGTTACATTTTCCCGACATGAGAAAACAAATCTAGGTCTTCCCCAAATTTGACGGAATAATGGTAGACTTATTGAACATAGGAGAGAATTCCCCGATTTCACAAATAGAACGAAACATAGATACTTGGGAAGTTTTTCCCCAAACCAAGTGTGCTTATTTGGCAATCTTCCCCAAAAAAAAATGAGAAACAAAGTATATTGTTTAGTATTTTTTCTTTTTCTTTTTCCTCCATTTGAAAAGGAACTAAGTCAGTGTTTTCGATGACTAGGAAATGGCTCCGAAGAGAAGGACTCGTCGCAACCAGAAAGAGGTATCACCACCTCGCCAGGAAGAGGAGGTACCCATCGGGAGGAGGAACAGAATAATATAAACATACAAGGTGTACCTCCTGAGCTAAAAGATGTAGTTCAAGCGGCAGTCGCTGCTGCTCTTCAACAACACTTGAGCGGAAATGTGACTACTAGCGACAGAAATGCGACTACTAGCGACACCAGTAAGCGGAAGATGGTTAAAGACTTCCAGCAACAGCGCCCTCCCTACTTTAGAGGAAAAGAAGGGGCTGTAGGAGCAGATCATTGGTTAAAGAAGATCACTCAGATCTTGAATCTGCTTCAGGTTTCCAGTCCGACTGACAGAATCTTACTGGCAACATCTCAACTGATTGAGGATGCCGGTAATTGGTGGGAAGTGGTAGAAAAATAACAATCACTGGTGCCGGAAGGGGAAAGAATTGCCATGACCTGGGAATGGTTCTCAGTCACTTTTCTAGAGCAGTTTTTCCCGGAGGAAGAAAAGGAGAGCCAGACTGAAGCTTTTATATCATTAGTACAAGGCAATATGACAGTGGCAGAATATCACCGGGAGTTCCTTCGTCTATCTGTCTACTCATTCTATATGGTGGATACTGAGCCGAAGTAAGTTTGAACGGGGCCTTCGGCCGAGCATCAAGGCTAGGGTGACAGTATTCAAGGAACCTACATTGGCAGGGGTGGTCAGCAGGGCCACTATAGTGGAGTGGGAATTGAATGAGATAGCGCGGCCTGACAACCGCCGATGGCAGAGTGGGCGGGGCGCACTTCAACCCAACAAGAGGTTCCGCCCGAATTTCAGCAGACCCTCATCCTCTACTGGATCTACAGGGGGCTTTCGCCCCAATCAACCCTCCCCGTCAGCATAAGTTGCCCAGGTTCCTCGGGGTGGGAACACTTGCTATCAGTGTGGCCAACAGGGCCACTTCAAGAGAGAGTGTCCACAGCTCAACAGACCCTCTAATTTCAGGGGCTCTTCCCGCCCTCTAGTTAGATCAGCTCAGCCGCGAGGGGGCAGAACATACAATCAGGCAGGACGGGTGCTAAACCCTACGGGATCAGGACGACTTTTTGCTATACCTTCTCCAGTAGCAGTGGACCGCTCGATGATTCAAGGTATGGCTGTAGTTGGTAGTTCTTATGCAGTTACATTATTTGATTCTGGAGCTTCCCATTCATTTATAGCTGCTGCATTCATATCTGCTACGGGCACATTAGTACAGAATCTGTCCACCTCACTTACTATTGTATCCCCTGTCGGAGACACATCTTTGGGGCTCATATGCACGGCACTGAACACTGAACTCGCTGGATTCAGATTCGAGTTCAATTATTTGGTAATCGATATGGCTGAGTACGATGTTATATTTGGCATGGACTGGTTGGCTACGTATCAGGCCCATATTGATTGCCATCTTCGTAGAGTGATATTTTGGTCACCCGAAGGAAGGCGGTATATAGTGCCCGCTGACCGACAGGGCATTCCTAGAAGGCTGCAGGATGAATTGAATCAACTTGCCTTGAACACCCTCAGATTAGATAAGGCACCAATAGCTGAACTTCCGGCGGTGGTAGCAGATTATGCCGAGGTATTTCCAACAGAGCTCCCTGGTCTGCCACCTAAGAGAGAGATAGACTTTGAGATTAAATTATACCCCGGCGCAGCTCTAGTATCATTACCTCATTACAGGATGGCACCGGCTGAGATGACTAAGTTGAAAAAACAGATTGATGAACTGCTCAGGCTGGGCTTTATTCGGAACAGCACATCCGCATGGGGAGCCCCGGTATTGTTTGTTAAGAAGAAGGACGGTACCCTTCGGATGTGTGTGGATTATAGAAAATTGAACCAGTTGACTGTCAGGAATAAATATCCCCTACCCAGGATTGATGATCTGTTTGATCAGCTTAGGGGTTCCTCTCACTTTTCCAAGATTGATCTGATGTCCGGATACCATCAAATTCGAGTTAGAGAGGAAGACATCGAGAAGACATCCTTCAGGACACGGTATGGATTATATGAGTATGTAGTCATGCCGTTTGGACTTACAAATGCACCTGCGGTGTTCATGGACCTGATGAATAGGATATTCCGGCCTTATTTGGATCAGTTTGTGATTGTTTCCATTGACAACATTCTGATCTATTCCAAAAGTCAGGAGGAACATGCCAAGCACTTACGGATAGTCCTGGACACTTTGAGGAAGAACCAGTTGTATGCCAAAGCCAGCAAGTGTGAATTTTGGCTATCAGAGGTCAATTTCTTGGGGCACGTTATATCGGAGGAAGGCATAACTGTAGACCCGGCTAAGGTAGCGGCAGTGAAGGAGTGGAAAGTGCCGACAAATGTGACCGAAATCCGTAGTTTTCTGGGATTGGCCGGTTACTACAGGAAATTCATCATGGATTTCTCCAAGATTGCAGCTCCACTTACCCGACTCACTCAGAAAGGAGTCAAATTTGAGTGGTCGGATCTGTGCAACCGGAGATTTGAGGAGCTAAAGGAGAAACTTACAACCGCTCCTATTCTGATTTTGCCGGAAAGAGGCAGAAATTATGAGGTGTACTGTGATGCCTCAGGAGAGGGACTAGGGTGTACACTCAGTCAAAGTAATCGGGCAGTGGCATACGGATCAAGACAGTTGAAAATCCATGAACGCCACTATCCCATACATGATCTGGAGCTAGCAGCAGTGGTCTTCGCTCTCAAAAGCTGGAGACACTATCTCTATGGAGAGAAATTTGAGGTGTTTTTCGACCACAAGAGTCTGAAATATTTGTTTGATCAGAAGGAACTCAATATGAGACAACGCCGATGGATGGAATATCTTGCAGATTATGATTTTGCACTCCGATCCCGGCAAGGCGAATAAGGTGGCGGATGCTCTCAGCCGCATGTCACCTGCGACAGTAGCCAGTATGATTAGAACAGAATGGGAGGTGTTGAATACCATCAGAGAGTTTAAACTCTATCTGAATAATCATGGAACCATATATAATCTGATCATACGATCCCACATGGTCTCCGAGATTGAACGGGAACAACGAACAGATCCAGAGGTGGAGGAGATATGGGCTAAGATGTCTACCGGTGAAGTTGTACCAGAATGGGAATTACGACCGGGACAGGGTCTTATGTTCCGAGGCAGGACATATGTGCCTAAGAATTGCAGAAGAGAGTTGCTGATTGAAGCACACCAAACCAAACTCTCTATTCACCCGGGCAGCACCAAGATGTATCATGATCTTAAGAGGCACTATTGGTGGCATGGACTTAAGAAAGACGTGGCAGAGTTTGTTGCTCGTTGCTTAACCTATCAGCAGGTTAAGGCAGAACATCGGAAGCCACCGGGTTTACTCGCACCCTTACCGGTGCCAGAATGGAAATGGGAACACATATCCATGGACTTTGTAACAGGGTTGCCAAGGTCATCCAAGGGCAACGATGCGATATGGGTCATAGTGGACCGGTTGACCAAGTCTGCACATTTCATTCCCATCAAGATGACGAATTCATCAGAGACTTTGGGTCGACGGTACATCCGGGAGATCATCAGGTTACATGGCATTCCCCGGTCTATTGTGTCCGACAGGGATGGCCGATTCACCGGCAGAGTATGGCAGGGCTTGCAGTCGGCTATGGGGACCGACGTATTAACTAGCACAGCATTTCATCCACAGACTGATGGACAGTCGGAGAGGACAATACAGACATTGGAGGATATGCTGAGAGCATGCATGCTAGACTTTAAGGGTGGATGGGAGGATCATTTACCACTGGTGGAGTTTTCCTACAATAATAGCTATCAGTCAAGCCTACAGATGGCTCCGTTTGAGGCCTTATATGGTAGGCCATGTAGACCACCAGTGTGTTGGACAGAAGCCGGTGAGCCTGCGCTGATTGGACCGGAGTTGGTTACAGAAACTACAGCGCAAATTAAATTGATACGGCAACATCTACTCACTGCACAAAGCCGACAGAAGAGTTACGCCGACAAGAGGAGAAGGTTCCTCGAATTTGAGGTGGGGGACTTGGTGTTTTTGAAAGTCTCACCACGGAAGGGACACATGAGATTTGGAAAGAAGGGGAAACTGTCACCTAGATTTGTGGGACCGTTTCCAATCTTGAAGAGGGTGGGGGGGGTAGCTTATCAGTTGGCGCTCCCTCCGCAGTTATCATCATTACATGATGTATTCCATGTGTCTATGTTGAGGAAGTACAACCCTGATCCTTCACATGTATTGAGTATTCAAGACATCGATGTGCAAAGCGATGTGACATATGTGGAGAAGCCGGTCAGAATAGTCGGGACCGAGCAAAGAGTGTTGTGGAACCGTGCCATTCAGTTCGTCAAGGTGGTATGGGAACGACATGGTAATGAAGAAACCACCTGGGAACTTGAGTCGGAAATGAGAGCCTCTCATCCGGAACTCTTTGTGTAAGATGTTTTGAACCTCTACTTCGCTCGAATTTTCGGGACGAAAATTTTAAAAGAGGATTGTATTGTAAGGTCTCGGAATTTTGGAATTAATATAAATGTGAATATTGTTTATTTTAATGATGGAAATTAGAAAATTGGTGGAGTAAATGGTAAATGGGCCAAAATTGGATAAAGGCCCAAGTGTGGCCCAATAGACTATGGTTTGGATTTAAATTTATTTAAATGGGTCAAGAATGGTCAAATTGGGTCAAGTACCCATTTGGGACCCAATGGGTCAAGATGGTTAAGCTCTAAGGTAAATGGGCTAGTGGGAAATGTAATTGGGCCATGGGTCCATTGGTGATCCATTTAGAGTGGGCTTAATGAAATTTAATCACCCTAAGTAATTTTGAATTAAACAATGGTGGTGTGGCCAAGTGGGACCCACCTCCACCTCATCAAGTGAGGTGGTGGGTGGACCAATGATTGGTGGGGCCGGCCACCATGGTTGACTTGGTCAACCATGGGTGGAATAATGGGAATTAGGTTAAATAAAAATGAATTAACCTAAGTTAATTACCAAATTAATTAAATACTTAAATTATTAAATTGGTGGCTAAATTGGTCAAATGGGAGACCAAGCTACCCCACCTCAAAAGCAATACACGTTGGGCTTGGTGGTGGTTTAGATAACCACCACCATAAAGAGATTAAAATATCTTAAAATATCTTTGGTTGGTGAAAAATTAATGTAAAGTGTAAATGAGGTCATCAAATGGGGAAAAGTTTGATTTTTTTTCTTTCTCATGTTCATTTTCACTAACTCCATCCCTCCCACTCCTCCATTGCCGTCCCATGTCCAAGTGAAGGAGAGAAAAGAAAAAGAAAAAGAGAAGGAGCTCAAGGAGAGAAGAAAAAAAAAATGGAATTTGGGGGGAGTTCACTCTAAGATTGAGGTCATCATCTTCCTCTCATCATCTTTTCCTCTTTTCATCTCTCAAATCCAAACCTAACATGGCCGATTTTAAGGTTGGGAGTTGCCACCCTTGATCAAAGATCTTGACCTATCAAAGATCAAGAGGAAGGAGAGAGGAGGCTACGGAGATCGACGGGAGCGGCGGAAGTCGGAGGAGATGGCGGATTGTGAGTATTTCTTAAACAAGAAATTTTGGATTTTTAGGGTTTGAGATTTGGGATTCATTTTGTAAATTTAATGGTGGTCAAATGATTTTATGCTATGGATTTTAAATCCATCAATTTGAAAGATGGAAAGTGGAGGAAACCCTAATGGATAAATTAGGGTTAGCTTAAGGAAAAATAAATGGATTAAAGAATGCAATGTAATTAAATTATTAAGCATGGAGAATGTTTATAATTTTAAGGTTGTAAATAATTGAATGTGATGAATTTTGTAAAGAGGGTTTAAATGAGAGAATATAGGAGATGGAAGATAATTTTAATGGAAAAAAAAATGGTTTAGGGTTTTAAGTGCTTAATGATTAAATGTAGGTGTTGTATGATATTTTTTTAGGGTTTTAAGGAATGGAGGTTATGGAAGGTAATTTGGACATTTTTAATGGAGTGTTAGGGTTTTGTGAGAATGGAATCCATGAATAAATGTAAATGTGTTATGGTCAAAAAGGGCACCCATGGATGATGGATCATGAACCATGGGTTCGGCCATGGTGTATGGGCCGAACCCTATGGTGATCAAATGGTGAAATGGTGGAATGATGATGTATGTGAAGTAACGGAAAAATGAGTGGGTAATGGACTCATTGTAGTTAAATGCATAAGGTAAACCCCCTGGGAAGAATTGATGAATTGGGTATTTTGAACCCATGATCCATTGGTTGGTCAAAGTATGGGTTAACTTAGTATTATACATATGTTTAATTAATGAGGATTTAAGTTAAGAAGAAGGGCTAATTCTAATGATGTTAGGTCATAATTAAATGGGTCATTAATGGATTGAGTTAATGATCAGATTTGGGCTTAAGTAGGCATGAATTAATGAAAAATTGTTTATGTGAAGGGTAGTGGCAAAAATGGTAAATATGGGCTAAAATGAAGAAACCCACTAAGTTATGATTTATGGGCTTGGAAATGATTAAAACTTGGATTGATTTGGTAATGTAATAAGGTATTGGATATCGCGAGCGGTACGCGTGTCGGTAGCCGGACTATCGGACAAAAACGAAAGAGAAGAACGCGAGTCGGTATTCGGTAGGATTTCTACCTACTTGTAAGCCATGGGTGTGTAATGGTATATTCATCTTATTTTGGATGACTTTGGGATTGATCTTAAAAAAAAAAAGAATTGTTCTATGATTATGGACATTATGTTTAATACTATGGTTTATTATTTTTAAGGTTATGCATTATATGGTAAGGCTATATATTGTATATTAAGGGTATGAGATATACATATTACATAGCATAATGCATTACATCTCATGCATGGCATGGGCGGAAAATAAACAAACCGGAGTCCATGTTCCGTCGGGGCGACCGAGAACAGGCATGGGGACATCTTGACGAGGCTTTGCCGTCAAGGGGGATATTTTGCGGTTGGACATGTCTTGACGAGGTTTTTTTTCCGTCAAGAGGGATATGACAGTATCTGGCAGGAATGATGGGTGGGATTCATAACATTTACACCCAGGGCATATCATTTACTTATATTTTCAGTATATGGTGGTTTATAGTTTTTACTGTGTTATTATCTGTATGTGGTTATTACTAACCCATGTGCTAGCCCTACTCGGAATCCTACTGGGCGCGTGTTCTAACGCCCTACTTCTACCCTAGCTGATGATGCAGGAAATGGCGGAACGGAAGGGCGAGACGGAAGCAAAGCTTAGGAGCTTGGGGAGGCGGATTAATTATTTTGTTTTACGTTTATTTTGGAAAAGATGTATTTGTATAGTTAGCTTGTCGAAATGTAATAATTTAGGTAGTTTGCTATGTTTAGGTATTATTTTGGATAATACAGTATAATGGCATTTTCGTAATTAATTGGGTATTTCTTCCCTGCTATCTGAAGAACTGGTAGGATAGTTCTATTATCATCCGCAGTTATTTTTATGTTCCGCGAGCTTACTTCTACGCGTGAACCGTACTCGTGGACTTATGTTCCACGCACGCGTAGGGTTGGCCAGTTAAGGGCCGGGCTTTAGAAGCTCGGAACTTAACTCGCGTCGTGACGTCCGCGCCTTTTGTCACTGTTAAAAAAAAAAAAAATAGGCTCTGACTTTCGGTGAAAAGGGGCGGGCGTTACAGAAAGAGGGTGGGGCGTTACAGAACCCATAATGTATTATTTTTCCCATTTTCTCCTTAACATGGTTTACATTCTTAGGTCCATATTCAAAGTCCCTCCACGGAGGTTTAACCATACATTTAGGTTCATCTTTTTGAATCATCATTTTCATCTTCAAAATCAATTAAATTTAGCAACACTATCCATAAAACATAACCAATGTTCCTCCATGGGGTTCGGCCCTACATCATGGCCGAACCTTATGGTTCATCAACTTCTCTTAAACCATTTAAACCCATATAAATTTCTTATTACTTTTCCATTAAAATACCATATACTTCCCTTAATTTTTCTTCCATGGGGTTCGGCCATACACCATGGCCTAACCCTATGGTTCCATATTTCCTCTTTTAAATCCAATCAAAACATCATAACCCTCCATGGTTTTCATCCTTCTCAAAATTATTAAAAACCAATGTTCTTTCATGGGGTTCGGCCATGCACTATGGCCGAACCCTATGGTTCTTCCTTTCCATTAAAATACTCAAATCGACCCCCAACCTTCTTCCATGGGGTTCGGCCATCCACCATGGTCGAACCCTATGGTTCCTTTCTTTAAACAAAATTTATAAAAATTACTTACCGGTTCCGCGACTCCTCCGGTTTTCCTTCCCTCCGACTTGTTCTTCCGATCTTTTTCTTCCTTAGGCTCTTTCTACTTGATCTTTCACACAGCTGGTTGCCCTCTCCTTCTTTGCACACTGTCGAGAACACCTTATTGCCAGAGCACCAGCGTCAAGCCTTCCCTTGACTGTGTATGCCGTGCGCCCCTCTTGTCTTATGCACCTCTCTTTTATAAAACCTCCACTTGATCCTATCTTTAGAAGGTGCCGTGCGCCCCTTCAATTTAGCAATTGTCTAGTGCCGTTCTTAACCAAGGAAAGGACCCCTTTTTAGAGATACTCCAACACATCATCATGGATGCGCATATCTCCTATACACGGCCAAGCATCTTTTATTTAATCTTAGACATCTTCTTTATTTGGATTAGGCAATCGGATGTCATTGCCTAATCCAAGCTCATCTAGATGTGTAGTCCATTTTAGGACACCCCTTGTTCGACTATAACTCCTTGATTTCTTGAGAGAAAATCTAGCCTTTGTGGTGTATGCGCGTGTGTGTCATCCTCATCTAGACAATCCCTTATTTATAGACATAATGCATTAACATTTTAATTCAGCCCCATTTAATTTAAATTGAACCTTATACCATAACTGTTGGGTCCTAATTGGGCCATTGACCCAACACCTTACCCATCTAAGGTTCATATCCGTTTATTCCCAATTAAAATGGCAAATTCCGTAAATATTGATAACATGGAATTCCGAAGTGTTACAAGCCCAATTAAGACCCAATGGATATTGTATAAGGTTCAATTGGAATCAAATGGGTAAGATGTATTTAATTGGGTCAAGATTGTTATTTGGGTCAAAATGCCCAATTGGGACCCAATGGGTCGTGGTTGACTTGGTTGACCACCAAGTGAGTTCAAGCTTACTTAATTGGGGCTGAATTAAGTTGGAATGGAATCAAGTGATTGAATTGATTTTTAAGTGAGTTAAATGAGTTGGATTAAAGAGGTGAGTTGAGTTAAAAGAGTTGAATTAAAGAAGTGAGTTGAGTTAAAAGGTTTAGTTGAATGGAAGCTAATGGGATTTTAATCTCAAGTGTGTGGAGTGGGAAGGTGGAGAGGTGCATCCCACCAAGAACAAGTCAAGGTTACACGTTGGAGGTGTGGGAGTTTTATCTCTTGGGATGACTCCAAAGGCTCATTGATGAGGAGATGAAAGGGTTTTGGGGGTTACACAATTCAAACCCATAGCACACGTTGGAGTCAGGGGAGTTTCATCCATGATGAAACTCTCAAATGAACCATTAATGGGAGGAGAAAGGTTGGTGGAGGTGACACAAAGGCATACCCATAGCACCTTTGGAGACATGGGAGTTTCATCTCAAGGATGAAACCCCCAATGTAATTATCAATGAGAAGGTAATGAGTTATGGGAGTTACAAAAGGGCTTTACAAAAAGGCACCACCCTTGGCCGATCACCCTCATTTTGAACAAAACAAGTTTTATTCTTCATCTCACTCTCTCCCTCTCTCAAGGCCGATCACTCTCTTGGACAAAGGAGAAAAGACTTAAGAGTTTTCTATCTCAAGCCTCTCTCTCTCTCTCAAACCCACACTCTTGGCCGAACCCTCTTCTTAAAATTTCATCTCAAGACCTCTCAAGTTCACACACTCGGCCAAGGATCAAGGAAGAAGAAAAGGCTAAGAAAGAGGAAGATCAAAGGAACAAGAAGGAGAGAAGAAAACCGGAGGAGTCGCAGAACCGGTAATACTTAATAGATTTTTGATTAAGTAAGTTGGTCAAGGAAAGTGGACCGGCCATTTCATGGCCGAACCCTAGTCTTATTATGGCAAAGGACCTCTTGCATGGACCCTATATGGATTATGATTATGGATCATGGGCTGGCCTTGCATGGCCAAACCCTAAGGTTAATATGCATGGACCACCAAGGACAAAAAGGGGTGGATGAGGTTTGGCCATGATGTATGGCCGAACCCCATCAAAGAATATAAATCTTGGTATATGATTTAAAAAGGAATTAATGAACCATAGGGTTCGGCCATGTTGTATGGCCGAATCCCATGGGAGTGTGTTGGTAATTGTAAATGGTTTTTGAAGGATGAAAACCAAGGAAGGACATTAGTTAATTTTAATGGATTTGAAACATGAAAATCATAGATGTATGTTTATGATTTGTAAAAGGCTTAAAATGGAAGTTATGTTGATGGACTTTGGGATTGTAAAGGATTAAATTTCCCATGGAGGGACTTGTTTAGGGATTAAAGATTGTAAATAATTAAAGGAGAAGATGGGAAAATGAGACATCATGGGTTCGGCCATGGTGTATGGCCGAACCCCATGAACCATTGTTAATGGGCCATTTGGTATTATATCTTGATTTGATGAACCATTTATGAATCTAGGTTTATGGATCAGATATGGACCAAAGTGTAGGTAACTTAAGTATGTGATTACCATGTACGGAAAGAATGGCCAAAAAGGGAAATTAAAGGACCATAAGGTTCGGCCATGGTGTATGGCCGAACCCCATGGATCATGTGTTTGGATTAAGGAACTATGTATGATCATTTTTGGAACATAAGCCTTATGTAAATAAGCAAGGTAAGTTGCCATTGATGGAATAATGGCAAGGATGTAAATAAGTGAAAATAATGGACCATGGGTTCGGCCATGGTGTATGGCCGAACCCCATGGGGAATGTTTGGTGGACTTAGGATTTTATGTATGTTAGATGATGAACTTATGCATGATTAGATTAATAAATTAAAGGTGATATGATTATGGACTTAATTTAAAAGATCAAGGGATTCAAAAGAGGGACCAAATTCAAATGGGTGAGGTTCGGCAATGGTGTATGGCCGAACCCCACTAAGGTTGGTTTATGGATTTATGTTTAGATTGGAAATCAAATGGGACTTTAGTTTGATTGGTTGGTATGTTATAAGGTAACGGGACTTCACAAGGGGTGTACGATCGTGAACGGTTTCCGGACCAAAAATGCAAGGACACGTTAGTTGATCAATGGTAGGATTCTACCTCTTTGAAACCATGGGATATGTATCATGGTTTTAATTCTTATTTTGATGAAATATTTTGTATAAATGATATGTTTCAAAGATGAGATTTTAAATGCTATGATTTGTATAATTGCATAGCATGTGGACATTTGCATTTCATTCATGGTATGGGAGGGATGAGACCACACTCCGTCGGAGTGTCCTTAAGGCAACTGTGTGAGGGTACCTTGATGTGCATTATCCATCAAGAGGTAACCGGAGGCCACATTCCGACGGGGCGTCCGTAAGACCACTGTGGGGATACCTTGATGTTTAGTTTTCCATCAAGTGGATACTTTGATTATAATGTAACCGGAGATCCACACTCTGTCAGGGCATCCGTAAAGCAATCGTGGGGAATACCATGTGTTTGTGATGGGTGGGACTCATTGCATATGATAGCATGGCATGGCATTGAATCGGCATGATTATGATATTTATTATCATGCAATGTTTCTGTTTTTTATCTGTATGATTGGATCTCTATTATCATACATGATTTTGGATACGATGTTTTACAGATACTATATGACGTATTATATCTGGATTTTTGGTACTAACCCATGTGTTAGCCCTACTTGGAATACCTACTGGGCGCGTTGTTTAACGCCCTACTTCTACCCTAGTTGATGACACAGGGAATGAACGGAACGAGGAACGAGGTCGGAGCCAAGCTTAGGAGCTTGGATGATTAAGTTATATTTTGTTTAAGTTATTCATGGACTAAGTATTTGAATAGCTAGCATTCGGGATTGTAATAATTAGATATATTTGCTATGGTTTGGATGGTTAATATTGGATATTTAACTTAAGGTAATTATTATTAAGTGATGGATGTACTTTGCTATCTAAAATGGAATAGATTGTTATCCTATTGTAATTCCGCATTTGTGATTATTTCGCATGTTTAACTTGAGTACGTGTGAACCATTTTAGTGGACTTGGTCCACGCACACGTATGGTTGGCCAGTTAAGGGTCGGGCTTTGGGAAGCTCGGACTTAGCTTGCGTCGTACGTCCCGCTCTCTATCACTCTTTGTTTTTTTTAAAAAATAGACTCTGATTTTCGGAAAGCGAGTGAAAAAGGGCGGGGCGTTACAGTTGGTATCAGAGCGAAACGAGAAGGTTGAATCTTTCGAAA
This sequence comes from Chimonanthus praecox, assembly GCA_022113865.1. Classification (NCBI taxonomy): domain Eukaryota; kingdom Viridiplantae; phylum Streptophyta; class Magnoliopsida; order Laurales; family Calycanthaceae; genus Chimonanthus; species Chimonanthus praecox. The sequence goes on along the minus strand of CM039086.1, from coordinate 39,702,309 downwards.
TAAGATTAAGACGGTTTCATGTCTCTCTGACAGATAAGAATCCTAACTGACCGACTCTTCGAAGTCCGCTGCATGGGGCCGGATTAATTTACTTCATTAGACTCAGACTGAAACATTCAATCTGAGAGCAACAAGGAATGATAGCAAAGGAAGTGTAACGCCCTGCCCTTTTCACTCTAATTTTTAGAGTTTATTTTTTTTTTAAATATAATAATCAAGTGATCGGGGCAGAGTGTCACGACGCGAGTTAAGTTCGGATCTCTAAATCCGACCCTTAACTGGCCAAGCCCATGTGCGTATGAACTAAGTCCATAAAACTGATCCGCACATGGTACATATATAACTTGCGGAATTAACTTAGTCTAAATCTAACTGAGGTTATAATAGAACCTATGACTATTCCAGTTTTCCATTCTTAGATAGCAAAGTACATAACTTATTCTCCAAACTTACTATTCAATCTTAACTAATCGTTTAATCAAATCATCCAACTTAAAACAAACCATAGCATCTATCTTAACTACTTATTACAAGCCAACATAACTAATTACCAAATTACATTGTTCAAATATATCAAATATCAAGTCCATAAAATAGTCCATTCATAATCCATTCCAATCATTCAAACCGCCAAGTTTCCGTGCTTGGTCCTCTTCTCGATCCACGTTTTTCCCTTTCCCTGCATCATCCACTAAGGGTATAGATAGGGCGTTAGATCAACGCGCCCAGTAGTGTTTCCGAATAGGGCTACCACATGGTTAGTCAAAAACATGCAAGTAATATAATAATAAAACATGTGTGACAAAATCCTATAAAATATGCTATGTATGAAAGGAACATGTAATGAGTCCCACCCATCACCATTCATCATAGCCATCTACTTGACGGGATTCTCATCGTCAAGGTAACCCACAGTGGTCTTTCGGACGCCCCGACGGAGTGTGGCCTCCGGATTCTCCTAATGGGATTCTCATCATCAGGGTACCCCACAGTGGTCTTTCGGAAGCCCCGACGGAGTGTGGCCTCGTGTTACAATACCATCATCCCATGCCATGCATGAGATGTCTATGCAAACATGTCATTTAGAAACATAACTTTACAATCATATAAGATATCAAAATCAACATAAAACAACATATGGAATAGTGGTTACAATAAAGGTAGGAAACCTACAATAGGTTACTTTGTTCGACCCTTCGTTTGGACCGTCTTTCGATCACGGTTTTGCACACCGTTCTAGAAATCCGAATACCCTATGTACATGGCAGCAAGTTAATCATTTGACCATATGATTCTAATTTGATTTAAATCCCAAAAAACCTCTTTGTGGGGTTCGGCCATACCCCATGGCCGAACCTCACCCATTTAAACCTTGATAAATCTTTTATTTACTTAATACCATCTAAGTATCCCAAACTTTTCAAATGACACTTGGTAGGGTTCGGCCATACTACATGGCCGAATCTTACCACTTAGGTTTTGGCTCATAAGTCTATTCTTTTGATCATTTCATCTTTTCATCCTTATTTACAATAATGCCATTATACTATCCTTTGCCTAATTTTTCCTTAAACAACAAAGTCCATCAACAAGCCATCTTTGTGGGGTTCGGCCATACAACATGGCCGAACCTCACCATTTATTTTAGTCATATAAACCCTTCAATCATACATCTCATTTTGCCCAAACTTGTTATGAATGAACCACCAAGTCCATCACATGACAATTGGTGGGGTTCGGCCACATAACATGGCCGATCCTCACCCTAAAGATTTTAATCCTATATTCCATCATCACCTTAATACTAAGTCCATAATTGATGTGATTTCCATCTTCTTGAAAGCCAAACCAAACAACCAAATACTTGCATGGGGTTCGGCCATCCAAGGTGGCCAAACCCTATGTCCATGTTTTGGTTCTCTAAAACATGTTTTTGGGTCTCATTTGGACATAGGCTAACTGTATAATGTTACCATGTTTTTACCCTTCAAAACCATTCAATAAGTCCATCACCTTGTATGATTTCTATTTTATAAAACTCAATCCAAAAATCCACAAAACAGTCCATGGGGTTCGGCCATACATATGGCCAAACCCTATGGTTCTCATGGTGTAATTATTCCAACCTTTGTCCATGGTTTTAATCCATAATTTAACCATAGCATTAGTATGGTTCAGCCAAGCCATGGTTACCTAAAAACAGTAAGCTTATCTTCACTTTAAATCCTTTAAAATCTTCATTAACTAATATGTATTTTATCCCTCAAACTCCATTAAGAATCACCAAATTTTTCCATGGGGTTCGGCCATCCAATGGGGCCGAACCCTATGGTCTATATTTTGTCATTTAAACATCATAATTCTAGATTAATTTCCTTAATGTGTTCGGCCAATCCATAGCCCAACACACAACATTTAAAACCATAATTTTAAAACTTTTCAAGGCATGTAATCAATCTAATTTAGCATCCAAAAACAGCCCATGATTTTGGTTCAAAAGACCATCCAATTTAACCCAATCTTTTCATGGGGTTCGGCCGTCCCATATGGCCGAACCCTATAATCCATTTTTATCTTCATCATGCACTTCCAACCAATATTTAACCCTTGTTAGATTCAGCCATCCAATGGCCGGATCATGATTTTAAAAATTGTTTATCGAAAACCTACTGTTTCCGCGACTCCTCTAATTGATCTTCCCTCCGGCTTGTTCCTTTCCCTTTCTTAGCCTCTCCTTCTTCTTGATTCCTTGATGGTCAAGGACTGATTTAAACAACCAGCTGCTGCTCTAGGTGTTTGGAAAAATCAAGGACAGCAAAGAGAGATAGATAGAATATTGGCTTTTAGATGAGAAACCTTGATTCTCCCCTCCTTTGCTCAATGTGTGCTCTTGATTTGATGAAAGAAAACAACCCAAGTCTGATTACCAATTCGTGATCAGCTGTTGTTCTTGGTGTTTGGGAGATGATAATACAGTCCAAGAAAGAAAGAGAGATAGAGAGAGTAAAATGAAAATCCCTTGTTTGATCAAAAACAGTCCAAGGTTACCCTTGTGTAACTCCCTCACTTTAATCAAACTTCTTTATGTTACTTGGGGGTTTTCATCTATGAAACGAAACACCCCAAGCAACTAACGTCTCTTGTGGTTGGACTAATGTAACCTCCCCTCTCCTTAAGGTCTCACATGGGAGTTTCATTTTGAAATGTAACTCCCATGTGCTGCACCGTCCCTTGTTGGTTGCCTCTAAATTTTGGCTTATGTAACAACCACCACTCTCAATTGTAACTCCACAAACAGCAGCTCCAATCAGCCCCATTTGGCCCTCATCAATGTCCCATGTGGGAGTTCTATCATTGAAATAAAAACTCCCCTCTTCCAAGTGTGTACACACTTTGTTACTCCCATTGATTTAATATCTAATTTGAATTTAAAATGCTGTAATCTCTTATGTGTTACTCCTCCAATCAGCTACCCATTTGTTCTCCAACCTTGGAGTTACATGCATGAACCATCAATCTATGTATTGCTGTCTTTTGAAGACCCAACCAATGTACTCTAACCATTTCCAACGTGTAAACACTTTGCATTTGAAATAACACTCCCACCTCCAACGTCTTCCATGTATTTTCAAAATGTAACTCACATTTCCTTTACCACTTAAATGGGAGTTACATGCATGGTAATACCTCCCATGCAGCCAACGTTCATTGTGTTTAAAACCTACCACCAGTCCAATCCACTCTCATACACTCACTTAAACAATTATTCCATCTAACTCATGTATTTAACTCACCCAAACTTAACTCATTTATTTTATGTGACTCAATTAATAATTTCCACTCAACTATACTCCAACGTTTATTTCAACTCAAACCCAACTCAAACATTTAACTCATCTTAACCCAATTAAGCTTTGAGCTCAATTAATGGTCAAACACGTCAACCACAACCCATTGGGTCCAATTTGGTCATTTTTGACCCATTTAACAAAATTTGACCCAATTATGACTTTTAACCCGTTTAAGTATATATTATACATTTATTTATTTTGTAAACAAAACTACCATCCTTTGGGTCTTGATTGAACCATTGACCCATTTAAATTCAAATCAATTATATCACAATGGCAATTCCGTAAATATGAATAATTTCATATAAATTGATAACTTTGAAATTCCAGGGTGTTACAGGAAGGATAGTCACTATAAATTGGATTATCAAACATAGCAAATTAGGAGATACTTCCCCAATATCCCCAAAGTGAGAAACAAACAATTGATACTTAGGAAGTTTCCCCAAAAACAAAGAAATACAAAGAGTGCTGATTTAACAATTTCCCCAAGGACAAGAAACACAAGATGTTTATTTGGCAATTTCCCCAAACAAGAGACATTATGTGATACATAGGAAAACTCCCCAAAACAAGAAATACAAGATGATGATTAGGAATTCCCCAAAACAAAGATTAGTTTGATTTGAACTACGGTTGTCATTGATATGCTTCTGTTGTTGTGATACAGATATGTCAAGCGACATAGAGTATACAGAGTTGTGGGACAAAGGGACCCCTAGCAGTCCGATAGATCTGGTTTCTTCTTCCAACGATTCCAGCGTGCCAAACTTCATCAATGAAGTTGTAACCAGTCAGGACATGGAAGTAGAATCGCTCGAGTACAATGTGGGGTTACTCCAGCCTTTGTACCCGAAGAGGACGAGGAAGATGTCCTAAACTTAGAAGAATCCGTAGGGGAGATAGGGTCGCCTGAGTATACTCCAGCTACTCCGACTTCGGATGAGTTGATAGATTATATGTACGAATTATGCAATCAAGAGGGGCACAACGGTACTTATTGGGCTATTGAGGTTATTTGCCCTGTTAGTGGACTTCACGGGCACGGGAAGGAGAGGACTAACTGTCCTTACATTGGGGGACCGAGAATAACACCTTGTCTGACTTGTGGAGTGTTGGGGCACATGTCGACTACATGCCCTGACAACTTCGATTTTGGTGATGATGCAGGGTCTTCTACAGAAGATTAGGCTAAGAGATTGTAAGAAAATGTCAAGGAAAGGGGAGATTTTGTAAGGGTTGTGGGTACCCTATCAACCCTTGTATGGTGATGGAAGTTTAAATGATTTTTAACAAAGTATGCAAACTTAAGAGTTGATGGGGACTTTGGCGATGAGATATATGTGACGAGGTCACTTGATTAGATGGAGATGAGGTACGGTATGTCCCTCAGCTGATTTGTATAGATTCCATGAGTAAGGCTTAGAGTAGCCACGAGACTGTGGGAGCCTCGATATGAGATACAGAGACTTGGTTCCTTAGGGTTGCCGTTGAAGAGTGCGTCCCTCACAAGCTACGCGCTGGAGGGCACTCTCACGACTATTTCGTACACCTGTTGTGCGTTGATGTGCAGAGCTAGGTATTATTTTACCCCGTGGGGGTGGTGCTAGCTTCGTTAGACACGGTTCGACCGCCTTAGAGCTTGACTGAATCACATTTGGGGTGAAGGGATGAATGGCAGGATAGACTTGATCACGTTGGACGTGGGTCTTCCCCTTAGTAAGTCATAGGCCCTAAGTCTTGTTAAGGGTCGGGGTATATTGATGATTTGATATTGTTACTACAGTCACGTAGTGATTCGTTCAAGTGTTGTTCCAATGGATAGAACATCTCATGGTAGATGATGTGCCTGGATGAATTATGCCCATGAATGGATTATACTCATAGGAGGGTTATATTCATGGATGGTTATGTAACACTTCGGAATTCCATGTTATCAATATTTACAAAATTTGCCATTTAATTTGTGAATTATTAAATATGGACCTTAGATGGGTAAAGTGTTGGGTCATTGCCCAATTAAGGCCCAACGGATTGTGGAGATAGTTTCAATAGAATTAAATGGGGCTGAATTAAAATGGTGATGCAATATCTATAAATAAGGGATATAAATTAAGTGGCATGTGCCTAGAGGGAACATGGAAAGATTTTAGGAATGGAATATAGATTACATGGCCGTGTGTGAAGATTTTCATATCCATGAAGATATGTTAGAGTATCTCTAAAAGGTGTCTTTTCCTTGGTTAAGAGTGAAACTAAGGGATTGTTAAATATAGAAGATGTCTAAGATTAAAAATAGAGATTGCTTTGCCGTGTAGGAGATAGGCGCAATCCATGAGGATGCGCCAAAAGGAGTCCTTTCCTTGTTGAGAGCAACACTAAGGCAATTGCTAAATTGCAAGGGGTGCATGGCACCTTCTAAATTAGGACCGATTGGAAGTCTTATAATGAAAAGGCAGCAAGGGCGCATGACACACACAAATTAAGAGAGGGCCGTACGGCATACACAAGAGAAGGAGAGGGAAGCCAACAAGTGTGAAAGATCAAGTAGAAGGAGGCTAAAGAAAGAGAAGATTGGAAGAACAAGAACAAGCGAAGGAAAACCGGAGGAGTCGCGGAACCGGTAAGTAATTCGATAATTTTGTTTAAAGAACGGAACCATAGGGTTTGGCCGTGGTGTATGGCCAAACCCCATGAAAGAAAATTGAGAGATGAATATAGTAATTTTAATGGAAAGGAGGAACCATAGGGTTCGGCCATAGTGCATGGCCGAACCCCATGAAAGAACATTGGGTAATTTTTATGGGTTTTTGAAGGATGAAAACCATGGAAGTGGTTAGTAATTTTATTGGGTTTCAAAGCATGAAAATTGGATACATGGTTAAGGACAATGGCCGAACCCTAATTTTATTATGGCTAAAGATTCAATGATGAACCATAGGGTTCGGCCATGTTGTATGGCCGAACCCCATGGAAAAGTTATTAAGGAATTTATATTGGATGAATGATTTTTAAAGATAGGATTATGAACCATAGGGTTCGGCCATGGTGTATGGCCGAACCCCATGAAAGATGGTTATTAATTTAGAAAGAAATTAATGATGGACTTTTGGATCAAAAAGGAAGGAACCTTGATTTATGGATTCAAGATTTGTAACTGATGTAATTGGAATTTAGACATCACATGGCCGAACCCCATGAAGCAATTTTTATGGGTCAATTATGGATTTATTATTGTAAATAAATTAAGAAGGAGGATGGAACAATGATATCATGGGTTCGGCCAAGATGTATGGCCGAACCCCATGAACCAGTTAATGAACCGTTGATGGAACATGTTTTAAGGGATTTAATTGTATACATCTATGTTCTAAGATTAGGTTTTTGGTAATGGACTTGTATGAATGGCAAGGATGTAAATAAATGATAGACCATGGGTTCGGCCATGGTGTATGGCCGAACCCCATGGGAATTATTTGGTGGACTTAGGGTCTATGTATGGTAGATTAAAATGAATGAAATGTTAACTAAGAATTAGACCAATGGTAAAAAGGTAAGTAGGTGGGACTTAAGGTTCGGCCATGGTGTATGGCCAAACCCCATGAATTATTTGATGGACCATGTGTTGGAATATTTTAAGGGACACTTAGAGTGGTTATGCATGTTTAAGGAAATGAGGGATTTAATTATATATAGACCTATGTTCATGGTTTATGTTATTGGTGATGGAGGTAATGGCAATTTTGTAATATCGGCTAAAAATAAAAGATCATGGGTTCGGCCATGGTGTATGGCCGAACCCCATGAATCTTGTTATGGTTATTTATTAGCCTAAGCATATTGTAAATTAGTAAAATGGACAGCCATAAATTAAGTAATGGCATGGATGTAATAAAGGGTGAAAATGATAGACCATGGGTTCGGCCATGGTGTATGGCCGAACTCCATGAGGAATGATTTTTATGGACTTAGACCTAATGTTAAATCAAATGGGACATCATTTTAATTGATTGATATATTATAAGGTAACGAGACCTCACAAGGTGTTTACGATCGTGAGCGGTTACCGGATGAAGCGCAATAACACATTAGTGGTCTTTGGTAGGATTCCACCTCTTTGAAACCATGGATTTATGTATAATGTTTCTTATCTTATTTTTGATGAATTTATGTTGTAAAAGATATGTTTCCAATGGTGGGTTTTAATGCTATGTTTACAATATAAAATAACATGTGTTTCATTAGCATCTCATGCATGGCATGGTGTGAAGGATATGTAACCGGAGGGGCCACACTCCGTCGGGGCGTCCGAAAAACCTATGTGGGATACCTTGATGTGCTTTTCCATCAAGAAGAAACCGGAGGGGCCACACTCCGTCGGGGCGTCCGAAAGACCTATGTGGGGGTACTTATATGTACTTGTGATGGGTGGGACTCATTGCATTTGACATCATGACATGGCATCGATTATATGGTTTTTGACATTATGAGATTATTATATATGTTTTGTACTAACCATGTGTTAGCCCTAATTGGAATACCTACTGGGTGCGATGTTCTAAGGCCCTACTTCTACCCCAGTGGATGATACAGGAAACGAGGGGAACGATGAACGCGAAAAGGGCCAAGCAAAGGAGCTTGGATGCTTCTAATTTATATTTTGATTAAGTTTCTTATGGACTTGTATTTGAGTATATAGACTTCGGGCATGTAATAATTTAGATGATTTGCTATGGTTGGATATTTATTTGGATAATTATGTTATGTTCATCATGATGAAAGACTTGACGTACTTTGCTATCTAAAATGGAATAGAATTAAGTTTTATTATAATTCCGCAGTATAATTTAATCCGCATGTTTATATTGTTATGTGTGAACCGTTTTCATGGACTTTGTCCATGCACACATAGGGTTGGCCAGTTAAGGGTCGGACTTAGCTCGCGTCGTGACGTCCCACTCTCTATCACTCTTTGTTATAAAAAAAAAAAAAGTAGACTCAGATTTACAGAAAACTACTGAAAAAGGGCTAGGCGTTACAAGTATTAACCATGGATAGATGATACTCATTGATAGAGTGATACCAGGGATGGATGCGTATAACCCTGGATGATGATTCGCATGGTGGTTTGGATTGATGCCGGTATCGGTATAGTAGAAGTTTTTAACAAAAGGTGTTAGTCACATAGTGACTTATGTGCAAATGAAGATATGCTTAGTGGAAAAGTTAAGAGTCTAGTGAAACTCGAATGGGAAGCTATGGGCAACTGCCGAGTTAGACTGATCACCTGACTCTATAGTTAGCCGATGGAGTTTCAGGAGAGTGCAGCTAGAAACCTAGTTAAAATGGATCAGCGAAAGCCTTGAGCATAGGTTTGCATTGGCAGGCTACCTCACTAACAAATTTCAATGAGGGGCAAGGTCATCACTAACCTCACACAGAGAGTAGACGAATGAACCTATTGAGCAAGTACGTATGGAAAATATCATGTTAGCAAGTAAAGTGAAACAGAGTGCATTGATCTACATAAGGTCACAAATGAGCACACGAGGAAAAGATATGACATGAGACAGAACAAAGGGGTTACGGAATCGAGCGATTCAGTTTGTCAAGGTATTATGGGATCGACATGGTAATGAGGAAGCCATTTGGGAACTTGAATCGGAAATGACAATAGCTCACCCTGAGCTATCTATGTAATCTGTTTGAAACCCTACTTCGCTCGATTTACGGGACGAAAATTTTAAAAAGAGGGTTGTACTGTAACACCCCGGATTTTCAAGCTATGGATATATATGGAAATTTTACCATTTAATTTGTGAATTAACGCATATGGACCTTAGATGGGTAAGGTGTTGGGTCAATTGCCCAATTAAGACCCAACAGATATTGTATAAGGTTCAATTGGAATTAAATGGGTAAGATGTATTTAATTGGGTCAAGATTGTTATTTGGGTCAAAATGCCCAATTGGGACCCAATGGGTCGTGGTTGACTTGGTTGACCACCAAGTGAGTTCAAGCTTACTTAATTGGGGCTGAATTAAGTTGGAATGGAATCAAGTGATTGAATTGATTTTTAAGTGAGTTAAATGAGTTGGATTAAAGAGGTGAGTTGAGTTAAAAGAGTTGAATTAAAGAAGTGAGTTGAGTTAAAATGTTAAGTTGAATGGAAGCTAATGGGATTTTAATCTTAAGTGTGTGGAGTGGGAAGGTTGAGAGGTGCATCCCACCAAGACCAAGTCAAGGTTACACGTTGGAGGTGTGGGAGTTTCATCTCATGGGATGAAACTCCAAAGGCACATTGATGAAGAGATGAAAGGGTTTTGGGGGTTAAACAATTCAAACCCATAGCACACATTGGAGTCAGGGGAGTTTCATCTCATGGATGAAACCCCCAAATGAACCATTAATGGGAGGAGAAAGGTTGGTGGAGGTTACACAAAGGCATACCCATAGCACCGTTGGAGACATGGGAGTTTCATCTCAAGGATGAAACCCCCAATGTAATTATCAATGAGAAGGTAATGAGTTATGGGAGTTACAAAAGGGCTTTACAAAAAGGCACCACCCTTGGCCGATCACCCTCATTTTGAACAAAACAAGTTTTATTCTTCATCTCACTCTCTCCCTCTCTCAAGGCCGATCACTCTCTTGGACAAAGGAGAAAAGACTTAAGAGTTTTCTATCTCAAGCCTCTCTCTCTCTCTCAAACCCACACTCTTGGCCGAACCCTCTTCTTGAAGTTTCATCTCAAGACCTCTCAAGTTCACACACTCGGCCAAAGATCAAGGAGGAAAAAAAGGCTAAGGAAAAGGAAGATCAAAGGAACAAGAAAGAGAGAAGAAAACCGGAGGAGTCGTGGAACCGGTAAGTACTTAATTGATTTTTGATTAAGTAAGATGGTTAAGGAAAGTGCACCGGCCATTTCATGGCCGAACCCTAGTCTTATTATGGTAAAGGACCTCTTGCATGGACCCTATAAGGATTATGATTATGTTTCATGGGTTGGCCTTGCATGGCCAAACCCTAAGGTTAATATGCATGGACCACCAAGGACAAAAAGGGGTGGATGAGGTACGACCATGATGTATGGCCGAACTCCATCAAAGAGTATAAATCTTGGTATATGATTTAAAAAGGAATTAATGAACCATAGGGTTGGCCATGTTGTATGGCCGAACCCCATAGGAGTGTGTTGGTAATTGTAAATGGTTTTTGAAGGATGAAAACCAAGGAAGGAAAATGGTTAATTTTAATGGATTTGAAACATGAAAATCATAGATGTATGTTTGTGATTTGTAAAAGTCTTAAAATGGAAGTTATGTTGATGGACTTTGGGATTGTAAAGGATGACCTAAGGTTATGATTAAATTTCACATGGAGGGACTTGTCTTAGGTATTAAAGATTGTAAATAATTAAAGGAGAAGATGGGAAAATAAGACATCATGGGTTCGGCCATGGTGTATGGCCGAACCCCATGAACCATTGTTAATGGGCCTTTTGGTATTATATCTTGATTTGATGAACCATTTATGAAACTAGGTTTATGCATCAGATATGGACCAAAGTGTAGGTAACTTAAGTATGTGATTGCCATGTACGGAAAGAATGGCCAAAAAGGGAAATTAAAGGACCATAAGGTTCGGCCATGGTGTATGGCCGAACCCCATGGATCATGTGTTTGGATTAAGGAACTATGTATGATCATTTTTGGAAAATAATCCTTATGTAAATAAGCAAGGTAAATAGCCATGGATGGAATAATGGCAAGGATGTAAATAAGTGAAAATAATGGACCATGGGTTCGGCCATGGTGTATGGCCGAACCCCATGGGGAATGTTTGGTGGACTTAGGATTTTACGTATGTTAGATGATGAACTTATGTATGATTAGGTTAATGAATTAAAGATGATATGATTATGGACTTCATTTAAAAGATCAAGGGATTCAAAAGAGGGACCAAATTCAAATGAGTGTGGTTCGGCCATGGTGTATGGCCGAACCCTACTAAGGTTGGTTTATGGATTTATGTTTAGATTGGAAATCAAATGGGACTTTAGTTTGATTGGTTGGCATGTTATAAGGTAACGGGACTTCACAAGGGGTGTACGACCGTGAACGATTTCTGGACCAAAAACGCAAGGACACGTTAGTTGATCATTGGTAGGATTCTACCTCTTTGAAACCATGGGATATGTATGATGGTTTTAATTCTTATTTTGATGAAATATTTTGTATAAATGATATGTTTCAAAGATGAGATTTTAAATGCTATGATTTGTATAATTGCATAGCATGTGGACATTTGCATCTTATGCATGACATGGGAGGGATTATATGTAACCGGAGACCACAATCCGTTGGGGCGTCTGTAAGGCAACTGTGGGGGTACCTTGATGTGTATTATCCATCAAGAGGTAACTGGAGGCCACACTCCGACGGGGCGTCCGTAAGACCACTGTGGGGATACCTTGATGTTGAGTTTTCCATCAAGAGGATACTTTGATTATAATGTAACCGGAGATCCACACTTCGTCGGGTCGTCCGTAAAGCAATCGTGGGGGATACCATGTGTTTGTGATGGGTGGAACTCATTGCATATGATAGCATGGCATGGCATTGAATCGGCATGATTATGATATTTATTATCATGCAATATTTTTGGTTTTTATCTGTATGATTGGATCTCTATTATCATACATGATTTTGGATATGATGTTTTATAGATACTATATGACGTATTATATCTGGATTTTTGGTACTAACCCATGTGTTAGCCCTACTTGGAATACCTACTGGGCCCGTTGTCTAACGTCCTACTTCTACCCTAGTTGATGACACAGGGAATGAATGGAAAGAGGAACGAGGAACGAGGTCGGAGCCAAGCTTAGGAGCTTGGATGATTAAGTTATATTTTGTTTCAGTTATTCATGGACTATGCATTTGAATAGCTAGCATTCGGGATTGTAATAGTTATTATATTTGCTATGGTATGGATGGTTAATATTGGATATTTAACTTAAGGTAATTATTATTAAGTGATGGATGTACTTTGCTATCTAACATGGAATAGGATTGTTATCCTATTGTAATTCCGCATTAGTGATTATTCCTCATGTTTAACTTGAGTACGTGAACCATCTTAGTGGACTTGGTCCACGCACACGTATGGTTGGTAGTTAAGGGTTGGGCTTTGGGAAGCTCGGACTTAGCTCGCGTCGTGACGTCCCGCTCTCTATCACTCTTTGTTTTAAAAAAAAATAGACTCTGATTTTAGGAAAGCGAGTGAAAAAGGGGAGGGCGTTACAATAAACAACATGGTGATAAGTCTGGTCTTGGTGCATCATCCACCAAAGTACCTATGAACCATGAACTGTTCAGAAAACATGTATTTCTCGCCCTTCAACGGGTAAGTGCAATTTCTGCCACAAAGATAAACATTTGAAAAGAAATTGCTATTATCTGAAGAGATACCTGGAAAACAAATCACAACGACAATATCCAGATAAGCCTACGGTTAAAAAACATCCATCTAAGGTGGCAAAGATATGAGGTAATATCCAAGTGGCATAACCAAGTTGGGTCCAACTCCACCTCATCAAGTGAGGTGGCGTGTGGACCAAGGCACAAGTGGGGCCGGCCACCATGGTTGACTTGGTCAACCATGGGTGAGTTCATGGGTGAATTAAAGAGGATCAAGGAAGTGAGTTGAATTCAATTATTTAATTAAATCACCTAAGTTAATTTGAAATAAATTCAATGCTTAAGTTAGGAGTTGAGTTGCATTTAAATGGAGTGAGTCACATGGAAAATAAGATGGAGTGAGTCAAAGAGGTTTTCCATCTCATGCAAACCACCAAGCCACCAGAGGAAACCACTAAGCCCAAAACCGTTGGAAGGGTGGTATGTGCCATGTGGAGGCATGCAAGACCATGGTTGGTCAAAGGAGAGGTCGTGGTTCCATCTTATGCAAACCACCAAGCCACCAAAGGAAACCACCAAGCCCAAAACCATTGGAAGGGTGGTATGTGCCATGTGGAGGAATGCAAGACCATGGTTGGTCAAAGGAGAGGTGGTGGTTCCATCTCATGCAAACCACCAAGCCACCAAAGGAAACCACCAAGCCTAAACCGTTGGAGAGGGTGGTTGTGCCATGTGGAGGGCATGCACTCCCTTGTTTGGTCAAAGGTGTAACGCCCCGCCCTTTTTCCCTTACTTTCCGAAAATCATAGTCTACTTTTTTTTTAAAAAAAGAGTGAGATAAAGAGTGGGACGTCACGAAGCGAGCTAAGTCCGAAATTCTAAAGTCCGACCCTTAACTGGCCAACCCTATGTGTGCATGGACCAAGTCCATGAAAACGGTTCACACATAGTAATATAAACATGCGGATTATAATAGAACCTATATCTATTTCTTTTTAGATAGCAAAGTACTTCAAGTCTTTAACCATAATTAAACTTAACTTAAATATCCAAAAACCAATCAAACCATAGCAAAATTATCTAAGTTATTACATGCCCGAAATCTAGCTACTCAAATTACAAGTCCATGAGTAACTTAAACAAAATATAATCCAATCACATATCCAAGCTCCTATGCTTTGCTCCGATCACGTTCATCTTCCCTTTCCTTTCCTATATCATCCACTAGGGTAGAAGTAGGGCATTAGAACAACGCGTCGAGTAGGAATTCCATTTAGGTCCCAAAACATAGATCCATACTTAACCCATAAAAATGGCTCATAAAATGGGTCATGGGGTTCGGCCATACACCATGGCCGAACCCATGATGTCTTATTTTTCATCCCCTTTAAATCATTTACCATATTTAGACCCATAACAAAGTCCCTCCATGAGGGGGTTTAATAATGCACTTTGGTCCAATATTTTGCAACCCATAATCCCTTAGCATTTCCTCCATCATTTCATGGTCAAAATAGCTCAAGTTCATTAATATTTTCTCCATGGGGTTCGGCCATACAACATGGCTGAACCCATGGTCCATGGTTCATCATTATTTACAACATTCGAGACCATAAAGAATCATCCACATTTCTCCATGATTTTCCTCATTTAAAACCCCTTTCAAAAATTACTAACATTATCCATTCAAAACCTTAAAATCATTAACCAACATTCCATGGTTTTCATCCTTTAAACCCGTTAAGAATCACTTAATTTCCCTCCATGGGGTTCGGCCAAGCTCTATGGCCGAACCCTATGGTTCATCCTTTCCATTGAAATACCATATGTTTCCCTTAATTATTCTTCCATGGGGTTCTATCATACACCATGGCCGAACCCTATGGTTCCTTACTTTAAACCAAATTTAAATCAAAATACCTACCGGTTCTGTAACACCCCGCCCTTTTTCACTATGTTTTCCAAAAATCAGAGTCTATTTTTTTTTTTAAAAAAAAAAAAATGATAGAGAGTGAGACGTCACGATGCTAGCAAAGTCCGAACTTCTAAAGTCCGACCCTTAACTGGCCAACCCTATGTGTGCATGGACTAAGTCCATGAAAACGGTTCATACATAACAATATAAACATGAGGATTAAAATCATAATTGCGGAATTATAATAGAACATAATTCTACTCCATTTTAGATAGCAAAGTACTCCAAGTCTTATCCATAATTAATATAACATAATTATCCAAATAAACATCCAACCATAGCAAATTTATCTAAATTATTACATGCCCGAAGTCTAGTTACTCAAATTACAAGTCCATAAGCAACTTAATCAAAATATAAACTAAAAGCATTCAATCTCCTATGCTTGACCCTTTTCGCGTTCCTCGTTTCCTGCATCATCCACTAGGGTAGAAGTAGGGCGTTAGAACAACGCGCCTAGTAAGTATTCCATTTAGGGCTAACACATGGTTAGTACAAAACATATATAATAATATCATAATGTCAAAACACATGATCCATACATAGTTCTTTATTCCAAACACATGATCCATCAAATAGTTCATGGGGTTCGGCCATACACCATGGCCGAACCCTATGTCCATCATTTTCACCTATTTACCTTTTTGGCATTTCCTTCATCACCTCATGTTTAGGTTCAACACATAGGTCCATAAACATAGGTATATAATTGAATCCTTCATTTAATCATCCATTCATTTAAAATATACATAGACATAATATCCATAAAATTGCTTCATGCCAACTTAGATTCAAAAACACTATCCATGGGGTTCGGCCATACACCATGGCCTGAACCCATGGTCCTTTAGTTTCATCCCTTTGGCCATCACTTCTTTCCTTAGGTAATCACCCATACCTCAATTGTTTAACATTGTTAACAACTTAATTCCATAAAAAGACCTCATGGGGTTCGGCCATACACCATGGCCGAACCCATGATCTTTCATTTTAGCCTATAATTACAACTTTGCCATCCTTTCCATGATCTAACTATTTGAATATAATTCAATAATTCCTTATGGGGTTCAGCTATTCCCCTTGGCCGAACCCACGGTCTAAGGTTCTTTACCAACAACCTTCCATTTAAACCCGTTAACATCTTTATAACATTTCATGGTTTTCATCCTTAAAAATCCATTAACCATAACCAATGTCCTTCCATGGGGTTCGGCCATGCACTATGGCCGGACCCTATGGTTCCTCCTTTCCATTAAAACACAATATTCATCCCTTAATCTTCTTCCATGGGGTTCGGCCATACACTGTGGCCGAACCCTATGGTTCCTTTCTTTAAACAAAATTATCAAAATACTTACCGGTTCCGCGACTCCTCCGGTTTTCCTTCGCTCCGACTTGTTCTTCCGATCCTTTTCCTTCTTTAGCCTCTTTTGTGTATGCCATGTGCCCCTTTGTCTTGCTCCTGCCTCTCTTTGAATGAGCGTCCTTATGCACTACCTTTCCCTTGGTTGGCTGCCTTTGTTTTATAAATCTTCCACTCGGTTCTATACTTAGAAGATGCCAAGATCCTCTAAACTTGGCAATTCCCTTGTATTGCTCTTAACAAAGGAAAGGACTCCTTTTAAAGATACTCTATGCCGTGCACCCCTTAAGTTTAGCGATTGACTAGTGCCATTTTTAACCAAGGACAAGACTCCTTTTAAAAGATACTCCAACACATCATGCGCACATCTCATATGCGGCCAAGGATCTTTTATTTAATCTTAGACGAACTTCTTTATTTGGATTAGGCAATTAGATGTCATTGCCTAATCCCAACTTATCCATGCGTGTGTGTCATCTTATGACAATCCTTGTGCGACCACAACTCCTAAAATCTAGTCAATATCCGTATGCACAATATCCCATTCCTAAACACTTTCCATGTTCCCTCTATGCGCATGCCTCTTAATCTAGATGCCTTATTTATAGATATATTGCATTACCATTTTAATTCAGCCCCATTTAATTTAAATTGGACCTTATAACATAACCGTTGGGTCCTAATTGGGCCATTGACTTAACACTTTACCCATCTAAGATTCATATCCGTTAATTCACAATTAAAATGGCAAATTCTGTAAATATCGATAACATGGGATTCCAAAGTGTTACAATATAACCCTCTTTTTAAAATTTTTGTCCCGAAAATCGAGTGAAGTAGGGTTTCAAACATTTACATAAATAGCTCAGGATGAGCTGTTCTCATTTCCTACTCGAGTTCCCAAGTGGCTTCCTTAATGCCATGTCTATCCCATACCACCTTGACAAACTGAATCGCTCGGTTCCGTAATACCCTTTGTTCTGTGTCCACCACTCGGACAGGTTTTTCGATGTATGTCACGTCACTTTGGGCATCTATGTCTTGTATGTTTAGTACATGAGAGGGATCAGGATTGTACTTCCTCAACATCGATATATGGAACACATCGTGCAAAGATGCCAACTGTGAAGGGAGTGACAATTGATAAGCCACATCCCCCATCCATCTTATGATTGAAAACGGTCCCACATATCTTGGCGACAATTTCCCCTTCTTTCCAAATCTCATGTGTCCCTTTCGTGGCGAGACTTTCAAGAACACCATGTCCCCCACTTCAAATTCAAGGAACCTCCTCCTTTTGTCAGCATAGCTCTTCTGACGACTTTACGCAGTCAATAGATGCTGCCGTATCACTTGTATCTGCATTGTAGTCTCTACAACCAACTCAAGTCCAATCAATGCAGGCTCACTAGCCTCTGTCCAGAACACAGGTGATCTACATGGTCTACCATATAATGCCTCAAATGGAGCCATCTGCAGGCTTGCCTGGTAACTGTTGCTGTATGAGAATTCTACTAACGGCAAGTGATCCTCCCATCCACCATTGAAATCTAGCATGCATGCTCTCAGCATATCCTCCAATGTTTGTATTGTCCTCTCAGACTGCCCATCAGTCTGTGGATGAAATGTTGTACTAGTCAGTAGATTTGTTGACATGGCCGACTGCATGCTCTGCCATACACAATAGTCCGAGGAATACCATGCAATTTGATGATATCCTTGATATGCCGCCGAACCAAAGTCTCAGATGAGTCTGTCATGTTAATGGGAAGAAAATGTGCAGACTTGGTTAGTCGGTCTACCACGACCCATATCGCATCGTTGCCCTTTGAAGACCTTGGCAACCCTGTCACAAAATCCATGGAGATGTGCTCCCATTTCCATTCCGGCAATGGTAAGGGTTTGAGTAACCCTGGTGGCTTCTGATGTTCCGTCTTAACCTGCTGACACGTTAAGCAATATGCCACAAATTCTGCCACATCCCTCTTGAGTCCGTGCCACCAGTAATGTCTCTTCAGGTCGTGATATGTAACGCCCGCCCCTTTTCACCAAAATCAGAGTCTATTTTTTTTTAAAATAAAGAGTGACAAGGGCGAAGACGTCACGACGCGAGTTAAGTCCGAGCTTCTAAAGCCCGGCCCTTAACTGGACAACCCTACGTGTGCGTGGAACGAAGTCCACGGGAACGGTTCACACGTAGACGTAAGCTCGTGGAATACAACTCATTGCGGAATATTATAATAAAGGCTATCCTACCAGTTTTCAGATAGCAGGGGCGAAACATTCATTTAATTACTGAATACCTCAAAAGCATAATGTCCAACATAAAATCCCAAAACATAGCAAGTAATCTAAGTTATTACATTTCCGACAAGCTATACTACTTCAAATTACATTATCCAAAATAAACATAAATAAATTAAGTAGTCGCTTCCCCAAGCTCCTAAGCTTGGCTCCGGTCTCGCCCCTCCGTTCCGCCATCTCCTGCGTCGTCAGCTAGGGGAGAAGTAGGGTGTTAGACAACGCGCCCAGTAGGACTCCGAGTAGGGCTAACACATGGATTAGTGATAACAAAGCATATAGATAATATTATAACAAAACCATGCAATTTGGGCAATGTCATGGAATGGGTGTTCTATGTCATGAATCCCACCCATCAATCTCATCATCATTGTACAATGTCCCTTTTTCAACCATACATAGTGTTCCAAATAAAATCCATACCATCATCGTGCCATGACCCTCTTAATGGAAAAGCCTCATCAAGATGCGATCCACACTAGACATCCCCCTTGATGGAAGAACCATCATCAAGGTATAACAATAAATACAACATCCCCCTTGATGGAAAACCATCATCAAGGTATCATAATTATAAAGGTCCCCCTTGATGGCAAAGCCTCATCAAGGTATAATAATACATATATGAATAATCCCCATGCTTATTTATCAGTCGCCCCGATGGAGCATGGACTCCGGTTTCATTTCATCCTTCCCCGGTCATATCCCTTCCATTCCATGCATGAGATGTAGATGCCATATGCCATGTCATATATGTAATTCATGGTCATAAAACTCATCTTAAAAACAATGCCATGATTATCAAAATAAATCAAGGAAACCCATCACATAATACCAAAATTCAAAACCCATCTTAAAACAAACCATATAATTTTCAAACTAATTCAAAGAAACCATCACTCAATCCATGGCTTACAAAAAGGTAGGAATCCTACCGAATACGACTAGCGTTCTTTCTTACGTTTCCGCCCGATAGACCCGGTCGCCGATCACGCACCGCTTGCGATATCCAATACCTTATTACATATACATAATTAGTCCGCATTTTACTATTTCTAAGCCCATTAATCATTTCCAAGTCCATATGAAAAATCGGTCACTATTTAGGTTTTGTGGGTCCCATTTAATCCATTACATATTTTAATTACATGAGTCTAAAAATCAGCCTCCTAGGCTTTATTTGACCATACATAAACTTATTACTTAGTGCCCCTAAGTCCATGGTTCTCTCCCATGGAGTTATTGAATTTGGCCATTAATTACGGTTTTGCCACTACCTCTTCTCCATGGTTAATCAATCATTCACCCTTGCCTAACTAAGTTCATAATTGATCCATACACTTAAGTCCATTAGTGACCCCTTTAATCATGCCATAATATCATTAAAACAACCCTTTTTCTTAACTTAACCTACATTAATTAGCCACATACATAAACCCTTTCTTAGCCCATGCAAATGACTTATTATTGAATCATCATTTTTAGCCATTTAAACACTCTAATCCTCATTCATTACTCACATGCATAATACCAAATTTAACCCATAACATGACCTACAAATGGGTCATTTACCACATTTTAGATCCATTACAAGTCCCTCCATGAGGGGATTTCATTATACATTTAAATCACCCCTTTGATCAACAATAGGCTCATTTTGGTCCATAAACTACCAATACTCCCCCATTATTTTTCCATCTTTTCACATCCACTAAATTATTAACACATCACTATAGGGTTACACTTTAAGTTCATCAAAGCTATCATCACTCCCCAATATTTTTTCCATGATTCCAAAACACCTAAGTTCACCACAATTTTCTCCATGGTTTTATTTTTAAAACCCTATTTATAATACCTAAACTCCACTTAAAACAATGCACCTTCTCCATCATTTTTCCTACTTTTACACTCTTCAAATTTACAACCACATAACCCTAGGGTTCATCATCCACTGGTGACACTTAAGACCATAAAAACACTAACCTTCGTTCATGGAGTCCCTCATTTAAAAACCCCTTTTAAAACTTACCATTTAATCATTTAACAACTTAAAACCCTAAATTATTCTCCATGCTTATAGTCCATTTAAAACCCATCACCTTCTCCATCAATTCCCACATTCTTACACCCACAAATCATCACATTTTACAACACCTCACCATACATTTCCTCATGTAAGCCCCTTTAAAATTTCCTACATTAACCATTAAAACCTTAAAATTACAAATTATCCTTCCATGATTTTTAAACCCTAAAATTCCATTAAATCTCCAAATTAGCTTACATGTCTTCCACTCCTTAAAACCCTAACAAAACACACATTACCTAATCACCCACCATGGGGTTCGGCCATACTACATGGCCAAACCCTATGGCCCATAATTTTCTTCCAATTTACACAACTCTTTGCTTAAGTAATTTAATTACATTACACCCTTAATTCATTTATTTTTCCTTACCCTAACCCTAATTTTTCCATTAGGGTTTGGTCCACTTTCCATCCTTCCATTTGATGGATTTGAGATCCAAGACCTATGGTCATTTGGTCACCATTCAATTCACCAATAATGGATCCCAAATCTTAAACCCTAAAAATCCAAAACTCTTGTTTAAGAAAATACTTACAATCCGTCGTCTCCTCTGACTTTCTTTGCTCCCGTCGGTTTCCTTAGCCTCCTTTCTCCTTCCTCTTGATCTTTGGTCGGCCAAGATGTTTGATCAATGGTAAAAACCTCCAAGCTAAGGATTGGCCAAGATAGGGTTTGCTTGAGAGAGAGAGAAAAGGAGATGGTAAGAAATAAGATCCCAACCTTTGATCTTGGAGTGGTGGGCCTTTACTTGAATTTTTTCTTCTCTTCTTAGCTTTATTTTCTTCTTTCCTCCATGGTTTCTCTTCTTCTTTCATCTCCTTGGGTGTGGGACAGTGGTAGAGATGAAAAGAGGGAGAGAGTGAAGAGCTCATTGGAATGGAGAGAGTGAGATGAAAAGTCATCTCACCTCTTGGTTGCTTAAGATATTTTCCACAATACCTCCTCCCACCAACCCATGGGATATTTTCATTTTTTTTTTTTTTTTACTTTATGCTTTATGGTACCATGCCCAACGTTTTGGTGTCTTTAAAGATAACATGGCTTTTGGTCCTTTGACCATTTGACCACCTTTGACCCTCATTTGAATAATTTATTTAATTAATTAACTAGATAATTAACTTAGATTAATTTAATTAATTCCCACTTTAACTTAATTCCATTTACTTAAATCACCTTCATACATCCACCCATGGTTGACCAATTCAACCATGGTGGTCTGCCCCGCCAAACCTTGGGTCCACATGCCACCTCACTTGGTGAGGTGGAGGTGGGTCCCATTGGACCATATCACGTTGGTCAACTCATCACCAACTTAGGTGATTTGAACCTATTCAATTCATTCCAATTGGATCCCCATTGGGCCCATGGCCCAATTACATTTTCATCTTACCCATTTACCTTAAGGCTTAAATCATCTTGATCCATTGGGTCCCAAATGGGTATTGGGCCCAATTGGACCATCCTTGGCCCAATTGACCATTATTGACCCCTTAAATGAGTTTAAATCCAATCCATAGTCTATTGGGCCACACTTGGGCCGTTATTCAAATTTTGGGAGAGGAGGAGAGGATAAGGGAAATGATGTCTCAAGCTTGGGTCTTGAGGTGGAGGGCCAAACCTAGCTTCTTTCTTCTCTTCTTAGTTTTCTTTTTCCTTTCCTCCTTGGTGTGGGACGGCAAAGAAGAGAGAGTAAGAGAGGAAGAGAGTGAAATGAGAGTTAGATGGAGAGAATGAGATAAGAACCATCTCCTTTTGGTTTCTTAAACTACACTCCACCATTAATTTCCCACCAACCAAGCATGAGATATTTTTCATGCTTTATGGTGGTGGTTGGGATAAACCACCCCTAAGCCAACGTTTTTGGCCTTTGAAGATGGAAATGGTTTGGTCTTCCATCTTTTGACCCCTTTGACTACCTTTTGGATATTTTAATTATTTAATTAATTAGATAATTAACTTAGGTTAATTAATTCCTACTTAACCCCCTTTAATTCTTCTCCATGAATCCACCCATGGTTGATCAAGTCAACCATGGTGGCCGGCCCCACCAATCCTTGGTCCACACGCCACCTCACTTAGTGAGGTGGAGGTGGGTCCCAATCGGCCATGTCACCTTGGTCAATTCATCACCAACATAGGTGATTTAATTTTAATTAAATCCATTTCAACTAATTGGATCACCATTGGGTCCATGGCCCAATTACATTCACCCTTACCCATTTACCTTAGAGCTTACATTATCTTGACCCATTGGGTCACAAATGGGTATTGGGCCCAATTTGACCATCCTTGGTCCCATTGACCATCATTGACCATTTAAATGATTTTAAATCCAATCCATGGTCCATTGGGCCATACTTGGGCCTTTGTCCATATCTTGATCCATTCACCATTTATTCCATCAAATTTCCAATGTCCACCATTAAAATAAATAATAGCCACATATATATTGATTTACAAATTCCGGGCCATTACAACCGATACGTGCACTGCTTGCGATATCCGATACCTTATTACATACGAATAATCATCCCATGTTTTTAACCATTTAAATCCATTAATCATACCTTAGTGGGGTTCGACCATACACCATGGCCGAACCTCACTAACTAGGTTTGTGGGTCCCATTTAATCCATTAATTATTTTAATTACATGGCTTTAAAAACCAGCACCCTAGGCTTTATTAATCACACATAAGGTTTGTTACTTAGAGCCCCTAAGTCCATGATCATCTCCCATGGGGTTCTTGAATTTGGCCATTATTTACGGTTTTGCCACTCTTCCTCCTTGGTTAAGTTCTCATTTCATTCCTCCATTCTTAGGCCCATAATTGATCCATAGACTTGGATCCTTTAATGACTCATTAGCCATGACACAACATCATCACAAATCAGCCACTTAATTACCCTAATCCCATTAATTAATCACATACTTAGCTCCATACTTAGCCCATCAATTGGCTTGTAAAATGGGTCATGGGTTCGGCCATACACCATGGCTGAACCCATGATGTCCTTTACTCATTTTTCTTAGGCCTATTTACCACATTTAGATTCAAAATAAGTCCCTCCGTGAGGGGTTCTAAATCATACCTTTAAATCACCATTTTAAATCATCATTAAGTATATTTTTGGGTCCATCAAGGCTACCAATATTCTCCATTATTTTTTTCATATTTTACACCCATTAAAATTCCAAATACATCACCATAGGGTTCGGCCATAGATGGTGTTCGGCCATACACCATGGCCGAACCCATGGTTCATGGTTCATCTTTCTCTACCACCTTTGAGGCCATTAAAAATCATTAATACCTTCCATGATTTTCTTCACTAAGATCCCTTTAAATTTTACAAACATTTGCCCCTTTTAAGCCTCCAATTCATTAATACATTACTTCATGTTCTCCATCCTTTTAAACCCATTTAAAACTACCATTACATTACCATAGGGTTCATCCTCATCCATGCCTTTTTAGGCCATTAAAAATCATTCACATCTCCCATAAATTTCCTCGTTTACAATCCCTTTAAAAATTACCACATTTAATCATTAAAACCCTAACAATCATGAATCATCCTCCATGGCTTCCATTCTCTATAACCTCATTAAAATCACTTAATCATCTACCATGGGGTTCGGCCATACTACATGGCCGAACCCTATGGTCCATGGTTCTTTCCAAAAATTACATACATCCATGCTTAACTAATACATAATGTCCTTTATACATCCATTTATTTTTCTTAATCTCCCCTTCCCATTTTGTCCATTTCTCACTTCATCTTTTGGATGGGATTTTAAATCCAAGGCCCATGATATTTTTGGCCACCATCTAAGAAATGGATTACATTTTTTAAACCATAAAAACTTAATATCTTGTTTAGAGATACTTACAATCCGACGACTCCTCCGACTTTTCTTTCTCCTCTTAAATTCCTTGGCCTTTCTCCTTCTTCTTCTCCTTGGTTGGTCGGCCAAGATGAGCTTGATCAATGGTATCCCCATTGCTTGGGTTCGGCCAACATGGGGTGTGTTTGAGAGAGGGAGAGGAGGAGATGGTGAGAAAGAAGATACTAAGCCTTGATCTTGGAGTGGTGGCTTATGCTTTGAGTTTTTTCTTCTCTTCTTCTAAGTCTTCTTCTTCTTTTCTCCTTAGTTTTCTTCTTCCTTCCTTGAGTGTGGGGGACGACAATGAGAGGGAGAAAGAGAGGAGAGAGTGAGATAAGAGTGGGATTTGAGAGATGAGATGAAAACCGTCTCCTTTTGGTTCCTTAGACTACACTCAACCATTAATTATCCCACCAACCAACATGGGCTAATGTGCTTAGTGGTGGTAGTTGAGATAAAACCACCACTAAGCCAACGGTTTTGGCCTTTGGAGATGAGATGGTTTTGGTCTTCCATTTGACCATTTGACCAACTTAACTAATGTGATTAATTAAATCCTTAACTTAGGTTAATTATTTCTTATTTAATCTAATTACATTTCCTTAAATTCCCTCCATGTATCCACCCATGGTGGCTGGCCCCACCAATCCTTGGTCCACACGCCACCTCACTTGATGAGGTGGAGGTGGGCCTCATTCGGCCATGTCAACTTGGTCTATTCACCACTAACTTAGGTGATTTAAATTTAATTAAATCCATTTCAACTACTTGGATCACCATTGGGCCCATGGCCCAATTCCATTCACCTTCTATCCATTTACCTTAGAGCTTAAATTATCTTGATCCATTGGGTCCCAAAGGGGTATTGGGCCCAATTTGACCATCCTTGGCCCAATTAGGTATCATTGACCATTTAAATGAGTTTCATCCAACCCATGGTCCACTGGACCATACTTGGGCCTTTGCCCCAAATTTTGATCCACTTAACATCTATTCCATCAAAATTCCCAATTTCCATCATTAAAATAAATAATAGCCACATATATATTGATTTAAAAATTCCGGGCTATTACACATCCACTCTCTCACTCTCTCCCTCCCACTCTTGGCCGACCCTCTCTCATTGAACAAGGAAAAACACTTAGAGTATTTTCCATCTCAAGCTCCTCTCCCTCTCCAAAATCCTGAGGCAAGATAGAAAGGGTTCTCACAAAGAAACCCTAGGGCCGACCTCTCTCATTAGACAAGAAAGGACTTGGAGTTTTCATCTCACTCTCCCCCTCTCAAACCTACACTCTTTTGCTGAACCCTCTCTTTGGGTTTTCATCTCAAGACCTCTCAAGCAACACACTCTAGGCCGAAGATCAAGGAGGAAGAAATAAGAAAGACTAAGGAAAGAAAAGAGCGGAGGAGCAAGTCGAAAGGAAGAAAACGGAGGAGTCGCAGACAATATGTATGCATGCATGGCTTAAGCATGAAGAATGGTCAAGGATCATGGTTCGCCCCTTGCATGGCGGAACCCTAATTATTATGTATATATGGCTAGGGACCTCATGCATGTCCAAGATAAAGAATATGATCAAGATCATGGTTTGGCCCTTGCATGGCCAAACCCTAGGTTTTAAGCATTGACCATTAAAGACAAAGGAAGGATTGGATGAGGTTTGGCCATGCTGTATGGCCGAACCCCATCAAAGGATCAAATCATGGGTGTATGGTGCGGCCATAGGGTATGGCCGAACCCCATTGAAGGATATTGGTGATTTTTAATGGGTTTAAAGGATGAAAACTATAACGCCCGCCCCATTTTCACCGAATTCAGAGTCTATACTTTTTTTTTGAAATAAAAGTGACAATGGCGCCGACGTCACGACGCGAGTTAAGTCCGGGTTTCTAAAGCCAGACCCTTAACTGGCCAACCCCACGCATGCGCGGAACTAAGTCCACGAGAACGTTCACGCGTAAAAAGTAAGCTCGCGGAAACTAACTGAATGCGGAACATCATAATAGAGTCTATCCTACCGAATTTTAGATAGAAGGGAAGATACAACATTAAATTACCAAAATACCCCTATGTTCACATTTATGCCTCAAAACGATATTGTCCATAATGCAGTCCAAACCATAGTAAGAAATATAAATTATACAGTCCGACGAGCTAAGCTACTTTAAATTACATCTCCAAAATGAAACTGAAATAAAACTAGATATCCGTTCCCAAGCTCCTAAGCTTGACTCCCGGCATGTCCACCGTTTCCGCCATCTCCTGCTTCATCGGCTATGGTAGAAGTAGGGCGTTAGTCAACGCGCCCAGTAGGACTCCGAGTAGAGCTAGCACATGGATTAGTGATAACATGCATACCAAATAATAATAAAGTAAACATATGATGAATGCCATGCCATGGGTGCCTATGTCATGTGTCCCACCCATCCACCGTATCATCATAAAATATCGTATCCCCCATGACGGCAAAGCCTCTTCAAGGTGTCCCCATGTTTGATTCTCGGTCACCCCGACGGAGCATGGACTCCGGTTATAGCATAAGAGCTATCCCCATGTCTGATTCTCGGTCGCCCCGACGGAGAATGGACTCCGGTTATAGCCCCTCAGGCTATCCCCATGTTTGCTTCTCGGTCGCCCTGACGGAGCATGGACTCCGGTTTCATTATTTTCCCGCCCATGCCATGTATGAGATGTAAGTGTATTATGCTATGTAATATATATATATAATCCATATAAAATCCATAGCATCTAAGTATAGTCCATAGTCTAAAAAGAAAATATTATCCATAGCATTAAATCATAATCCATAGTACTTAAACATATAATTCATATTTCGAAATCCCATCATAAGATAAATCATATAATCATCAAATTAAAGAATCATCAGATATCCAAGGCTTACAAAAAGGTAGGAATCCTACCGAATACCGCTTAGCATCCCGTTACGTTTCCGTTCGATAATCCGGTCGCCGATCGCATACCGTTTGCGACGTCCCGGTACCTTGTTACATATTTACTGAAATAGTCCATATGTTATCCATGATTAAGTCCTTAACTTATTACAACCTTAGGTTCCTAATTACGTTATCCGTTTACCAAAATCGGCCCCTAACTTAGCCTCGTTTTCCGTGGTTTAAAACACATCCATAAATCCAATTTTTGGCCATTTTAAATATTTCGATTTGCGAGCTTAAAATGCAGCATCTATCCGTTTCATTTAATCATTCGCAATGTATCCAATTTTTATGTCTAACATACATAGGGTTCGGCCATGTACCATGGCCGAACCCATGGTTCCTCAAGGTGGCTAATAATTACCATTTTGCCACTCTCTCTTCTATGGTTAATCATCCATTCATTTATGTACATTCTCAGTCCAAAATTCATTCATACTTAGATCCATTAGTGATTCATTAGTCATGACCTAGCATCATAAAATCAACCACCTATTTTAATTAATTTTACAAACATTTAATCCCATACCTAATTCCACATTTGGCCTAAGATGTGGCCCATAAAGGGGTCATGGGTTCGGCCGTACACCATGGCCGAACCCATGATACCTAAATTCCATTTTATTGGGTTCATTTTATCCCTTTTTAATCCCAACTCCAATGAATTTAAATCATTCATTTAAATCCCCATTTAAATTTATCATATCTTTCCATCATTTTCCATTTTTTTTACCTTCATTAAAAATCACTAAATCATCACCATAGGGTTCGGCCATTCACCATGGCCGAACCCATGTTTCATGGCTCACCTTCATGGGTGCCCTTTTAAGACCAATGTTTTGTCCAAAAACAATCCATTTTTAAAATCAATAACCTTCATTCATTAAAGCCATTAAAAAAAAAATCACTTTTCAACACCATAGGCTTCGGCCATACATCATGGCCGAACCCATGGTTCATGGCCCATCTTATCCATGCCATCTTTAAAACCAAAATACCTATTAACATTCCTCATGGTTTTCTCATTAAGACTCCTTAAAAATCACCAACTTTTCAATCACTTAAAACCTCAACATTATTAACCCTTCTCCATAATTTTAGACCTCAAACCCTAATTAAAATCATCCATCATTTACCATGGGGTTCGGCCATGCTACATGGCCGAACCCTATGGCCCATCAATCCATTAAAAAATCCAAATTCTCTATGCTTAATAAAGACTTGAAATTCCATTAAAAATTCCATTCTTCCATTTCATCCATTTCTTAATCCATTCCTCCATTTTATCCATTTTCTTATCCTACCATTTGATGGATCTTAGATCCATGGCCCACAACATTTTTGGCCATATTAAATCTAAGAAATGGATTCCATATCCTATCTAGAAAACATAAATTCTTGTTTTAAGAAAATCTTACCACCCGACGACTCCTCCGGTCCTTCTTTCCTCTTTGCTCTCCTTAGCCTTCTCTTCTCTTCTTCTCCTTGATGTACGGTCAAGATGAGTTTGATCAAATGGTGAGGCTCTCCAAGCTTAGGATCGGCCAAGATTTAGTGGGTTTGCATGAGAGAGGGAGAGGGGAAGGTGATGAGAAAAGTGTCTCAAGTATTTACCTTGAGGTGGTGGGTCAACACTTAGCCTTTTCCTTTTCCTTTTCTTTTATTCTCTCTTCTTCTCTTTTTCTTCTAAGTTTTCTTCTTTCTCCTCTATGGAAGTGAGGGACGGTTTTGGTGAGTGAAAGAGATGGAGATGAGTGAAATGGTTAGGAGAGAATGAGATAGAATCTCATCTTTTGGTTAACTTAGGTCACACTCCACATTAACTCCTCCCACCAACCAACATGGTTTTGACCATTTGACCATTTTAATTTAGGTTCTTTAAGAGTGGTTTGTGTTTGTTTGGATGGTTTTGACCATTTGACCATTTTAATTTAGGTTAATTAACTTAGATCAATTTGATCCTTAGGTTAAGTTAATTAATTACTTCCCACTTAATTTAATCTCATTAAATTCTCTCTAAGATCCACCCATGGTTGACTAAGTCAGCCATGGTGGTCGGCCCCACTACCCTTGGGTCCACACGCCACCTCAATTTGGTGAGGTGGAGGTGGGGCCCATTTGGCCATTTTACCTTGTTCAATTCGTCATCAATTTAGGTGATTTAAATTTTATTAAATCTATCCTTCTTATTGGATTACCATTGGGTCCATGGCCCAATTAAATTCCCTCCCATCCATTTACCTTAAGGCTTAGCTACCTTGGCCCATTGGGTCCCATATGGCTATTTGACCCAATTGACCACCCTTGACCCAAATTTATCATCATTGACCCATTTAAATGAATAAATCAAATCCATGGCCCATTGGACTACACTTGGGCCATTGTCCCAAAATTTGGTCCATTTGGCATGTTATCACATCAAACTTCAAATTTAAAATAATAAATGCTACTATATATTGATCCAAAAATCGGGCTATTACAATAGAATCCTCTTTTGAAATTTTCGTCCCGAAAATTCGAGCGAAGTAGGGGTCCAAAACAACTCATGCGAAGAGCTCCGGATAAGCGGTTTTCATCTCCGACTCAAGTTCCCAGGTGGTTTCTTCACTGCCATGTCGTTCCCATACCACCTTGACAAACTGAATGGCACGGTTCCGCAGTACCTTTTGTTCACTCCCAATCACTCTAACCGGCTTCTCCACATATGTCACATCGATGTCTTGAACATTTAATACATGAGAAGGATCGGGGTTGTACTTCCTTAACATGGACACATGAAATACATCATGTAAAGACGATAGCTGTGGAGGGAGCGCTAACTGATAAGCTACCCCTCCACCCTCTTCAGTATCGGAAACGGCCCCACAAATCTAGGCGACAGTTTCCCTTTCTTTTCGAACCTCATGTGCCCTTTCGGTGGCGAGACTTTTAAGAACACTAAGTCTCCTACCTCAAACTCGAGGAACCTTCTCCTCTTGTCCGCATAGCTCTTCTGACGGCTCTGTGCAGTGAGTAGATGTTGCCGTATCAACTTAATCTCTGTTGTAGTCTCCGCAACCAAATCCGGCCCAATCAACGCAGGCTCACCGGCCTCTGTCCAGTACACTGGCGATCTACATGGCCTACCATACAACGCCTCAAACAGGGCCATTTGGAGGCTTGCCTGGTAACTGTTATTCTAAGAGAACTCCACCAGTGGCAAATGATCTTCCCATCCTCCCTTGAAGTCTAGCATGCATGCTCTCAGCATATCCTCCAGTGTCTGTATCGTCCTCTCTGACTGTCCATCAGTTTGTGGATGAAATGCGGTGCTAGTCAATACGTCGGTCCCCATAGCCGACTGCATGCCCTGCCATACTCTGCCGGTGAATCGACCATCCCTGTCTGACACAATAGACCGGGGAATACCATGTAGCCTGATGATCTCTCGGATGTACCGTCGACCCAAAGTTTCTGATGAATTGTCATTTTGATGGGAAGGAAATGTGCGGACTTGGTCAACCGGTCCACTATGACCCATATCGCATCATTGCCCTTTGATGTCCTTGGCAACCCTGTTACAAAGTCCATGGATATGTGCTCCCATTTCCATTCTGGTACCGGTAAGGGTGCGAGTAAGCCCGGTGGTTTCCGATGTTTTGCCTTAACCTGCTGACAAGTTAAGCAACGAGCAACAAACTCTGCCACATCTTTCTTAAGTCCATGCCACTAATAGTGCCTCTTAAGATCATGATACATCTTGGTGCTGCCCGGGTGGATAGAGAGTTTGGTTTGGTGTGCTTCAATCAACAACTCTCTTCTGCAATTCTTAGGCACATATGTCCTGCCTCGGAACATAAGACCCTGCCCTGGTCGTAACTCCCACTCCGGTATAACCTCGCCGGTAGACATCTTAGCCCAAATCTCCTCCACCTCTGGATCTGTCCGTTGCTCCCGGTTCAATCTCGGAGACCATGTTGGATCGTATGATCAAATTATATATGGTCCCATGATTATTGAGGTAGAGTTCAAATTCTCTGATGGTATTCAGTACCTCCCATTCCGTCCTGATCATGCTGGCTACTATCGCATGTGACAAGCGGCTGAAGGCATTCGCCACTTTGTTCGCCTTGCCAGGATGATACCGAAGTGCGAACTCATAATCCGCCAGATATTCCATCCATCTGCGCTGTCTCATGTTGAGTTCCTTCTGATCAAATAAATACTTCAGACTCTTGTGATCCGAGAATACCTCAAACTTTTACCATAGAGGTAGTGTCTCCAGTTTTTGAGAGCGAAGACCACCGTTGCTAGTTCTAGATCATGTGTGGGATAATGGCGTTCATGAATTTTCAACTGTCTTGATCCGTACGCCACCGTACGATTACTTTGAGTGAGTGTACACCCCAGTCCCTCACCGGAGGCATCACAGTACACCTCATAAACTGCCTCTTTCACGCAAGATCTGAATAGGAGCGGTCGTAAGCCTCTCCTTTAGTTCCTCAAATCTCTGGTTGCATAGATCTGACCACTGAAATTTGACTCCTTTCTGAGTGAGTCGGGTAAGTGGAGCTGCAATCTTAGAAAAGTCCATGATGAATTTCCGGTAGTAACCGGCTAATCCCAGAAAACTGCGGATCTCGGTCACATTCGTTGGCGCTTTCCACTCCTTCACTGCCGCTACTTTAGCCGGATCCACGGCTATACCTTCCTCTGATATAATGTGCCCCAAGAAGTTGACTTCAGATAGCCAAAATTACACTTGCTGGCTTTGGCATACAATTGGTTCTTCCTCAAGTGTCTAGGACTATCCGCAGGTGCTCGGCATGTTCCTTCTGACTTTTGGAGTAGATCAAAATATCATCGATGAATACGATCACAAACTGATCTAAGTATGGACGGATTCATCAGGTCCATGAACACCGCCGGTGCATTAGTAAGTCCAAACGGCATGACTACATACTCATATAGACCATACCGTGTTCTGAAGGCTGTTTTCTCTATGTCCTCCTCTCAGACCCGGATTTGATGATATCCGGACATCAGATCAATCTTGGAGAAATGGGAGGAACCCCGAAGTTGATCAAACAAATCGTCAATCCGAGGTAGGGGATATTTATTCCTGACAGTCAGCTGGTTCAACTTTCTATAATCCACACACATTCGAAGGGTACCGTCCTTTTTCTTCACAAACAACACTAGGGCTCCCCATGCGGATGTGTTGTTCCGAATGAAACCCAGTCTGAGCAGTTCATCAATCTGCTTCTTCGACTCGGTTATCTCAGCTGGTGCCATCCTATAATGGTGTAATGATACTGGAGCGGCGCTGGGGTATAACTTGATCTCAAAGTCTATCTCCCTCTTGGGTGGTAAACCAGGGAGCTCTGTTGGAAATACCTCGGCATAATCTGCTACTACTGCCGGAAGTTCAGTTACTGGTGCCCTACCTAATCTGAGACTGTTCAAGGCAAGATGGTTCAATTCTTCCTGCAGCCTTCTGGGGATGCCCTGCCTATCAGCGTGTACCACGTACCGCTTTCCCTTGGGTGACCAAAATATCACCCTACGAAGGTGGCAATCAATATGGGCTTGATATGTAGTTAACCAGTCCATGCCAATTTAACATCGTATTCGGCCATATCGATTACTAAGTAGTTGAACTCGAATCTGAATCCCGCGAGTTCAGTGTTCAATGCCATACATATGAGTCCTAATGATGTGTCTCCGACGGGGGATACAATGGTGAGTGATGTGGACAGGTTTTGTACTAATGTGCCCGTAGCAGATATGAATGCAGCAGATATAAATGAATGTGAAGCTCCAGAGTCAAATAACGTAACAGCATAGGAACTACCAATTACAGCCATACCTTGCATCACCGAGCGATCCACCGCTACTGGAGTCGGTATGGTGAAAAGTCGTCCAGATCCGGTAGGGGTTGGCGCCCGGCCTGCCTGATTGTATGTTCTACCTCCTCGCGACTGAGTTGGTCTAGATGGAGGGCGGAAGGTACCCCTGGAGTTGGAGGGTCGGCTGATCTGGGGACATTCTCTCTTGAAGTGGCCCTGTTGGCCACACTGATAACATGTGTTCCCACCCCGGGAAACCTGTGTGACTGATGTTGATGAGGAGGGTTGATTGGGGCGAAAGCCCCCTGTAGATCCTGTGGAGAGTGAGGGTCTGCTAGAATTTGGGCGGAACTTCTTGTTGGGTTGAAATGCACCCCGCCCACTTTGCCCTCGGCAGTTGTCAAACCACACTATTTCGTTCAACTCCCGTTCTGCTATGGTGACCCTGCTGACCACCCCTGCCAATGTGGGTTCCTTGAAGATTGTCACCCTAGCTCTGATGTTTGGTCGAAGGCCCCGTTCAAACTTACGGGCCCTTCGGTGCTCAGTATCCACCATGTAGAACGCATAGACGGACAACTTAAGGAATTCTCTGTGGTATTCTGCCACCGTCATGCTGCCTTGTATCAATGAGAGGAAGGCTTGAGTCTGGCTCTCTCTTTCTTCCTCTGGAAAATATTGCTCTAGGAAGGTGGTTGAGAACCATTCCCATGTCATGATGGTCCTTTCCCCTTCTGGCACCAGTGCTTGTTGCTTTTCCATAATTTCCCACCAACTACTGGCATCCTCGATCAGTTGGGAAGTGGCCAACAAGATTTTATTAGCAGGATTGGAAATTTGGAGCAGATTAAAGATCTGATTGATCCTTAATGTTCAGCTCCGACAACCCCTTTTGTTCCCCTGAAGTAGGGAGGGTGTTGTTGTTGAAAATCCTTGACCATCTTCCGTTTACTGGAGTCACTGGCGGTCGTATTTCCGCTTGAGTGTTGTTGAAGAGCGGAAGCGACTGCCGCTTGAACTACGTCTCTTAGCTCGGGAGGTACATGTAATAACCCGAATTTTTGATAAATATATATATTGGCATTTATTCATTTTAATTTGAAGTTTGATATAATAAAATGCCAAATGGACCAAATTTTGGGACAATGGCCCAAGGATAGCCCAATTGGGCCATGGATTGGATGAAACCCATTTAACGGGTCAATGAGGATTAATCGGGTCAACGATGGTCAAGTGGCCCGATAGCCATGTGGGGCCCAATGGATCAAAATCGGTTCAAATCCTAAGGTAAGTGGAAAAGGAGGGAATCTAATTGGGCCATGGGCCCAATGGTTACCCAATAGGCCTTGAATTGGAATTGATACATGTAATTGGTCAATGGTAAGTAATCGGGTCAAAGATGGTCAATTTGGGTCAAAGAGTCATATGGGACCCAAGGGGCCAAGGTAACTAAGCCCTAAGATAAATGGGTAAGACAAGAATCAAATTGGGCCATGGGCCCAATGGTGATCCAATAAAAGGGATACAATTAATAAAATTTAAATCACCTAAGTTAGGTAATAAATGGACCAAGGTAACATGGCCAATGGGGCCCACTTCCACCTCACCCATGGAGGTGGCATGTGGACCCAAGGATAGTGGGGCCGACCACCATGGTTGACTTGGTCAACCATGGGTGGATCTTATAGAAGAAATTTAATGGAATTAAATGAAATATGGGGTTTAATTAACTTAACCTAAAAATCAAATGGATCTAAGTTAATTAACCTAATCTAAATTGGTCAAATGGTCAAAACCACTCCAACAAACACAAACCACTCTTAAGAAACACAAAATAAAACCATGGGCTTGAATGGTGGTTGGGTCTCAACCACCACCACCAAAGTCAAGCCAACCCATGCTTGGTTGGTGAGAAAGTTAATGCTTGAGTGAAGACCACTCCAACCACCTCCATTCCATTGCAAACCAACCCATTTCACTCTAGCATTCCCCATACACCAAGAAAAAACTGCACCCACCTTGCAAGAGAGGAGAAAGAACTTAGAAGAAAAACTTAGAAGGAAAAGAAAAGAAAAGAGAAGAAAAAGATAAGTCTTGGGCCACCCCAAGATCAAGAACCTTGAAGATCTCTCCCTCATCTCTATACTCTCTTTCTCTCTTAACCTAACCTCATTTACCTTAGCCAATCCAAGTATGTCCCACCATTGATCAAGCTCATCTAGCCAATCAAACAAGGAAAGGAAGGAGAAAAGAGGCCAAGGAAGTTGACGGGAGCGACAAAGACCGGAGGAGTCGTCGGATAGTAAGTATGTTCTAAACAAGAAATTTATTATTTAGGGTTTTTAATTTTGAAATCCATCCTTACCATATGATGGTGGCCAAATTATTTTAGGCTATGGAATGGATCTAAAATCCATCAAATGGAAGGCAAAGAAATGGAAGAAATGGTCTAAGGAAAAAATAAAATGAATGGATTAAGTATGGAAAAGATGGAAGTTTTAATGGATTGAATGGATCTTAGGGTTCGGCCATGTAGCATGGCCGAACCCCATGGCCAATGTGGGATGATTTTTAATTTAGGTTTGAAATGGTGGAGAATGATGTATGATAATTAGTTTTCAAGTGATTTTAATAGTGATTTTAAAGAGGATTTAAAGGCATAGAATGGAATGGATGAATGATCATAGGGTTCGGCCATGTAGCATGGCCGAACCCCATGATGAATAATGAGTGATTTATTAAGATTATTAGGTTTGAAGATAATGAAGAAATTAGGTTAAGTTAATGATGAAATTTAAATGGATTTACAAAGTGAATGATATATTTTAGAGGGCCAAAATGAATGAGGATTATTGATTTTAAAAAGGGATTTCTTTTGGACAAAAACATTGGTCTAAGGATGGCATCAATGGATGATGAGCCATGAACCATGGGTTCGGCCATGGTGTATGGCCGAACCCTTGGTGGTATTTAATAATTCTCTTTATGATGAAAAAGTATAGAAAATGGTTAAGAAAAAATGGATGTATTGTATGGATGTTTCAAGTATGATATGTGATGTTGGTGATTTAAATGGATGATTTAATTAGAGGTATGTTTAAAAAGGGTAAATGAAACCAAGAAAAATGGGGAAAGAAACATCATGGGTTCGGCCATGGCGTATGGCCGAACCCATGACCCAAATTTTGATCAATTTTAGGCTAAGGTTAAATGCATGTATCAATGCTTAGGAGTTTGATTTAAAGGGCCAAAATGATTAAAGTTTTGTGATTTTAAATTGGATTATTTTGGGACAAAACTTAGTCTTTGAAAATGGTATCCGTAAAGGTGAACCTTAGGGTAGTGATTAGTGGTTTTAATAAATGGGAAATGATGTAGAAGAATGCTAGATTTTAATGGATTTATAAAAATGATATGTGAGGTTTTAAATGGGATGAAAATGGGGACTTAAGTGGATAATTTAAATTCATTGGAGATTGGATTAAAAAGAGTAATATGGACCCAAGGGAATGGAAAATAAGCATCATGGGTGCGGCCAAGGTGTATGGCCGAACCCATGACCCATTTGGAGGTCATGATTGTGGGCCACCTTTAGGGCCAAATGTGAAAGGTTATATGGGGTTAAATGTTTTTCAAAAATTAAGTAATGGGTGGCTGAATTTGGATATGATATGGAATCATAAATAGGTCTAAGTTAGGGATGAAATCTAGACTTAAAATATACATGAAGGGGTGAAATATTAAACATGGAAAAGAAAGTGGCAAAACGATAAATAAGTGCCACATTGAAGAACCATGGGTTCGGCCATGGTACATGGCTGAACCCTATAGGGATTAGACATAAAAATTGGATATTTTGTGAATGGTTAAGTAAAGCGATTAGTTGCTGCGTTGTAGGCCGCTAATTGGAATATCTAAATTGGCCAAAAATCGGGTTTATGTATGTGTTTTAAACCACAAAAAAATGAGTCTAAGTTAAAGGGCTGATTTTCGATAAATTTGTAACCTAAATTAATGACCATTATTGAGTCTAAGTAGATGGATCAATTATGAACTTAATCGTGGATAACGTAGGGACTAATTCGGTAAATGTAATAAGGTATCGGACGTCGCAAACGGTACGCGATCGGCGACCGGATTATCGAACGGGAAGCGTAACGGAACACGACACGGTATTCGGTAGGATTCCTACCTCTTTGTCGGCGATGGATATGTGATGGTGTTTTAAATTATCTTGATTTGATTTATGATGGATTTATGATTTATGGGGACTTGCACTATGATGGGTTTTTAATTATGAATTGCATGATAGTATCATGGATTATGTTTTAATATTATGCATCATATGACTATGTATGGTGGTATATCGAATATGGTTTATCTATATACTACATAGCATAATGCACGTACATCTCATGCATGGCATGGGTAGGAAAATAATGAAACCGGAGTCCATGCTCCGTCGGGGCGACCGAGAATCAGACATGGGGATAGCCTGAGGGCTATGACCAGAGTCCATGCTCCGTCGGGGCGACTGAGAATCACACATGGGGATAGTTCGATAACCGGAGTCCATGCTCCGTCGGGGCAACCGAGAAGCAAACATGGGGAACAAGATATTGTATGATCATACGGATGATGGGTGGGACACATGACATAAGCACCCATAGCATAACATTCATCACATGATTATTTTGTTGTATTTTATTGTATCGGTATGTGTGTATCACTAATCCATGTGCTAGCCCTACTCGGAGTCCTACTGGGCGCGTTGACTAACGCCCGACTTCTACCCTAGCTGATGACGCAGGAGAGGCAGGAAGCGGTGGACATACTGGAGGCCAAGCTTAGGAGCTTCGGAAGCGCATTCCTAGTTATTTAAGTTTATATTTTGGAAATGTAATTTTGAATAAGTTAGCGCGTCGGACTATATAATTTTGCATTTCTTGCGATGGTTTGGATGTTACTCATGGACGATTATATTTTGTGATATACATATGAACATAGAGGCATTTTGGTAATTCAATGTTGTATCTTCCCTTCTATCTAAAAACCGGTAGGATAGACTCTATTATCATGTTCCGCAATAATCATAATCCACGAGCTTACTTCCTACGCGTGAACCGTTCTCGTGGACTTAGCTCCGCGCACGCGTGGGGTTGGCCAGTTAAGGGTCGAGCTTTAGAAGCTCGGATTTAACTCGCGTCGTGGCGTCCGCGCGCTCTCTCACTCTTCTATTTCAAAAAAAAAAAAAAATAGACTCTGATTTTCGGAAAATGGGTGAAAAAGGGCCGGGCGTTACAATACACCTTGTATGTTTATACTATTCTGTCCCTCGGCTGGATGAGGTGGTGGCACCTCCTCTTGATGCGGTGGGTGTACTTCCTCTTGATGAGGTGGCGGTACCTCCTCTTCTTGTTGAGAGGGTGTTACCTCTTTCTCTATTCGTGGGTTGCGACGGGTTCTTCTTTTTGGCGGCATTTTTCCTAAGTCATAAAACAAAACATTTACTGACTTAGTTCCTTCATAATGTTGGCGCGTTCATATACATTTAGTTTTTGGGAAAATTTGCCAATATAGACATACTTAGTTTTTGAGGGGATAATTCCTAAGTATTACGTATTGTCTCTCATATTGGGGAAAATTGCCAAATATGCATACTTGGTTTGGGGAAAACTTCCCAAATAGCTATGTTTGTCCATTTTGGTGAAATCGGGGAAATTTTCCTATGTTCGATTAATCCACAAGGTTATAATGATTGTACTTCCCTTACTATCATTTTATTACGTCAAATGTGGCGCTCAGATTGAATGTTTCAGTCTGAGTCAATCGAAGTAGATTAATCCGGCCCCCGTGCAGCGGACTCTGAAAAGTTGGTTAGTTGGGATTCTTATCCGTCAGAGAGACGTGAAACCGTCTTAATCATACTTTGAGAGATTCATTCTTCCGATTTCGCTCTCATACCAATTGTAACGCCCGCCCCATTTTCACCGAATTCAAAGTCTATATTTTTTTTTTTTGAAATAAAAGTGACAACGGCGCGGACGTCACGACGCGAGTTAAGTCTGGGTTTCTAAAGCCCGACCCTTAACTGGCCAACCCCACGCGTGCGCGGAACTAAGTCCACGAGAACGGTTCACGCTTAGAAAGTAAGCTCGCAGAAACTAACTGAATGCGGAACATGATAATAGAGTCTATCCTACCGATTTTTAGATAGAAGGGAAGATACAACATTAAATTACCAAAATACCCCTATGTTCACATTTATGCCTCAAAACGATATTGTCCATAATGCAGTCCAAACCATAGTAAGAAATATAAATTATACAGTCCGACGAGCTAAGCTACTTTAAATTACATCTCCAAAATGAAACTGAAATAAAACTAGATATCCGTTTCCCAAGCTCCTAAGCTTGACTCCCGGCGTGTCCACCGTTTCCGCCATCTCCTGCGTCATCGGCTAGGGTAGAAGTAGGGTGCTAGTCAACACGTCCAATAGGACTCCGAGTAGGGCTAGCACATGGATTAGTGATAACATGCATACCAAATAATAATAAAGTAAACATACGATGAATGCCATGCCATGGGTGCCTATGTCATGTGTCCCACCTATCCACCGTATCATCATAAAATATCGTATCCCCCATGACGGCAAAGCCTCGTCAAGGTGTCCCCATGTTTGCTTCTCGGTCACCCCGACGGAGCATGGACTCCGGTTACTGTAACGCCCGCCCCTTTTCACCGTAAAATCAGAGTACATTTTTTTTTTTAAATAAAAGTAACAAAGGGCGCGGACATCACTACGCGAGTTAAGTTCCGAGCTTCTAAAGCCCGGCCCTTAACTGGCCAACCCTACGCGTGCGTGGAACATAAGTCCACGAGTACGGTTCACGCGTAGCAACTAAGCTCACGGAACATAAAAATAAATGCAGATGATCATAGAACTATCCTACCAGTTTTTCAGATAGCAGGGAAGTAATATTCATTTAATTACTAAAATGCCACTGGACTGCACCGTCCAAAATAAAATATAAACAGAGCAAGCCATCTAAGTTATTACATTCCGACAAGCTAATTTACTCAATTTACATTTCCAAAATGCAATAATTAAACTAAGTAGCCGCCTCCCCAAGCTCCTAAGCTT
The DNA here is from genome assembly GCA_022113865.1 of Chimonanthus praecox. Classification (NCBI taxonomy): domain Eukaryota; kingdom Viridiplantae; phylum Streptophyta; class Magnoliopsida; order Laurales; family Calycanthaceae; genus Chimonanthus; species Chimonanthus praecox. The sequence continues at coordinate 39,661,478 of CM039086.1, read as the reverse complement.
GGCTCCCGTCTCGCCCTTCCGATCCGCCATCTCCTGCATTGTCAGCTAGGGTAGAAGTAGGGCGTTAGAATAACGCGCCCAGTAGGACTCCGAGTAGGGCTAGCACATGGATTAGTAATAACAGCATACTAATAATAACCTAATGAAAATTGATAAACCACGTATAGTGAAAATATAAAATGTATGCCATGCCCTGGGTGTCTATGTTATGAATCCCACCCATCATTCCTGCTATATATTGTCATATCCCTCTTGACGGAAAAACCTCGTCAAGATATGTCCAACCGCAAAAAATCCCCCTTAACGGCAAAGCCTCGTCAAGGTGTCCCCATGCCTGTTCTCGGTCGCCCCGACGGAGCATGGACTCCGGTTATCAAAATATCCCCATGCCTGTTTTTCGGTAGCCCCGACGGAGCATGGACTCCGGTTTGTTTATTTTCCCGCCCATGCCGTGCATGAGATGTAATGCATTATGCTATGTAATATATATATCTCATAACTCTAGTATATCATACATAGCCTTGGCATATAATGCATCATCTTAAAATATAAAACATAGTATTAAACATAACATTCATAATCGTGAAAACCCATCATAAAATAAATCCCATAGTCCACAAAATAAGATAAAGATACCATCACATATCCATGGCTTACAAGGAGGTAGGAATCCTACCGAATACCGACTCACGTCTTTGTTTCGTTTTTCGTCCTATAATGCGGCTACCGACACGCCTACCGCTCGCGATATCCAATACCTTATTACATACACAAATCAGTCCAAGTTTTAACCATTTCTAAGCCCATAAATCATTTCCAAGTCCATATGAAAAACCGGTCACTATTTAGGTTTTGTGGGTCCCATTTCATCTATTAAAACTTTTAATCCCATAAGTCTTAAAAATTGGTCACCCTAGGCTTGATCAATCACTTATAAGGTTATTACATTAAAGCTCCTAAGTCCATGATCAATCTCCATGGAATTCTTGAATTTGGCCATTAATTACGGTTTTGCCACTACCTTATTTTCCATGATTAATCTCATTTACCCATGCATGATTAAACCCCTAATTGATCATAGACTTAGATCCCTAACTTAGGTCCATTAATGACCCATTGAACCATGTCATAACATCATTAAAATTAGCCTTTTTATTAACCTAACTCTTATTCATTTAAACCCATACAAAACCCCACATTTAACCCTTTAGATGGGTAATGGATCATGGTTTTAAAATACCTCATTCATCAACTCTTCCCATGGGATTTACTTCATACATTTAAACTACAATGAGTCCTTTACCCATTCATACCCTTTGGAAACCATAACATCACTCGTCCTCCAATTTAACCCATCAAAATGGATCACAATTGGGCCATGGGTTCGGCCATACACCATGGCCGAACCCATGGTGTCCTTTCCCCATTTTTTTCTTGGGTCCATTGTTACATTTTAGATCCACTAATAGTCCTTTCTTGAGGGGTTTAAATCATGCATCCAAACCATATTCTCTCATTCAATTCATTGCTCCAAAATACCTACTTTCATCCATTTAAAATCCTAATTTTCATTTGCTACCCTCATTGTCTTCCATTTATCAAAACCTTAACCAATTAAATCAATTAGCTAATTACTCACCATGGGGTTCGGCCATACTACATGGCCGAACCCTATGGCCCATGATTCTTATACCAAGCACCCCATTCCATGCTCCATTCCATAAACTATACAATGCACATACTATATTTACTTATTTCTTTTCCCTAACCCTAATTCACCCATTTAGGGTTTTCTCCATCTTGCACCCTTCCATTTGATGGATCTAAATTCCATAGCATAAAATTATCTATCCACCATTTATTTCACAAAAATAAATTCTAATTCTTAAACCCTAAAAAGCCAAACTTTCTTGTTTAAGAAACACTTACAATCCGTCGTCTCCTCCGATTTCCATCACTCCCGTCGGTCTCCGTAGCTTCCTCTCTCCTTCCTCTTGATCTTTGATAGGTCAAGATTCTTGATTAATCGTGGCAATCCCAACCCTAGAATCGGCCAAGGTAAGTTTAAATTGAAAGAGGGAAGAGGAAAGGATGATGAGAGGGGAGATGATCACCTTGACCTTAGAGTGATTTTGTGTAAATTTCCACTTCTTTCTTCTCTCCTTCTCTTCTTAGCGTCCTTTCCTTAATTTTTTTTTTCTCTTCTCCTTCCTAGTGTGGGATGGCCATGGAGAATGAAAATGGAGAGAGTTGAAAAGAGGATAAGAAAATGGGAAAGAATTCAAGACTTACCCCCCATTTGGTGACTTAAACTTACCCTTTACATTAACTACTCTCACCAACCAAAGCAAGATATTTTAAAGATCTTTTATTTGCTTTATGGTGGTGGTTATCTACACCACCACCAAGCCCAACGTGTTTAACCTTGGGGGTGGGGTAGCTTGGTCTCCATTTGACTAATTTTAACCCATTTAGCCACCAATTTAATAATTTAATTAATTTTATAATTTCCTTCGGTTAATTCATTTGTACTTAACCTAATTCCCATTATTCCACCCATGGTTGACCAAATCAACCATGGTGGCCGGCCCCACCAATCATTGGCCCACACGCCACCTCACTTCATGAGGTGGAGGTGGGCCCCATTGGCCACATCACCTTGGTTTAATTCCAAATAACTTAGGTGATTTAAATTTTATTAAGCCCACTACAACCAATGGGATCATCATTGGGCCCATGGCCCAATTACATTTCCATCTTACCCATTTACCTTAGAGCTTAACCTTCTTGACCCATTGGGTCCCAAATGGGTATTTGACCCAATTTGACCACCCATGGCCCAATTGGCCATCATTGACCACTTAAATGACTTTAAAATGTAATCCATGGTCTATTGGGCCATATTTGGACCTTTGTCCAAATTTTGGCCCATTTACCATTCATTCCACCAATTTTCTAATTTGCATCTTAAAATAAATAATATTCACATTTATATTAATTCCCAAATTTCGAGACCTTACAGTTATAGCATAAGAGCTATCCCCATGTTTGATTCTCGGTCGCCCCGACGGAGCATGGACTCCGGTTATAGCCCCTCAGGCTATCCCCATGTTAGCTTCTCGATCGCCCCGACGGAGCATGGACTCCGGTTTCATTATTTTCCCGCCCATGCCATGCATGAGATGTAAGTGCATTATGCTATGTAATATATATATAATCCATATAAAATCCATAGCATCTAAGTATAGTCCATAGTCTAAAAAAAACTATTATCCATAGCATTAAATCATAATCCATAGTACTTAAACATATAATTCATAATTCGAACTCCCATCATAAGATAAATCATATAATCATCAAATTAAAGAACCATCAGATATCCAAGGCTTACAAAAAGGTAGGAATCCTACCGAATACCACTTAGCGTCCCGTTACGTTTCCGTTCGATAATCCGGTCGCCGATCGCGTACCGTTTGCGACGTCCTGTTACCTTATTACATATTTACCGAATTAGTCCATATGTTATCCATGATTAAGTCCTTAACTTATTACAACCTTAGGTTCCTAATTACGTTATCCGTTTACCAAAATCGGCCCCTAACTTAGCCTCGTTTTCGTGGTTTAAAACACATCCATAAATCCAATTTTTGGCCATTTTAAATATTCCGATTTGCGAGCCTAAAATGCAGCATCTATCCGTTTCATTTAATCATTCGCAATGTATCCAATTTTTATCTCTAACATACATAGGGTTCGGCCATGTACCATGGCCGAACCCATGGTTCCTCAAGGTGGCTAATAATTACCATTTTGCCACTCTCTCTTCTATGGTTAATCATCCATTCATTTATGCACATTCTCAGTCCAAAATTCATTCATACTTAGATCCATTAGTGATTCATTAGTCATGACCTAGCATCATAAAATCAACCACCTATTTTAATTAATTTTGCAAACATTTAATCCCATACCTAATTCCACATTTGGCCTAAGATGTGGCCCATAAAGGGGTCATGGGTTCGGCTGTACACCATGGCCGAACCCATGATACCTAAATTCCATTTTATTGGGTTCATTTTATCCCCTTTTAATCCCACCTCCAATGAATTTAAATCATTCATTTAAATCCCCATTTAAATTTATCATATCTTTCCTTCATTTTCCATTCTTTTTACCTTCATTAAAAATCACTAAATCATCACCATAGGGTTCGGCCATTCACCATGGCCGAACCTATGGTTCATGGCTCACCTTCATGGGTGCCCTTTTAAGACCAATGTTTTGTCCAAAAACAATCCATTTTTAAAATCAATAACCTTCATTCATTTTGGCCCTTTAAAAACTTCCAAAATATTAACATATTAATCCATCATTTCCATCCTTTAAAGCCATTAAAAAAAAACCACTTTTCAACACCATAGGCTTCGGCCATACACCATGGCCGAACCCATGGTTCATGGCCCATCTTATCCATGCCATCTTTAAAACCAAAATACCTATTTACATTCCTCACGGTTTTCTCATTAAGACTCCTTAAAAATCACCAACTTTTCAATCACTTAAAACCTCAACATTATTAACCCTTCTCCATAATTTTAGACCTCAAACCCTAATTAAAATCATCCATCATTTACCATGGGGTTCGGCCATGCTACATGGTCGAACCCTATGGCCCATCAATCCATTAAAAAATCCAAATTCTCTATGCTTAATAAAGACTTGAAATTCCATTAAAAATTCCATTCTTCCATTTCATCCATTTCTTAATCCATTCCTCCATTTTATCCATTTCTTATCCTACCATTTGATGGATCTTAGATCCATGGCCCACAACATTTTTGGCTATATTAAATCTAAGAAATGGATTCCATATCCTATCTAGAAAACATAAATTCTTGTTTTAAGAAAATCTTACCACCCGACGACTCCTCCGGTCATTCTTTCCTCTTTGCTCTCCTTAGCTTTTTCTTCTCTTCTTCTCCTTGATGTACGGTCAAGATGAGTTTGATCAAATGGTGAGGTTCTCCAAGCTTAGGATCGGCCAAGATTTAGTGGGTTTGCTTGAGAGGGAGAGGGGAAGGTGATGAGAAAGGTGTCTCAAGTGTTTACCTTGAGGTGATGGGTCAACACTTAGCCTTTTCCTTTTCTTTTATTCTCTTTTCTTCTCTTTTTCTTCTAAGTTTTCTTCTTTCTCCTCTATGGAAGTGAGGGACGGTTTTGGTGAGTGAAAGAGATGGAGATGAGTGAAATGGTTAGGAGAGAATGAGATAGAATCTCATCTTTTGGTTAACTTAGGTCACACTCCACATTAAATCCTCCCACCAACCAACATGGCATTAATGGTGGTGGTTGGGATAAAACCACCACTTAAGCCCATGGTTTTCAATTTTGTGTTTCTTTAAGAGTGGTTTGTCTTTGTTGGAGTGGTTTGTGTTTGTTTGGATGGTTTTGACCATTTGACCATTTTAATTTAGGTTAATTAACTTAGATCAATTTGATCCTTAGGTTAAGTTAATTAATTACTTCCCACTTAATTTAATCTCATTGAATTCTCTCTAAGTCAACCATGGTGGTCGGCCCCACTACCCTTGGGTCCACACGCCACCTCAATTTGGTGAGGTGGAGGTGGGGCCCATTTGGCCATTTTACCTTGTTCAATTCATCATCAATTTAGGTGATTTAAATTTTATTAAATCTATCCTTCTTATTGGATTACCATTGGGTCCATGGCCCAATTAAATTCCCTCCCATCCACTTACCTTAGGGCTTAGCTACCTTGGCCCATTGGGTCCCATATGGCTATTTGACCCAATTGACCACCCTTGACCCAAATTTATCATCATTGACCCATTTAAATGAATAAATCAAATCTATGGCCCATTGGACTACACTTGCGCCATTGTCCCAAAATTTGGTCCATTTAGCATTTTATCACATCAAACTTCAATTTAAAATAATAAATGCTACTATATATTGATCCAAAAATTCGGGCTATTACAAAAACCATGGTAGTGTGTTTATGATTTTAAATAGTTTTTAATGTGATAAATGAAGAGGGGTTGATGAAGAACCATGGACCATGGGTTTGTCCATGTTATATGGCCGAATCCCATGGAGAGATATTGATGGACTTAGATGTATTTGGACCATGAAAATGATGGAGGAATGTTAGTAATTTTAATGGGTTTTAAATGTGGTAGATGATGATTTAAAATGATGGACCTAAGTGTATGATTAAACCCCCCCATGGAGGGATTTTGTTTATGGATCTAATGTTGTAAATGATTTAAGGAAGAGGATGAAAAATGACATCATAGATTCGGCCATGTTGTATGGCCGAACCCCATGAATCGTTTATGGACCATTGATGGATCATTTGGTAGATCCATGCATGATTAAAAGATGGAATGATCAAGCTAATGAAATGGATGGATTTGTTATGGACCTATGGATCTATGTTTAGTTATGGACCTAAGTTATGTGTAAATAAGTTAAGTGATTAACTTTGAAAATGAGTGATGGCTAAGATGGGGATGTGGTGAAAGTAAAGGACCATGGGTTCGGCCATGTGGTATGGCCGAACCCCATGGAGCATGTTTTGTGGACTTTGGGTTTTACAAATGTTAAATGATTAACTTATGTGTGTTTGGATTAATGAATCAAAAAGATGGCATGATCTTGGACCCACATGATTAAAATAATAAGGATTAAAAAGGGGCCAAAACCAAAAGGGGGAGGTTTGGCCATGTTGTATGGCCGAACCCCACTTATGGGTGATTGTGGACTTAAACATATTTCTGCCCTAAGATATGGCCAAACCCCACTAGTGGACGGTGGACGGTGGACCGTGGATGGTGGACAGTGGATAGTGGACAGTGGACAGTGGGAAGTGGGCAGCGGATAACTGGCTGATTTTAAAAATGAAATACTTATGTGATTTTTCAAATGGTTAAATTAAATTGGAAGGATAAAGGGAATGGGTTAAACCAATTAATTTGATTATTTTATGGAATTTATTTACGGTAAAAAGATTCCCCACCGGGGGCGCGATCGGTGATCGGTTTTTGACGAAAACACAAGGACCCGGTATTTGGACGTTGGTAGGATTCCTACCTCATTGAAAACCATGGAATATGTATATGTGATGTCTTTACTTGAATTATTTTGGTATCAAATGATATATCTTAATGATGGGATTTTAATGCTATGATGTTTATTATTATTACATAGAATGTTGCACTTGCATCTCATGCATGGCATGAGAAGGATCAAATGAGAGGAGTCCACGCTCCATTTGGATTCCCGATAAAGCAACCGTGGGGAGGAATCCACATTGATTCCAAGGGATGTATGATTGAATTGTAACCAGAGTCCACGCTCCGTCGGGGCGTCTGTAAGACATTCGTGGGGATACCTTGATGTGCATTATCCATCAAGAGGGATACTATGTTTGAAATGAATCCGGAGTCCACGCTCCGTTCGGGGTGACCTATAAGGCATTCGTGGGGATACCTTGATGTGGATTTTCCATCAAGAGGGATACTATGTGATTGTGATACCTTGATGAGGATTTTCCATCAAGAGGGATACTATGTGATTGTGATACCTTGATGAGGATTTTCCATCAAGAGGGATACTATGTGATTGTAATATGGATGATGGGTGGGACTCATGGCATATGACACCCATGGCATGGCATTGACTTGCATGGTTTTGATATTATTTATATCTATGTGTTTTGTTTATACTAATCCATGTGTTTACCCTACTCGGAGTACCTACTGGGCGTGTTGTCTAATGCCCTACTTCTACCTTAGATGGTGACACAGGAATGGACGAAGCAAAGGACACGATCGGAGCCAAGCTTAGGAGCTTGGATGATTAGATTCATTTTATTTAAGTTTCATTATGGACAATGTAATTTGAGTAGCTAGTATTTGGAACTATAATAACTTAGACTATTTGCTATGGTTTGGACTTTTATTTTGGATGTTTTAAGTTAGGGTAATATTTGTTAAGTGATGTACTTCCTTGCTATTTAAAAATTGGTAGGATAATAACTCTATTATAATTCTGCATCTACAGTTTATTTCCGCAAGTATAGCCTCTGTACATGTGAACCGTTTTAGTGGCTTAGTCCATGCACACGTATAGTTGAACAGTTAAGGGTCGAGCTTTGGAAGCTCGGACTAAGCTCGCGTCGTAACGTCCCGCTCTCTTGTCACTCTTTATTTAAAAAAAAAAAAATATACTCTGATTTTCGGTAGCGAAAGAGGGCGGGGCGTTACATCAAAGGTACGATCGTAGAAGTGTGTATGCAATACCAAATGCCACAATCTTCGTACCCAGGAGATAGACCACTAGTCATGTTTTGTTTTGGTTTAAGATTCACTTTCATATCTTAGACCACTACAAATGAACTCACAAGAGAACATGTGAGTTCACATGGCAAAAATGCTATGACATGAGGAGAGGAACTGGCCAACTACAAGTCTAGAATGTACTCTTCCTGTAACACGTCGGAATTCCATGTTATCAATATTTATGGAATTTGCCATTTAATTGTGAATTAATGGTTATGAACCTTAGATGAGTAAGGTGTTGGGTCAATGGCCCAATTAGGACCCAATGGTTATGGTATAAGGTCCAATTTAAATTAAATGGGGCTGAATTAAAAAGGTAATGCAATATGTCTAAAAATTAAATATGGATTGCTTTGGCCGTGTATGTGAAGTTGACATGGAAACATATATTGACTATATTTTAGGAGTTATAGCCGAACAAGGTTTGTCCTAAATTGGGCAAAACGTGTAGATGGGATTGGGATTAGGCAATGACATTTGATTGCCTAATCCAAATAAAAAAGATGTTTAAAATTAGTATAGATTGCCTTGGCCGAATATTAGTTACCCATATCCATGATGATGCGCTAAAGGTGTCATTTCCTTTGATTAGAAACGGCACTAGGGGAATTGCTAAATGAAGGGTCACGACATCTTCTAATTATAGATAGGACCGAGTGGAAGAATTAGAAAAAAAAGAAAGACACAAGAGGGGTGCACGACACTAGACAATTGCTAAATTAAAGGGTCTTGGCATCTTCTAAATAGAGGACCAATTGGAAGTATTAAAAAGCGAGGCAACAAGGGCGCACGACATACACAAGCAAGAAGGTGTTCTCGGCAATATTCAGAGAAGGAGGAGGCAGCCAGCAAGTGTGAAAGATCAAGTAGAAGGAACAAAAGAATAGGACGAACGAGTCAAAGCGAAGGAAAATCGGAGGAGTCGTGGAACAGGTAAGTAGTTTGATAATTTTGTTTAAAATAAGGAACCATAGGGTTTGGCTATGGTGTATGGCCGAACCCCATGGAAGAAAAATTAAGGGATGAATGTTGAGGTTTAATGAAAAGGATGAACGGATGAATGTTGAGGTTTAATGAAAAGGATGAACCATAGGGTTCGGCCATGTTGTATGTCCGAACCCCACGGAAAGACTTTGGTGATTTTTAATGGAAGTTTGGAGGATGAAAATCATAGAGTTATGTTTATAATTTTAAAAGGTTTAAATGGATATATGTATGAGAACCACCAAAGGACTTAATCTTGGTGGTATGATATTTTTAAGAAAAATAAGGAACCATAGGGTTTGGCCATGGTGTATGGCTGAACCCCATGGAAAGAAATTAAGGACTTTAAAAGGATCAAAATGATGCAAAAGATGAATCACAGGGTTCGGCCATGTTGTATGGCTGAACCCCATGAGAAAGGTTATTTCTGATTTATTTTAAATGGATATCAAGAATGGAAAGAAGGGCATAAAACCAAAGGGTGAGGTTCCGCCATGTGGTATGGCCGAACCCCACCAAGGAGTATAAATGGACATAGGGTTTTAGACATTGAATTTAAGTGGATTGTTTTAATAATTTTAATGGATGAAAATAATAAATGAAGGTTAATGATTTAAATGGTCTTAAACATTGGAAATGGTGAAGAACTATGGACCATGGGTTCAGCCATGTGGCATGGCCGAACCCCATGAAGAATTATTGGTGGTCTTAGATGTTTATGGACATATGTTTTGAACCTAAACATAAAGTGATGGAGGAAATGGCAATATTGTAATTTAAATGGAAATAAGGGACCATGGGTTCGGCCATGGTGTATGGCCGAACCCCATGAGAATTATTTGGCGGACTTAGGGTCTATGTATGGTAGATGAAAATGAACTTTTATGAATTCTCGTATTCTGCGAAATGAGAAGAGAGGCGATGGTGGAAGAAGGAGAAAAGAGGTGATGAAAAACCCCCGATACGCACTGCTCTTCTTCGTATTTTGTTTTATGATTTCTCATTTTCTGCAAAATGAGAAGAGAGACGATCGAGGAGAAGGAGAAGAGAGGCAATGGAGGGAGAAGGAAAAGACAGTGTTGGCTGGTCCAGCCTAGGAAATCAGAGTGTCATCGTTTGTGCACCGTCCTTGAAGTAATGCTGCGGGACCTTTGAGGAATGAAACTGAGAGACGGAGAGAGAGGGAGAAAAACTGCCTGGTCAGATTAGGGCCTGGCTTGGTGGTCGCCTTTCTTGGAATTTTTTTAAAATACTTCTTTCAATTTGGTCTCTTCCCCTTCTTTCGTTTCCTTTCATTCTCTCTTCACTCCCTTTTTTTTTTCATCCATTTCCCATCGATGCAAGAGAGGAAGATGAGGAAAATGGCAATGCCTTAGTTGTTTTCCCATCTATTCCGTCACTGCACCAAGTTCTTTTCCCATTCTTTCCATGGCAGCACCAGAGATATACAGGTAAAACCGGTATTTTGAAAAAAAATTACTCAGTGTTCCCTCTAGAACAAAAATATTAGTGTCCAAATCATGATTTTAGAATCTGGGGATTTTATTTGTTTAGCTGGATTAGACCGAAATTGAGTAAGACATTGGAAGTGAATATTCCACGTGTTGATTTTTTTTCATTAATTAATTGTTCCCTCAAAAATCAGTGGATTACATTTGGTTAAATTAAATAGAAGAAAAAACCAAATCCAACGCTACATACAGTAAAAAACCATTGTGAACTACAAAAAATCGCAATGAACCGTATAAAACCGTAAACAGTGAACCGCGGTTCACAATATTTGAAAAAAAATTATTTAAAAAAAATAGATATATTTGAATGTCATTTGTAATATTTATATTAATATTACTCATATTAATGTTATATACAATATTTATATTAAATTATTACATGACCGGTTTTTACAGACTTTAAAAGCAGTTGAGCCCGGTTGAATCTGGTTGAACCTAAAATGCCTCGAAAACGGTTCGTTAGATAATTCGGCCCTAATAACATTGGCACAAACGATGACACTCTGATTTCCTATGCCGGACCAGCCAACACCATATTTTCCTTCTCTCTCCATCGCCTCTCTTCTCCTTCTCCCTTCATCACCTCTCTTCTCATTTCGCAGAATATGAGAAATCATAAAAAAAAATACGAAGAAGAGCACGTATATCTCTTCTCATTTCACAGAAAATGAGAAAAAATAAAACAAAATATGAAGAAGTGCAGTGATATATCTTCTCATTTCGGAGAAAATGAGAAATCATAAAACAAAATGCGAAAAGGAGCAGTGGGTATCACATTCAGTTAGTAATGCAAAGAAGTGCAACGGGTAAAAATCATAAAAAGAAAGACATACAGTGGATTGAACGTCAAAATGGCAGCGAAAATGGAGACCAGAAGTATTACAATGAAGATGGACCTAAAAATTCCCATTTCAATAGTAGAAATGAGAGCGCAGAAATCGAAATAAATGTTTTCTGGTAATGCAATGACGATGGACCTAAAAATTTCCATTTCACTAGTAGAAATGAGAGCGCAAAAATCGAAATGGATGCTTCTCGTTACCTAGAGGTTTCAGCGTCGTCTTTTAACTAGAGGTACGAGTTATTACACTGAGTATCACTTCTTTCTATTAGTCTCTAGTAGTCTAGGCCTAGGTCTGTAGTAGTCTAAAAGGGTGGTACGGCATGAGAGCGAAACATGTGTAGAAACCTGCCACCCTCCCCAAGAGGAGAAGGCGCCGCAAATGAAGAGAGATACAGAAGATGCCGAGACCACGCATCTGCATCTGCACTAGAGAAAAGAAACTGAAAACGCCAGAAGCAATGGCCTGGAGAATAAGCCGGCAAAGAAAGACCAGCCTAATTGTAAAACAAATAAAATAAAATGATATCAAATTTTAAAAATATAGAATAAAAAGCATATTTTAAAAAAAAAAAACACTCCCGCGAGTCGGTTTCGACACTTGTTTCGCTCTCCTATAGTACGACCATTTTAGACTACTACAGACATAGGCCTAGACTACTACAAACATAACAGAAAGGAAGAAATGAGTGATAAAGTGTAAGAACTGGGACCTCTAGAAGCTAAGACCTCTGGATAATAAAAGCATCCATTTCGATTTCTGTGTTCTCATTTCTCCTAGTGAAATGAGAATTCTCAAGTTCATCCCCATTGCATTACTTCTGGTCTCTGTCTGCCTTGCCATTTTGAAGTTCATTCCACGGTATGTATGTCCTTTTATGATTTTTACTGCTTCGTATTCTATTTTACCATTTCTCATTTTCTGCTAAATGAGAACAGATATCACTACTTTTGTTTGTATTTTATTTTATAATTTCTCGTATTCTGCGAAAGGAGAAGAGAGGTGATGGAGGAAGAAGGAGAAGAGAGGTGATGAAAAGCCCCGATGCCCACTCCTCTTCTTCGTATTTTGTTTTATGATTTCTCATTTTCTGTAAAATGTGAAAAGAGGCGATCGAGGAGAAGAGAAGAGAGGCGATGGAGGGAGAAGGAAAATACGGTGTTAGCTGGTCCGGCCTATGAAATCAGAGTGTCATCGTTTGTGCACCATCCTTGAAGTAATGTTGCCGGACCACTGAGAAATGAAACTGAGAGACGAAGAGAGAGGGAGAAAAACTGCCTGGTCAGATTAGGGCCTGGCCTGGTAGTCGCTTTTCTTGGAATTTTTTTTGAAATACTTCTTTCAATTTGGTCTCTTCCCCTTCCTTCGTTTCCTTCCGTTCTCTCTTCACTCCATTTTTTTTTCATCCATTTCCCATCGATGGAAGAGAGGAAAATGAGGAAAATGGCAATGTCTTAGTTGTTTTCCCATCTATTCCATCACAGCACTAAGTTCTTTTCCCATTCCTTCCATGGCAGCACCAGAGTTATACGGGTAAGAAAATCTTACCAATTTTCCTTTGCCTTCTTCCCTTTTGTTTCCTTTCTTCTTCCTTAATCCTTTGCTGGTTTATGCTTGATCAATTGGTGCAAACACCACTGCTGGTTCAGCCAAGAAAAGAGTTTGGAGAGAGGGAGAGAGAGATGAGGATTCCTTAGGATTTCTTGTGTGAAAAACGGAAAAATGATGTGGTCTATCCCTTTTGTAATTCAGCCACAACATCCATTCATTTCCCTCATTAAACCTTGATAAAATCGATGGGATATTAGGTTCCATCCAAGGCACCCCTTGGTGCCAAACGTTGCATCCATTAACTTCAGCCCATGCATCTCATGAGATGAGATGCATGCCGCCCAAGCTTGGTGTCCCTTGGCTTTGGCCAAGGCAGCCCTTCATCCAACGGCCAGGATTTGTCTATATAAGAGTTGTGTGAGATTAGAACTCCTTTCCACTTCCTCTTGACTCACTTGACTCATGATCTTTTTATTCCAACTCAACTCATCCAACTCAATACATTTAATGCACCATATTTGAGTCAACTCTTTTCTAAATTAAAACTCAATCCAAATCAGTCCAACTCAAGCTGAACTAACTCACACTTGAGTTCAATTGTGGGCCCACACGGTCATCCGTTGTCAACCCGGTCAACCCGACCCATTGGGTCCCCTATTAACCCCTTGACCTATTTTGACAACATGACCCATTAATGGGCTGATTTTGCCATTTTTAAATGGTTTTCACTTGTGCATCAAGCCTACCCATTTTTGTTCCACTTGATTTCCAATCAATTCAGCTTAACCCCATTTAATTTGAGCTTACACAATGGTCAAATCATCCATTATGACCCATTGGGTCCCAATTGAGCCCTTTGACCCATTTAGCCATTTTCGACCCAATTGATGTACATTACCCATCCAACCAAATTTGACATTTATAATGTGCTCATAGGGTCTTAATTTGAGCAATGGGTCCCATTATTTTCTCATTTAAAATCATAATTAGTAAATTTACTCACCCAAGGGCATTTTCGTAATTATCCATCACATTGAGAAATTGGGGTGTTACAATATAACCCTCTTTTTAAAATTTTCGTCCCGAAAATCGAGCGAAGTAGGTTCTCAAAGTAAATTACATAAATAATTCGGGGTGAACTGTTCTCATCTCCGATTCAAGTTCCCATGTGGCTTCTTCATCACCATGTCGGTCCCATACCACTTTTACAAACTGAATCACTCTATTTCGCAACACCCTTTGTTCGGTCTCCACTATCCTGACTGGCTTCTCGACGTACGTCACGTCGCTTTGCACTTCAATATCCTGGACATTCAAAATATGGGACGGATCCGGATTATACTTTTTTAGCGTCGACACGTGAAACACATCGTGTAGAGCTACTAATTGTGAAGGGAGAGCTAACTGGTAAGCTACATCCCCCATCCTTCTTATGATGGAAAACGGTCCCACATATCTTAGCGACAGTTTCCCCTTCTTTCTGAACTCATATGTCCCTTCCGTGGCGAGACCTTTAGAAATACCAAGTCCCCCACTTCAAATTCCAGAAATCTTCTTATTTTGTCAGCATAGATCTTTTGCCGACTCTGTGTAGTCAATAAGTGTTGACGTATCAACTTAATTTGTGCGGTAGTCTCTGCGACTAGTTCCGGTCCAATCAATGCAGGCTCTCCAGCCTCTGTCCAACACACTGGTGACCTACACGGTCTACCATATAAGGCCTCGTATGGAGCCATCTGAAGGTTTGCCTGATAGCTGTTATTATAGGAGAATTCTACCAGAGGCAAATGGTCCTCCCATCCTGCTTTGAAATCTAACATGCATGCTCTCAACATGTCCTCCAGTGTTTGTATCGTTCTCTCCGCCCTTGTCCGGTGTTTAATTTAAAAAAAAAAATAGACTCTAAAATTATCTCGGAAAGGGTGGGCATTACAATACCTTGATGTGTTTTTCCATCAAGAAGAAACCGAAGGGGCCACACTCCGTCGGGGCGTCCGAAAGACCTATGTGGGGGTACTTATATGTATTTGTGATGGGTGGGACTCATTGCATTTGACATCATGACATGGCATGGTTTATATAGTTTTTTGACATTATGATATTATTATGCATGTTTTGTACTAACCATGAGTTAGCCCTAATTGGAATACCTATTGGGCGCCTTGTTCTAACGCTCTACTTCTACCCTACTGGATGATACAGGAAACGAGGGGAACGATGAATACGAAAAGGGCCAAGCATAGGAACTTGGATGCTTTTAGTTTATATTTTGATTAAGTTACTTATGGACTTGTATTTGAGTAACTAGACTTCGGGCATGTAATAATTTAGATAATTTGCTATGGTTGGATGTTTATTTGGATAATTATATGATGTGAATTATGATTAAAGACTTGACGTACTTTGCTATCTAAAATGGAATAGAACTAGGTTCTATTATAATTCCGCAGTTATGATTTTTAATCCATATGTTTATATTGTTATGTGTGAACCGTTTCCATGGACTTAGTCCATGCACACATCGGGTTGGCCAGTTAAGGGTCGGACTTTAGAAGTTCGGACTTCTATAGTACATGGACTACGGAAAGCATAGTGAAAGGGGTGGGGCGTTACATTTCCTGGCTATAGTACATATTCTACTTGAAGAGCCATACATTCCATTTAAAGTATTTTGAAATGTATACATTTTTTTTTGAATGAGAATTGTTTCTGTGCATTATTTGATTAAGCTTGGCATATATGTTCATATGTATGATGTGCTTAGAATAGGACTCCATCCAAGATGCACAAATCTAGGATGATTATTCTGTAATCTGAACCTCTCGGTGTTGTTGACATGTCGATGAATAAATTGTCAGTGTGGCAGACATGTCGATACTATGCTAAATCGAGCATTGTTGAAAAATGGGGAAAAATCAAAGTCTACCTATTGGTGGGGGTCACTTTCTGCGAAAGCGACAACACTTTCTGTGAAAGCAGCAACACTTTCAAATTCGCTGTCTCCCCTCCCGCGAAGGTATGTTTTCCCCCCTTTTCCTCCCGTGCCCTAGACCAGTCGATCGAACCTCTCAGAGTGTTTTTCCTGTCAGAAACCATGGGGTTTTCATTTCTCAAGCCTCTAGAAGCTTGAAAATCACCATTTTTGTGATTTTCGTAGATCTTGTAAGGGTTAGTCTCCATCCCATCCTTTTTTGAACCAATGTTTGAGGATCTCCTCCAAGAAGAACCATGCCCAGGAAGACGACAGCTCAGACACGTCCTATGTACTCTGTAGAATGAGGATAATCCAGTCGTACCAGTCGATGAGCCAAAAGAACCAAAAGGACAACCTTTCGGTCTTGCCCTAGGTCAAGCTTTGAAAATCCTGTGTATATTCAGGGACAACAAGAAACCCAACCTGAGGTAGGAGAAGTCCCCATAGTTGACAAAGGTGTTATTTTCGAAGAGAACGACGAGAGGAAAGGAGAGAAGAAACAGATGAGGAAAATGGTCGTAGAACCAGAAACAAAGACTTTGTTGACAGTGAAGAGACGACCCTGACGATTTTGGGAGTGACTCTGACGAAGAAGAAGAGTATGAGCATCCTTCACTAGATCATCTGGGCAGAAAGGTGTTCCAACTAGCAAGGAGAATGGACTATCTTGAAACTAGTCTAGAAAGTATCCGGTTGACTGTCCGGGATCTAGTTGTCGTCACCTCCTTCTCTGATCGAGTTCCAGATACTCCATCTCCTCCTCCTCCTGCACCCCCTCAGGATGGCTCTGCTTAGGATAGTTTTTTCGTGATATATTGTTTTGAAAAACTATACTTTTGGTATTTTTGTCTAAGCATCCATAATGTCCCCTAGTAAAAACCATATGTACTCAATTTTATCTATGAAATGATATGGTTTAATATGATTTGTATAGTTCTTTGTATAAATGCCGTATATCTGTAACACCATAGAATTTCAAAGTTAGCAATTTATATGAATTTATTCATAT
Source organism: Chimonanthus praecox (assembly GCA_022113865.1). Lineage (NCBI taxonomy): Eukaryota > Viridiplantae > Streptophyta > Magnoliopsida > Laurales > Calycanthaceae > Chimonanthus > Chimonanthus praecox. The sequence continues at coordinate 39,644,244 of CM039086.1, read as the reverse complement.
TTATGGAATTGCCATTGTGATATATTTGATTTGAATTTAAATGGGTCAATGGTTCAATCAAGACCCAATGGTTAGTAGTTTTGATTACAAAACAAATAAATGGATAAGATGAACTTAAACGGGTCGTGAATGGCATGATTAATCATGGATTGAATTCAAGCTTAGTTAATTTAAGTTTATTAATTGCTTGAGTTTGGTTTGAGTTGAAATGAATGATGGGTTTCGTTGAGTTGAATTTATTAGTTGAGTTAGATTAAATGTTGGAGTGGGATTAAATGTAGAGTTGCATTAAAAGGTTGAGTTGAGTAAAGTGATGAGTTAAATGTGAGTGGAGTATTTGTAATTTGAAGTGTTAAAAACAATAAAAACGCTGGCTGCATGGGAGGTTCTACATGCATGTAACTCCCATCTAAGTAATGAATGAAATGGAGTTACATGGGGAGTTACATGGGAGTTACTTGGGTGGTGAAAGTTATATTTCAAATTCAAGTAGGAAACACGTTGGAGTTGCATGGGATTGTTATCCCATGCATGTAACTCCTACAAAAAGAGATGAATGGGATGACCCTTTGAGGGTTACAAATACAAGGGGTGATGTTTTAAAATTTGGTTTGTTAAGTTATAAAAAACGTTGGCATGTAGGAGTTTCATCTCCAAGATGAAACTCCCACATAAGTGGTGGATGAAAGGTGGTTGTTATGGAGTACCCATTTCAAACAAAAAACCGTTGGAGCTTATGGGAGGTTTTATTTTAAAAGGAAACTCCCACATGCAAGGATAATGAGAGATGAATAATGGAGAGAATGCAAACAATCACAAGGATATGCATAGGGACGTTGTAGCATGGAAGAGTTTCATGTCAAAAAAATGAAACCCCCACTTTGGCGTTGATGAGCATCAAAAGGATGGGAGTTACACAAGGGCTGAATTACCTTGGCAGAACTGTTGAAGTCTTAGGAGTTTCATCCCAAGGATGAAACCCCTAAGTCAGCATAAAGGTTTATGTTGAATGCAAAGGGGAGTTACAAAGGTTGACACTTAGAGACACCACCACTTGGGCTGGTTTTGATTAAACATAGAGGGCTCATTTTACTCTCTATCTCTATCTCTCTCTTCCTTGGACTGTTATCATCTCTCTAAGATTAACAGCAACTGGTTACTGGTATGAAATCAGTCCTTGATTGATTTATTTCACCAAGACAAAAGCATACATTGAGCAAAGGAGTTGGCATCAAGGTTTCCCATCCAAAGCCAAAATTCTTTCTCTCTCTCTCTCTCTCAAATCCATATCATCTGGCTGAATTATCCCAAGGAGCTTGCAGCAAGATCAGTCTCAGCCCAAAGAACAGTAGGAGAGAAGGAGAGGTCAAGGAATTAAAGGGTCAAGAAAGGAGTCAAAAGAACCGAAGGAGAAGCGGTATTCGTAAGTGCATTTTGAACTCTTGTTTAATAGATTGGTTAAGAAAATGAGATCTGGCCATTGTATGGCCAGATCCATCAATGGTTTAAATATAGGAATGTGATGTTTAAAAGATGGTATGATGATGGGGTTGGATGTATGGACCCAAACCAATATAGTGTGGTTCGGCCATGTAGTATGGCCGAACCCCACCAAGTGATATTTTGAGGATTGAGGTTGTTAATAAATTATTTGGATGGTGTTAATCCAAATTAAGAGAGACCAAATGGTAGATTATTATTGTTTAGTAATTTTGGAGAATAAGATCTTGTACTTTGCTATCTAAGAATGGAAAAATTGGAATAGTCATAGTTCTATTATAACCTCAGTTAGATTAAGATTAAGTTAATTCCGCAAGTTGTATTTGTACCATGTGTGGATCATTCTTATGGACTTAATCCATACGCACATGGGCTTGGCCAGTTAAGGGTCGGACTTTAGAAGTTCGAACTTAACTCGCGTCGTGACACTCCACCCCGATTACTTGATTATTATATTTAAAAATAAATAAATAAATAAACTCTGAAACTAACATGCAAGTTTGAATGAGTTGATTTTGTATTGGAATGTTAGGGAGAGAAGGGATCGGGCTGTGATATTACACATAACCTTGGAGTATGGGAGAGCACAAAATATGTGCTGATTAGATGCTGTCACTGGCCATGACATCTTATGGAGAAATGATGAATCCAAGCTTAGAATGAAGATTGAACTTAGGGGCAACTAAGTATGTGGGGGAGCTGAGGAGCAAAAGCTAAGAAGATAGCTTAGAGAATGGGGGAGGAAACTCGAAGGAGCTAAGGACATTAGCTTACCCCATGAAAAAACTTGCTGGAAATCAACTTAAGCAAGGGCAAACAAACCCTGTTGCACTAAAGGTGTGCACTAATCCATGGGGAGAACCATGTGTGAGATTCGATCTCAGTTCAAGCACCAATACAAGAAGCATGGAGGAGCGCTTGATCTTGATGCTTGCCTAGTAACCCGTTGTCAATTGAATGACAAAATGGGGGGAAAATAATAGAAGCCTGAAGGTTGGAAGCACATAAAAACCAATTAGGAGAATAATTGGTGGATGTGGGAGTCTAGCAATTCATTGAAGATTGAGAGAAGAAAATCCTATTTAGTCCATGGATGTTTATGGTTTGGACTAACCCATCTAATGATTGTCTAGTGTTTGCTTGTTTTTTGCATTTAAACATGAAAATAAAAGGAAAACAACTGAGCAAGAATATGAAGACCATATTCTTGTTTGTTAATCCATTTGAATATACATGTAATTGATGTAATGTCTTGTATTCAAATGTGTTGTAATAAAGGTGGGCTAGTAATTGGGTTAGCTTCTAGATTTTGTCATGTAATTGACAAACGGGGAGATTGACCGAGTCCTTATTTGTCAATTACATGACTTTGGTAGAAACACTTGCCAAGAAGCTTGAAGACTCAAGATGATCGAGGAAGAAGATCATGCTCCACCAAGCTCAGAGATCGTCATCATGGCAATCACAAGAACATGTATATGGAAATAGATGACCCTAGATGGAACCCACACCTGAGAGAGGATTACTAGGCTGTCACGCCCGACCAGAAGGATGGGCCCAGAACGCGACTGATTTTTTTTTTTTTTTTAAGATAAACTAACTCAAGCATTCTCACTGGGCCGGATCAACAGTTGGGCCCAAAGGTGACACATGATTCCAACATATGGACTCAAATACATACCATAAGCCTAATCCAACAAATAGACATAAACAACAACATCAATACACATAATATGATCATATAAATCCAACCATTGATTTATCATCTCAAACATCAATGCCATCAGAGTAACTAAGAAACGTAATAGCTTAATACATGACATTTATACAAATCAAGTACCACACCAGGTACTTTACAAAAGTAAATGGTTCCAAGAACCAACAAGCAAAGATAAGGGTATTACCTTCAGTGGGAATCCCAAAACACCGCCGCAGCTTATCCACCCTATGCTTGAAATAGAAGGTTCTCCTCCTCGAGTTCATCTCCTGAAAGGTGAATGGGGTGACCTGGCTAGTCCAGTGAAGGAAATATAAAAGTGCAATTTAAGTAAATAAAAGGTTAGCAATGATCAACAGTTGCAATATAATATCTCATGCTTGATAATAAAATAAGCATAATATCATCACCAGTCCCATAATTTATCATTTCTTTTCCAATACTGCTGTCATCCACCGTAACCCCTAGATACTATACTGACACCAATAATATTAATTTTCGAAACGGTCAAAATACATTCTTGCAAATACATCTCTGGTATGCACCTCAAACAGGTACTGACACACCTTGCCAGTCACTGTCGACCCACCTGGTCCAGTAGACGTAACCGACACCTTCGGCGATGGTTAAATAGTAGAAGGTACGTGGAAGGAATATCACATCTCATATGATCAATATCATATTATTCACCATCATCATAGGCACTCTTACCATAGTGCATTATGTCTAGGCACATGAGTGGGTTCATCAACTTGAAACCACTCATTGTGTAACACCCTGCCCTTTTCACTCTAATTATTAGAGTTTATTTTTTATTTTTATAATAAATACTCAAGTGATCTGGGCGGAGTGTCACGACGCGAGTTAAGTTCGGACTTCTAAAATCCGACCCTTAACTGGCCAAGCCCATGTGCGTATGGACTAAGTCCATAAGAATCGATCCACACACGGTACTAAAAGAATTGCGGAAAATACTTAAACTTAAACTAACTGATGGTTATAATGGAACCTATGGCTACTCCAATTATCATTCTTAGATAGCAAAGTACTTAATCATAATCTCCAAAATTACTAAACAATCTTAACTAATCGTTCAATCAACCATCTAAAATAAATCAAACCATAGCACCTACTTAACTACTTATTACATGCCAACACATCTAATTACCAAATTATATTGTCCAAATAACTCAAATAACCAGTCCATAAATAGTCCATTCAAAGTCCATTCAAAATCATTCAAACCGCCCAAGCTCCTTTGCTTGGTCCCTTTATCGATCCTCATTCCTTGTCTTTCCTGCGTCATCCAGTAAGGGTAGAGATAGGGCGTTAGATCAATGCGCCCAGTAGTGTTTCCGAATAGGGCTACCACAAGGTTAGTATAAAAACATGTAAATAATATAATAATACATGTGTGACGAAATTCCATAAAAACATGCTATGTATGAAATGAACATGTAATGAGTCCCACCCATCACCATTCTACATAGCCTCCTCTTGACGGGATTCTCATCATCAAGGTACCCCACAGTGGTCTTTCGGACACCCTGACGGAGTGTGGCCTCCGGATTCCTCTTGATGGGATTCTCATCATCAAGGTACCCCACAGTGGTCTTTCAGACGCCCCGACGGAGTGTCGTCTCCGGTTACAACAACATCATCCCATGCCATGCATGAGATGTCTATGCCAACATGCCATTTAGAAACATAACTTTACATTCATATAACTTATCGAAATCAACATAAAACAACAAATAGAAATGTGGTTACAATAAAGGTAGGAAACCTACTCAATGATCACTTAGTTTGACTCTTCTTTTGAATTGTCTCTTGTTTACAACTTGTACACTGTTCAAGCAAATCCCGTGGCCCTATTTATATAATAGCAAGTCAAGCTTTTAACCATAAGATTTCAACCTAGTCTAAGTCCCAAAAATCCATTATGTGGGGTTCGGCCATACCCCATGGCCGAACCTCACCTATTTTCAATTTGTCTCTCTTTCATACAACCATACAATTTAACCAACCTCCAAATAAGCCTTGGTAGGGTTCGGCCATACATTATGGCTGAACCTCACCACTTTGGTTTTGGCCCATTTATCCAATCACACATGATCATTTTATTTTTGATAATTTCATCCATAATTTACAATAATGCCACATACAACTCTTTGCTTAATTTTCCTTAAAATTCAAAGTCCAACACTAAACCACCTTAGTGGGGTTCGGCCATACACATGGCCGAACCTCACCATCTTTATTTGGTCCTTTAAGTCCCTCATACATGTATCTCATTTGCTTAATTTTATCACAAATTAATCATCAAGTCCATCAATTGACAATTGGTGGGGTTCGGCCCCACACATGGCCGAACCTCACCCTAGAGATTTTAATCCCCAGTTCCATCCTCTTTCATGTTTAATCTCCTTAGTACTAAATCCATAATTGAGATATGTAATTTTGAAATCATAAACATATATCATACATTAACATAATCCAATTATCCAACAAAACAGTCCATGGGGTTCAGCCATACATATGGCCGAACCCTATGGTTCTCTTGGTGTAATACTTCCAACATTTGTCCATGGTTTTAATCCATAAATTAGCCATAACAATAATATGTTTCAGCCAAGCCATAGCTACTCAAAATCAGTAAGCTATTTTCACTTTAAATTCTTTAAAAATCTTCATTACCCAATATGGACTTTATCCCTCAAACACCATTAAAATCACCAAGTTTTTCCATGGGGTTCGGCCATCCAATGGGGCCGAACCCTATGGTCCATATTTTACCATTTTTAAACATCATAATCTTAGATCTAAACCATTGATGGATCTGGCCATACAATGGCCGGATCACATTCCCTAATCCATTTTATTCAACAAAGGTTATGATGTACTTACCAATACCGTTTCTCCTTCGGTTCTTTGACTCCTTTTAGATCCTTAGCTTTCCCTCTTCCCTCTTGTTCTCCTGACTGAGATCAACCTCGCTGCAATCTCCTTGGAATACTTCAGCCAGATGATATGGATTTGAGGGAGAAAGAGAGAGAAAAGAAACTTTGATCTTAAACCTTGGTGCCAAACTCCTTTGCTCAAGTGTGTTTTTGTCTTGGTGAAAGAAATCAACCAAGGACTGATTGTAAATCAGTAACCAGCTGTTGTTCTTCCTTTTGGAAAGATGAAGGACGACCAAGGGAGAGAGAGATAGAGTAAGAAATGAAACTTCTTTGGCTACTCAAATTCAGTCCAATGTTTATCTCTCATGTAACTCCCATATTAAACAATGCCCTTTATGCTTACTTGGGGGGTTTCATCTATGAAATGAAACCTCCTCAAGCATCCAACTTCTCTTTGGGTTTATTTGTGTAACCCCCTCCTTAGTTCATTCTCTCATTAACAAACTAAATGGGGGTTTCATTTTAAGATGAAACCTTTCCATGTTCCAACGTCTCTATGCATGTCCTTGTGGTTGTTTGCATTCTCTCCACTATTCATCTCTCATTACCCTTGCATGTGGGAGTTTCCTTTTGAAATAAAACCTCCCATAAGCTCCAACGGTTTTTGTTTGAAATGGGTAATCCATAACAGCCAGCTTTCATCAAATACTTATGTGGGAGTTTCATCTTGGAGATGAAATTCCTACATGCCAACGTTTTTTGTAACTTAACAAACCAAACTTTATAGCATCACCCCTTGTATTTGTAACTCTCAAACGGCCACCCCATTCATCTCTTTTGTAGGAGTTACATGCATGGGATAACAATCCCATGCAACTCCAACGTGCTTAATACTTTTAAACTTTGAAATACAACTCCCCACAATTGTAACTCCCAAAACCGTCACCCATTCATTTTTTAGAATGGGAGTTACATGCATGGAAAGCCTCCCATGCAGCCAACGTCCTCATGGTTTTGAATTTGAAACAATCTCACAACCTTTTATCTCCACACCTCACTCACTTAAAAATAAATATTCCATCCATCTCATTTATTTAGCTCACCCAACTCAACTCATTCATTTAATGTAACTCAACTAACAAATTCATCTCACTCATCTCCATCATTTAATTTATCTCAATCCCACTCAAACATTAATTAAACTTAACCCAAATTAACTTTGAGCTTAATCAATGATTAATCATATCATCCATGACCCATTGGGTTCCATTTGGGTCCCTTTGACCCATTGATCAAAATTTGACCCAATTACAAATCTTGACCCTTTGAGCACATCTCTTCCATTTATTGGTCTTATAAACATAATTACCAACCATTGGTCTTGATTGGACCATTGGCCCAACACCTTACCCATTTAAATCCATATCAATAAATCACAATGGAAATTCCGTAAATATTAATATATTGAAAATTCTAGGGTATTACACATTGCTCCAAAATCCATCTCAAATAACAAAACCTATTTACATCTACTGCAAAGTCAATTCCCTCACCGTAATTGTGTGGTTTCGCGGTCTCTGTTCAAACAAACAGACAAGTGCACAATCAATATACATATCATCAAATACATACACACAAATAGTATTTCGAAATTATACGTTTTCTCAAAAAAATATCCAAGGTACATGGAATTGAGTCTCCTACTTGGTTTCTATCCTTTTTAAATTATAATAATCCACAAAATAATATAATAAAAAGGGTGCTCAGTCCAAAACTCATATTGTCTTCTGGGCATTGACCAGATTGACTTATTGAGTTAGGTCTAGATCCTCAAGTCGCTTCTCGGTTGTCTTCTGGATAGGACCAGATCTGACATTTTGAGTAAGGCCTCGAGGTCACTCAGTGCCTGACAAATATAGCGTCGGCTAGAAAGTGAAATCACTCATTGCCCGACCAATAGAGTCTGCCTTGAGGTGAATACAATAGTATATACACTATAATAATAAGAGAAAAGGGTCAGTACATTTTTTTTTCAATAATCCAACAATAATATTATTTTTTTATTTTTTTATTTATTTGTTTCAATGGGTACTAACATCACAAGCATCAACATAATCCAACAAAAAAATATATATATTTTTTTCTTCTTCTTCCTCCTTCACTGTCTGCAACAGCAGACAGTGAACGGGCGGCACTAAGGAAAAACGAATCTGAAAACAGTGGGTTTCCCGGATTCGATTTTTATATCTAGCATGTCCGATGGATTCGTGTGGGAGTCCTCTTTCCATAGAGAGAGGTTTGGAGCTTTGAAGCTCACTGGGCCAACCGATTTTAACACTGAAAGCTCACGGGTACAAGAAACCCAAGGTTTTTCCTTAAACTTTGAAATGGTTTTTCTTGCTCAAAACTAAACCAAAATCAGTTTTTCTTGATTCTAAACCACCTAGAATTTGAAAAGAATACAGTGGTTACCTTTACTGGAGTTCTTGGGCTGAAAATTTGATCTTTGAAAATCTTTCCTTCTAAGTTACGGTGGAAAAACTGGGAAATAATAGAGGCTGGATCGGCTGGGTTTTTCATTTCACAGAGAGCCGCCGAAAGAGGCTGAGAGAGAAGAGAAGGTGTGGGAGGAAATTAGTTGAGCTGAGGGCTGGATTTATAGAATTTTCAACCGGGAAAGATGGTCGGGTGGCTACTGCATGCCTTCGCATGCGAAGGTTGCCTGTG